>JAGWCC010000709.1:0-372823 GCA_022651775.1 Drusus annulatus
TTACAAAACTGTCTTACAAATAAACAATACCTATGGTTACGTTATGGGAATGAAGCTCCGAAGAAAAAAAACTTCATTTCATTATTATCCATCGGTTCATCGGTATCCCAAATAGAATCTTTGAATATCGACATAGCGTCCGTCAAGAAAGTGATCGCTGATATTGATGGGTCAACAATAAACCTTGATCTAAAAATATACAGATTAGGCAAAAAAGAGCGATGACAAACCGAGAGGAATAAAAGTAGAGTTTCCGGATGCAAAATGGCCGAAAATTTTACTAAGCAAGAAACATGTTCTGAAAAATAATATCCGAATGTATCAGGATCAATCATTTCTACAGCGGAAACAATTAATGGATCTCAGAAACGAACTTGAAAATAGGAAGACTTCTGGAGAGACCGACATCACTATTAAATATATTAATAACCATCCTTCTATCGTCAAAACACACGCAAAAAACTGAAAATTAAAATTTACTACCAAAATGTACGAGGACTTTTACATTCCCCGTCTTCTGACGCCCAGCTTTATAAAGACCACTACCACGAAGTTGAATTACTACGAAGAAAATTTCCTGGAGCTACTTTGATTTTAATAGGAGACTATAACCTACCTAATGTCGCATGGAACATCGAAAACAAAAAGACTTCTTGCCCGGACATTACAAATCACGGGTCCCACGATATTATTGAAATGTCAAATTTTTTAAACCTCAACCAGCTCAACTATGTATATAATGCGAACGCTCGTCTTCTCGATCTTGTATTTTCCAATTCCTCTTTTGTAAATGTGTCCGCTTCTGCTGAAACTGTTCTCCCGATAGACAAGTACCACCCTCCACTGGTTATTAAATGCCACAGTTCAATAACAACAACAATTCCAGCTGTATCCTCAAAGTTGAATTTCTTCAAAGCAGATTTTAATAAAATAAATTGTCATTTATCTTCTGCTGACTGGAGCTTTTGGATTCAGAAAAGAACATTGATGAAATGGTGGATAAATTTTACATTAATCTAAAAGGGTGCTATTGATTTATTTGTACCTGTTTCTAAAATTGCTGTGCACAAATACCCAAAATGGTTTAGTATTGATCTTATCAATATTATTAGAGATAAAAAATTGCTCATAAAGTGTATAAATCAACACGAGATCCTAAAGATTACTCTAAATTTAAAGAATTAAGATTGTTAACAAAAAAAAATATCAAAATTATGTTACAATAAGTGTATCGAAAATTGCGAAGAAATGGCTGTTGCCAATCCTCAGAATATATTTAAATTTTCTAACATGCTTAATAATAATGACTACAGTAGTCCTTCAAATATGTATTTAAATAATAAAATGGCTGATAATCCCCAAGAAATCGTTGATCTATTTGCTGAATTCTTCAGCAAAGTTTATGTTTTACCGCTAACATCTCTCCATTACTCGATTCTCAAAAACTAATAACGACAACGAGATCGATTTCAATCAGTGCATATTAGATGATTGTGATATTAAAGCGAAATTGAAATCCCTTGATATCAACAAGTCGGCTGGCCCCGATAACATTCCTCCTATCTTCCTATCGAAGTGCCTGTCAGTCTTGTCTTGGCCTCTGACTAAGCTTTTTTAACTTTTCTTTAAAAACTGGTACCTTTCCCGAAAAATGGAAGGAAAGTTTTCTGACTCCTATTTTTAAGAAAGGAAATAAATCTGATATTTCAATTATAGACCAATATGTATCCAATCATCAATTCCAAAATTATTTGAATCTGCTCTGCTCTCTTTAATCTCGCCTGAGATTAATAAAGTAATTTCTCATCAACAACACGGCTTTAAGGCAAAAAAGGTCCACTCTTACTAACTTAATGATTTATCAGGAACATCTATTTAATACCATGCATAAGCGTCTTCAAACTGATGTAGTGTATACTGACTTTAGTAAGGCTTTCGACAAAGTGTCACATAATATTCTCATTCATAAACTAAGAACCCTCGGTATAACCGGAAATATTTTGAGATGGTTTGAAAGCTACTTACATAAAAAGAAAAATATCAGTCAAACTCAATCTACACTTATCATATCAGTTTGAAATCTTCAGTGGCGTTCCACAGGGGTCACATTTGGGACCAGTGTTATTTTCTTTATTTATTAACGACATCACTACCGTTTTCGATGGAGTTATGATTCTTTATTTGCCGATGATCTAAAAATTTACAAAACAATTACCAATCTTAATGATTGTTACGTATTGCAATTGAATCTTGTGAGGTTACAAAGAGTGGTGTGCTCGTAACGAACTGTTCCTTAATATTGAAAAATGTCAAACGATAACTTTCGCCCGAATTAAAAATCTCATTATGTATTTTTAAATTACTTTTTATACTGCGTTGGTTAGATCTAATCTAGAGTACAATTCTACAATCTGGGCTCCATTTTATAATATTCACCAACTTAAAATAGAAAAGAGTGCAGCATAAGTTTCTCAGATTTATTAATTATAAGTTATGTATCCCAATTGTTGACCTTGATTACGTATATTTAATGAACTTGCTTAACCTCACTGATTTATCATCAAGACGCACAGTGAGCGATTTAATATGTCTCTTTAAAATAGCGAATGGCAGATTGGACGCCCCGGATCTAACGAGCCTTATTACCTTGCGAGTACCTACCCGTGATACACGGCAGGCGGCTCTATATTATGTTTCTCCGTCTACAAACAATTATTTTGATAATTCTCCCATTCAAAGACTGCATAGACTTGGTAATAAATATGGTTCAATAGATGTTTACCGTTACAACACTGTTTCCAAATTAAAATCTAGCTTACTTGAATGTTTTCAATAGAACACAAAGGTTATTGTTATTGTACTCCTTTATTTTAAAAAATGTATTTATGTAAAAGCCTTAAAGGCGTTAATAAAATAAAATAAAAAATAAAAAATAAAAATAAAAAATTATTTAGACATCATTCTTAAAAAATAATTAATAGATTATAACACGTAGTGTTTAATCCGGCTACTAATTCCAATATAATGACACTACTTGTAGAAAGCTGACTAACGAAATGTTTAAACACCGACAATTTTCAGGGAGAACAAAGCTCCTTGAACGACACGGTCGTTGAACAAAACGCGGAAACTGCAATTTAAGTATTTAATTATACTTCAATTATAATATTGTATAACGTTCTTACAATTACGAAACGATACGTGTTTAATGTGTATTGTCCTTAAGTGGAGGTATTATTTAAAACTAGTTGTTACCCGTGAAAAATCTCGAAATGTAACTTGACTTGCCAAGAAAAAATATAAGTTGCTTTAATCCACCCATTTTAAACATATGTTTATGTAAAAATTATTTTAATTTTTTTTCGTAGAAAAGCAATCACTTTGTGGTTTGACATATTTAAAGAAATGAAAAAATAACTTTGGTATTTCGACAGTTTACAAGAAACACTTAAATACTTGATTCACTTGGTCGTGTTGTGTCTTTCTCATACGTCCCCGATTAAATATTTCATCTACTTGCACGCAGAATATCTCCTGGCACCCCTTCCCTCGTCCAAAATATCTGGTTGCCGTCAGTTAAGAGCTCTGACGTCATGAAATTCTTAATGTTTTTTTGCACATGTAACTTATGCGTCAAAGCAACCACTTTTCAGCTCCAACGTCATTTTAATCATGCGCTATGGAGCTTTGAATTATACATTTGACTGTCAAAAACATGACAAGAGGCGGTACAGTGACAGGTTTTTTTATGGAAAAGAGAAACTAGTACCTAGTACCTACCAAGATCAATTTGTTGGTTTACTTATCTTCTTTCAAGTAGTCTAGACAGCCTGCGTGGCTTAATGGTATCTTGATTTGCGACATAATGGAGTTTCTGATTTGATTATCGCTGTAGTGTAAAAATATGCATTATGTCAGAACTTGTTCACATTATTAATGAATCATATTAAAATTGTAAGAATAAAAATAAATTGCTAGCAATGAGAATCATTAAAACTCTATATGATATTCACGCTTGCGCACATATCTAAGAGACTGTCCACGGTACACTACACAAGGCAGTGAGTACCTAATTGATGTATTTCATGTGATTATAATTGACAAGGATGCGAGAAAGAAGGTTGTTCAAATGTGAAAGATGAACGTAAGAAGTTTGATTGAGTGAAGCCATTGCATGTGGTAAAATCAACTCTACCAGGTTTAAACGGTTGAGAAGGTGGACAAAAATAATGTTTTGGTTAAAACGATCGGTTAGTTGATCGCGTGGTCCAAAGCGTCGGGATCCCACCTAGCTGTCGCGGGTTGACCATCTGCTAGATAAGTCCTTCTTTTGATGGTAGTAGTTGGAATTCAATTTTTTTATAGTGAATACCGCACAACTGAGTTCCAACTGCTCCCAACCGTCTAGAGCCAGTGAGACTAAATGTAGTGGGGAGGGGAAGGAGATGGGAAGAGGAAGGTTGGAACTGACCTTGCTATCAAGATCTGGTCACCAAACCATGCTAAAGCCATTTAAAAAAACGTTTCAATTCTCAATGGTGGTCTTTCACTAGGGCGATACTTAGAGTTTCTACCACTCGGGAACGTGCCGCAAATATACTAACTATTATTTTACATTAATTAAATAGAAAAATATTTGCGCACGCCGGGCTTGAACCCGCGACCTCTGGAATCGTATTCGAGCGTCTCACAACTCGACCACGCAGATTGTCTGATTGATCGTAACCTGAAAATGCTAGTTTTTCTTTTAAAAAACCCGTTCGATAATAATTGTTAATAATCAAAAAGTTAATTTTTATTTTATAATTTAATAGCGGTAACAAATCGTGTAATTAATTTAGCATTTACTGTGCCTCTGACTCTAAAACCTAGAAGAAATAAATGATCGACAGACTTTATTTTCCTCATATTATAACTTATATTATATAAATTAAATTTACCCGCACCATTCAAATAGAGTGCTTTTCTGGGAAACAA
Organism: Drusus annulatus; assembly: GCA_022651775.1. Taxonomy (NCBI): domain Eukaryota; kingdom Metazoa; phylum Arthropoda; class Insecta; order Trichoptera; family Limnephilidae; genus Drusus; species Drusus annulatus. The sequence continues at coordinate 4,978 of JAGWCC010000709.1, forward strand.
ATCATTGTTTCTCGCGTTGGCTAGAAATGTTTTAAAATATAAACACATAAATTTGTTCTTTTTTCAAAGGAAGAAAACGCGTTGTGGCCTGACATTATAATTTGAATAATAGTATATTTGGTTTAAAACCACTCTATTATTATACAAATACATTTGTCAACTAGTTTCGGTTGGAGCTAAACTTCTTCCGGACAATTTAATGTAAAATAGTTTATATTAAATTGTCTTGAAGAAGGTTGGATCCAAACGAAACAAGTTCGCACATGAATATGTACAATAATAAATTTGTTTAAAATAAAATATACTATTATTTTAATACAAATTCATTTTAAATCACTTATTTTTTACATATTGATCGACCGGTCTCGGAAATAGCCTTCTGTCATCAAGACAATATTAAAATGGTCAAAAAATGCAATATGCTGGCATATATTCCTACGATTGTTCACAAACACCTACATACGAGTAATTTGATGAATTTGTATTATTTGCATTCTTCCTTAAATTTGTCGCTTGCAATTAAAAATGTCGACCCAATTTAATGTTTTTTCAGGAATGTTTTATTTTATATTTCATCATATTTACAAAGTGGCCGGAGTAAGTTCAATTGTGTTTCAAATAATTTCTAAAGTATGCCAAAAAAATCAGTAAGAAAAATTATATGATCTATGTTTTATAATTTAAAATAAAACATACACCAGGGTGTACCAGATATATGACAGACCATTTGATTTTTTAAAACAGATCATTCAGTTTGGTTGGGAATTTTAGTCGTAAATCCAAAACTAAATATTGTATGAAACAGATCATGGGTGCATACTTTAAAAAAATATCCACAGAAAATTCTCTGCATGCGGAGAAACATGAAACACGGTGTAATCTATCATAATATCAGAATAATTTATGACAATAACATTTATTGTAAGATCACACATATTCACTAAAGCAACATGTTTTAGGGTTAAACTATTGAGAAAAGTATCTGAAGAACGTATTTTGATTTACTGTAACCTCTTTATCGTTAACTAAGTCTAAAAACGGAACAGTTCAAACAGCTACCTGTCAAATTACCAAATTCCCCGTGTCATAATAGTTTGTCAAAGACAAACAAACACCTTACCACCAGATGTCACAATCATCGGTGGTTATGTGATTAATTAATTTCACTTTCGGTAATGGGCTGTATATAATTTTATATAAATATGAAACGAGTATTCTTGAAATTGGCTTTATAACTTCCAACTTTTTTTTCTAAGTAGACGTAAAAGTGAAATGCGTAATTTACTAAGGAAAGTGATGATTACGTCGATCGAGTTGATTACTCTCAAAGGCCAGATAATGTGGAAAATAATAGTTGTTCTGCGCCACATCCGGCAGAGGGACCTTGACCCGAAAAAGATACTTGCAGATTCATGACTAACTTTATGTACTCGAAGATAATAAATAAACTGAGATAAATATACTCTTTATAAAAACTTCATAAAATTATTTTCAATACTCTTAGCTACATACTCACGATAAAATTTTAAAACGAATGATATCGGTTATTAATATTGTATTACATTATTGCACGGCATTCAAATGACGCGTACCTGATAATAATAATTTTAATTGCGTATATCAAGAAATATACCCGGAGCGATATTACATATCATCGCTGGAAAGGCCAAAGGGCCCAAGCGACACTTTGATCAAAAATGAGTTAAACATGCAGTTTTCATCAGTTTTTTTTCTGCATCAAATGCTCTGACTCTCTTTTGATTCTGAAAACTTTTGTGGATCTTCAGCCATCTAAAATATATTATTCACCATTTGGGAGAGTGATGGACTCACGCGATACAAGTTTTGGATTTTTTTAAAAGCTTTTTGTCGCTTTAGGTAACCCAGTGAAAGCATTGAGTTACCTGAGTCAACTATTTTTTTTCAAAATCCAACCAGGCACTGAAGACATATGGATTTTATTGAAAAATAAATAAAAAAATAAAGTCGTGTAAGCTTCCCAAAATGGCGCATCAGCCCTTTTGCCTTTCCGGCGACGCTATGCGAGTGATTTTAGAAGCAATAGTACCTAAGAAAAAGAAATCTTGCAAAGTAAAATTATTTTCCTTGACAGCAGAATTGCCTTTTGGTAAGGATTCTCCAACTAATCCACATCACAACAGCCAGACCAACGAATTTATATAATTCATGTCAGTATATTCTTGCGCAGAAATTGAACCCTCACCATTCTGATTTGTATTGTATTGGTAGACCGTCACCTCACAGTTAGGCTAGGTTAGGTTAGTTTGAGATATATCGGCAAGTAGTTGCATATTATTTTATAATAATGTGTTTAATAAACACTATAAGTGAGGGGCTTAGAAGCAAAGGCAGCAATCTCCAAAACGGTTCTGTAGCATTGTCAACTTTTGAATAATTATTATAAAGAAATGGAGAATGAAAAATGTTAGGGCACAATAAATAAGGAACAATTTGAAACAATTATCTCTAAATTTATCAACATATTCCCAAAAGAAAAGTGCATTAAACGTCAAATCAACTTTCAAATAAATAATTTAAAATGAAGGAGATTGCTGCCTTTGCTTCTAAGCCCCTCAAGTGGGAAATCTCAACAACAATAATGCATCTGTAGCCTGTCACGAAAAATACGAGAGCTTCTGCGTTCTACTAACATTGTAAAATAATGTGACAAGACCCGAAAAGAGGTCATTTACACACTGTACTTAAATACTTTCTCATCATTATCGAGTGGAAGAAACTAATATTTTTTAAAATTTAAGTACCTTAATTGATTAGGTTGCAAGTAACAGGTGCCAGGAGAGCAGAAGAGGTGAGGGAGTTGCCCGGGGCGGTCAGCGGCTTACGTTAGCGTCATGCAGTGCGTACTGTCGCTACTAAGTAACGGCTTCACGTAGAAAAAACAGGCTCTTACCGTACTTTCTCCTCTTCCGGCATCGGTACCAGTTCCTCTCAATTACGCACGGGAGATTATAGATTGAGGCTTTATTCGACATTTTTTTCAGTTATTTATTATTTTGTGCCTCTTTTAATAAAAAAATATATTTCTGTTGTTACAGATTCTTCGCATAGTGCCAGATTCGATATTTCATGACATATTTGGTAAGTAATTTACCAAGTCCTATTATTTATTGTGCCAAACATATTACAAAGGTTTAATGCAAAATGTATATTGTACACATACCATAGAATAAGGTAGTTTTCTTACAAAAGTAATCGAAATGTAAATGTGAACAATATTGGTAAGGGTTGTTAATTAAAGATATTTTTGGACGGATCATAGTGATAATCAAAATCACAAAATATGAAATAAGTATATTACATAATATATTAAATAATGAATAAAATCGTGTCTATGGAAATTGAACCCCGACTTTTCCGACTCAAAGTCAAATGTGTAGACCATACAAAGGTCATTGTGATTTTAAGGCGATGTAGCACTCCAAAAATGGTGGCTTGGCTTAGATTCACATTTGAATTAATTCAGATTAATCTATAATATTTTGTAAAAACGTTCTTTAAGGAACATCTCGGGATGTAATTAATTAAAATTTAACATATTAAAAATTAACCCATGCCAATCTCATTCTTACCGTAAAACGATTAACATTTCAAACTCGTTTTTCAGCAATAGCATTAGCAACAACGACCCGATTTTATTTTTCATGCGTCGAATTAGTTACTACCCGAGCCTTTACCTCGAAAAAAATTGGGACTATAATAATATTTTCATCAAAATTAATTAAAATAAACACTTAATATAAATGTTACAAAGTGAAACCGGTCCGGTCTTGATAAAAAATAGTGAAATAAAATAAAATAATTAAATCATTACAATAAACACCTCAAACAGAACACCCTCTAGACTTGTTACAGCAAACTCGATCCTATGTCCCTCCTATACGCCTTGCGGCGAACATTAGTTTTTTATCCCGCCTTTTTGCCTTTGGCCGTTTTTGACTGAATCACACTGACGCTCGAGATTCGGTGGATAGAGACATAGGATTTGCACCTAACATCAGCGTGATTTATTAATTTATTTAAACGAATACATATTGAAATTTTATGTTTTTCGAGATTTTGACTACCTATAAATAAAGGGTTACTGTTTTTTTCGGCATTTAATACAAAATTTACCGTAGAACATGAACGAATGTAAATGAGTTTAATTTATTTTGAAGTTTTATTCCATATTTTGGGAACACCCCTCACCGATTTGTTTGTAAGGTTGTGTGCTCTATTAACTAAAACTACCCATATTATGAATAATATATTATCACATACATGTTGTTATAAAGTCCCAGTTATGTCAATGTAATCCACAGGAAATCGGGCGGTTAAAGGTGCCCGATAAGATAAGTACATTTTTCTGTTTTAAGATTGACGGTGTCGATAGCCGAATCATCGGAAATTAGACGGCTAAGATAATGACAGATTGTTGCATTGATAAAAAACGCATTAGATTCGACTTAAATTAGTCTTATGAATAAAACACTTAAGAATTACATTGAAACGATTTTCAATAATAAATATTTATAAATGAGGGTGGAAGTACTGCATTTATTTGTTTATTTATTTAAGCGCCCATCAGGCTTTTACATAAAATGGTATGCAACATATTTTATGAAGAACATAAGTGCATTCACCTAAAAAACAATGCGTTGATTACATTTAAAATAAAAGTTTACAACACTCTTTAACTTATCAATATCTAAAGTATTCGAGATCAAAGAACTGATCAATATGCTCGGAAATTCAAATATTTACCTAAAAGGTTTGTTAAAGTACAGGTTTAACTACTGTTTTATTCAGTTTAAATGGTGAATTGAGTCTAGGTTTCTATTCTGAGAATAAAAAAAGGTTAAGATACATTTTTTTTTACTTCAAACTAAAAAAAATATACAACACGTCTCACTGGCTTCAGGCAATTAGACCTTTGAATAGTCATTCAGCTTGAAGTGAGGTTTTTACTGTTTGCAAGCAGGGAAAGTTCTCTCCTTTTATAGAGAAAACGGTATTTACAGGTAGATATGAGTTAGGAGGAAGAAAAAAAAATCATATCATTTTTGAAGGGTCAATCTATTGTATTTTAAATCAATGGACTTTTTATATTACAATGTTATCCGTCTGGACCGGTTTTCGGCTTGTTTGTTCATATTAAAGAAATGAAGCTCTACATCTCAGATAAGCGCTGGTCACATATTTCATAGACACTTAAACTCGGGTTATAAATTAAATTTGATTGTAACGTGATCTTACTATTGAAACCGGATTTGTCCCAATCCGGTTTTCAGTTTTTCAATGTTAGGAAGCGCATTAAATAAGAGAAACCATAATTGGTTAAAACGCAGAAGCGTATAGGAAACCAACCCACATGATCATTGAAATACACACCGAGAAAACTTGATAATTTCGATAAATTTCTAGACTATCCGAAATGTTGGCTAAGGAAAGAGAAGGAAGCTTAACACTACTCAGCAATCCAAAAAATACCAAAAAATTGACAGAATTTTTTAGTTTTTTTAATTAGTTACATGAACATAAAAGTTTACTTAACAAAACTAAATTAAACTAACCATCACGCTGTTTCCTCGCAGGGGTAGGCAGAGAGGACGGACCGCCATACAACTCTGTCTTGGCACACATTCCTTGCTTCATTCACATTCATACATCGTCTCATTCATACTCCTCTATTATTCTGACTATTCACATGACCCGATTCAAGTATTTGATCTACTTGATCGTGCTATGTCTGCCTCGGGCGTCCTCGACTTCTTCCATTTACTTTCGCATCATATATTATTTTCACACTCCTTTCTTCGTTCATTCGCTCTCATTTCATTTTTCCGGATATCCACATTTTTTAATATGGTCACCAATGTTTACAAAGTACCTAAATATAATTCATATTCTTTTTGACTTTATAATAATAACTTATATTGCTAATGAATCTTAAATGGTTCTTACAGGCTATTTAAATGTATTAATTGGTGTTATTTCGATGGTTTCCGGCAGCGCATTATGACATTTCATCCCTTTAAAAAGTAAATTGTTTTATTATTTTTTAGTATTCTGATTTATTTGCATGTCCTTGTATTACGCCTGTGAATATCCACGTTGTAAATAGTTTTGTCCGAAAAATATTTTGGCAATAAGTTGTTTTATCATTTTATGCATAGATATCAATATGTTTAGTGTTAGCATCTGTTTTACTGCTAGTCAATTTAGTTTCTCTGAAAGTTTAGTTACTTTTGAGTATCTATTTCGCCTAAGTATAATTCTCATTGTTCTGTTTGTTAGAGAATTCGAAACTTAGAACAAATTCTCTGTCGTTACGCAAGAAAATAATTCGTTGAACAGTAATAAAAATGTAGAGCAATGATGGAGTTGTAAATTGTAATTATAGTGTGATTGACATTATTTCAATTTTTTGTTGATTTTTACCCTGTTTTTTTTTTTTTTAAATTTCTAGTTTGTTAATTATTTCGTTTTATTTTTCCACTGTATTTATACAATGCCAATATGGATAACATTGCTTTGCACAACTTAAATTTTAAAACCATTATTATTTATATGTATAAATGATTATTTTGTTCCGGAAGATATGTAGGGGCAGCACAATGCGATAAATTCCATATTTGTCAATGAATAAGACGAAGAGAAAATCATGATTTTATTAACGATTAAAGATGGTAGATTGATATCTAAGAAATGCACCAATTGAGTGTCCTTTAGTGTTGAAGTGAAAGAAAATATACTTTGATTTAACCGACAACAGCTAGTGTCTGTTAAAAATAACAAAATCTTTGTCGAACATAATAGTGACATTCCATCAATCGACTAATCGACCAGCATCGTAATGAGAATCTTAGTTTAATATAATCTAGATTATCTTATTGTTGGAAGTTGGTACGCGCTATTTGAGATCCAGTTTTAACAGACTGCTTCCTGTTAATATACGCCGCTATAGATTTTTTAAATTCTTTTTTTTTTTAATATGAATACCGCACAAGAGTCTCAACTGCTCCCAACCGTCTAGAGCTAGTGAGACTATGGCTTCCCCAAATAGGGTATGTTGTGAAGGTAGTGGGTAGGGGAAGGAGATTGGAAAGAGGAAAGTTGGGAAGTACCTTGCTATTCAGATCTGGTCACTAAACACGGCTAAACCCATTTCAAGCAACGTTTCGATTCTGAATGGTGGTCTTTCACCAGGACGAAACTTAGAGTATCTACCACTCTGGAACGAGCCGCAAATATACTTTTTATTATTTTTATATGAATTAAATGTGTTATGACACATATTGATTAAATTAAAGTTATTGGCGCACGCCGGGTTTGAACCCGCGACCTTTGGATTCGTAGTCGAGCGTCTTACCACTCGACCAAGGAGACCGTCAAAGACACATGTATATAGACGGTGATGTGATCTAAGGAATGCCTAACTATATTTCCATAAGAGACATCAACGCGTAGATAAATTCACCAGTTTTTACTAGCTCCGGGTTTTTATCACTTATAATAATATGTTGTGATGTTTTGAATACGAAGTTATTTACTTTGAAGTGGAACAGCATTTAAAACTTCGTCTCAACTTAGTATTTGCAAATTTATTTCATCGTTTTTTTCTGAAACAAGTTGGCCTTGAACTTAAAACGTCGCAGTCAATAATACTCACCTTTTTGTATTCATTGTTATACGTTGATGGAAAACAACGAATTCCATAGAATACTCACGACTAAGTTACCAACATTACTCCGAGATTAAAGTATTGAGTTAGATTTATGTAGAGTGAAAGATGCTTTCAACATATTTTTCTAGGTAAAAGCGAGAAAATTACACTGGACAATGATTTACTGAAAAGAAAAAGTAGTTGTATTATTCAAATATGGCATATTTGTGGCATTTGTTTCGTTGTTTGCGTAAAGAATTATTTTTTATTTCTAAAATTAGAATTAACTTATCAAAGCTTTAAGGTTTATTTAAATATCAATTATTGAAACAATATCAATAATTTTCAACAAAATTAAAATATTAGGTTACGACTGTGACGTTACTCCCGGATAAGGTAGAGGTTCTGAGTTTATGTTTTTATTTATTTATTTTCTGTTTTATATGTCGTTGAAAATTAATGATACTGTTTCAATTGAATTTATGTTTCGCTTTCGGTCTTAGCATCGCGTGAGATGTTTTACTTCATAAATATCTACTACCTTTTCGAAAGTTGTAAAACCTTTTTAAGGGAATTGATAAATAAAAAATAAAAAATGATACAGCAGTTGTGATCTTTGTGATCAATGCTTTCACATTTATTATATTCATATTTTTCTGAATTATTGTAGTTATGAGAAGAACAAGTGGTGGTTGATAAAACGAATTCGTAACATTGGCAGAGAGCAATTAAGTATGATTGAAATCAGATGGCATAATCGCATTGACAATTGCAATTAATATTTTTGCTTAATCGTTTTCTAGAATGGTAAAAGAACGGTTGTTCAGAATTCGCCAATCATCTTATTGAAAAAGATCATTCCTTCAATAATAGCACCGGTGCTCATTTTCGTCACAAAAATGGTCGTGGCAACAGGTTAAATAATTTAGAAGCACTAAAAATAAATACATTCATTAAAATTAATAGTCATATTCTTATAATCACTTGAATTTGTCCAGTAGTTCAATATTAGGTATATTTCCTGTAAACTCATAAAATTTCTCATTATTCTTTAATCACCTTCTCAGTTGAAGCTTTGCCTCTTTCAACTCATATTATCTGTCTCTTTCTTTTTGCTCCTTGTTATAATTTAAATGTTATTCTGTTGTTTTCTCATTGTTCTCTTTTTTTATTTTTTTTATTTATACTGTGTTCTCCCTCTGTATGTATATATAACCGCACACTGTGTTTTTTTTGTTTAGTTCTTTTTTGTACCCTGATGATGCTTAGGTTAAGTGAAACCGGTCGGTCATAAAAAATAACAGAATATCTGTGGTCTTATACAAAGTTATTATTTTTTTAATTTAGGCAAAAAAATCATTCATAACAAGAAAGTAGAACAACATTACTTAATACTTGTTTATTGTTAATGTTTTTACAACCTTCTTCGATATTTTCTCTTTTTTTTCCTCCCAATCCATTGACTTTCAACAAGCCCACTGGCAACTCTGTAGCAGTTACAAAAAAGTCATATCTTCACATGGTAAAATGACTCGTTCAGCCAACTCAAGCTAAGGCAACTTTATCGTGCAAGAGTTGAATAAAAAAAGCGCACTCATTTCATTTGAGTGCAAGTGAATGTGCCCATAAAAACAGTGGATGTACCGGACTCAACGTCTTATTTGTCTGTCATGTTGCTGAGAGAGGTATGCCCCGAGTAAATTACGATTTTCGACCAGTCTGGCAGGTTTGAAAGTATTCATAATTGCAGTGGTAGAATACATACTTGAAAGTTTGCAGTATTCAAACATGAAAGTAAATGATGATATCAGCAACTATTTCAAACACAATCAATTGAAGTGGGCTCTGTTCACTAGAACAAAAAATAATGTTGGTCCACACATTTATTCACAGTTTAAAAAAAAACATGTCAACGAAATATAACATAATACTACAGCTAATTAGGTATGTATAACCAACGTCAAAATTGTCAATATTCAGATGTCGTGAATAACGTTGTTTTTAATTTCATTATTTTTTTTTCCTGCCACTATTTGCAAGCAACGATTTGATTATGAATGGTGCTCTTTGACCAGAGCGATACTTGGAGTATCTACCACTCTGAAACGTGCCCCATATATACTTTATACTATTTTATATTAATTAAATGTGTTATTTATATTAACTGACGGCCTCCATGATCGAGTGGTAAGACGCTCGACTACGAATCCAAAGGTCGCGGGTTCAAACCCGGCGTGCGCCAATAACTTTTATTTAATAAATATGTGTCATAACACATTTAATTCATATTAAAAACAATGTTTAGTATATTTGCGGCACGTTCTAGAGTGGTAGATACTCTAAGTATCGCCCTGGTGAAAGACCACCATTCAGAATCGAAACGTTGCTTGAAATTGCTTTGCCCGTGTTTGGTGACCAGATCTGAATAGCCAGGTACATCCCAACCTTACTCTTCCCAATCTTCTTCCCCTCCCCACTACCTCCAGCCTCACAACATACCCTATTTGGGGATGCCATAGTCTCACTGGCTCTAGACGGTTGGGAGCAGTTGAGACTCTTGTGCGGTATTCATATTTAAAAAAAAAAAACAAAACTTATTTGCACACGCCGGACTTATACCCGCGACCTGTAAATTTACAGTCGAGCGTCTTACCACTTGACCACAGAGGCCGTCAATATTTTGATGTGAATGTTTCACAAGAGTCCTAACTGCCCCGAGTCAATGGGATTATGGCATTTGCAAATGGGATATGTCGTGAGGCTAAAAAATGTGTTGTTAAATTATATAGCGCCACTTTTGTGAAATGTCAACTCGAGGAAACAAATATAGTGGAGAGAGGAAGGAGATGGGATAGAAGAACGTTGGAAGTACCTGGCTATTCAGACCAGATAATAATAATAATAATAACAGTGAACTTATATAGCGCAGTTTTGTGATATTTCACCTCAAGTGCAAGATCACTTAATATGCCTAAAACCAAAACATTGCTTAAAATGGCTTTAACAGTGTTTGGTGACCAGATCTGAAAAGACAGGTACTTTCCAATCTCCTACTTCCTAATACAGCCTCATGAACAACCCGATTGCGGTTGCCTTAGTCCCACTGGCTTCGAGGCAGCTAGGACTCGTATGTGGCGTTCACGTTAAAAAAAGCCATCATAAGATTTTAAACTTTTTTTTGTTAATATTTTTAGTCACGTAGATGCCTCACACGACTATGGTAGTTTATTTTTAAGTAATAAAATTTAATTTTTCACATCAAATCATTAGATTTAATGGTATCTAATGATTTAATAGTTGATCCACGTCAATTATTACCGAATAAAGTTTTTGAAACGCGAATTTAGGATAACAGGATATTGCCTCGCATTACTGGTAAAGTACTTCTTTGTATTTAATCGGCAATTAATTGAGAATCAAGATCATGTTAATTTGTTTCAAATGCGGTTAGTATAATATTAAATTACATACATTAACCACAAACAATTTAATTTTTGATTACGTACGTACGACGAGTGTTAGCTTTAAGATATTTCAAATGTGGAATGATTTTAATTCAAATTATCGAATTGAAAATAATCTTTTCAAATTCCTACCTACCTAATAAAGTACCTACCTATATGTATTTTAGCAGATATTATATTATTTTTGAAATCGGTAAATTAAAGTGACTAATATTTATTTGGCAAGTCGAGTTCGAAAATAAAATAATATGTCACGAACACTAACTTATTGTTTTTTTTATCAAATATTTTTCAAGTAATTTTATTTAAAAAAATTATTGTTTGTTATTTTTATAACATATTATACTAATATTGTTATCCATTGAAATCACTATGCCCTTGAAGGCATTATTATACAGTTTTACGATTCCATATTATTGTACTCAATTTCTCAAGATTTCTCGTCGACGTAATCAATATCAGCAATCAATCATTATCGATCGATCAAATTTACAATTTGATTGACGTAAATTGAATATACACGTGTTCAAACCGGTAAGAGTAAAATAAAAAAAAAACTTGATTACTCGTTGACCGTTGAACTAATTCTGTTGATAGAACACGTCTATAAAAAGGGAAAGTGGCTCTCGGGAACGCCGGGCAATGAACCGATTGCAATATAAATGACTTTCTTTAAGTTATATTTGTGATAGAAATCTATCAACGGTCTTTCAAAGCGACGGTTCATGTCCCTCGAGGCACTCACGCGAAATACACTTGTTTTGACGAATATTTTTTAAATGGTACTAGCACACTAAGTGCTATGGTAAATAATTCACAATAAAACGTGATCATTAAATTTGCGTTGTTAAAATTTTCTTACAAATTCCAACACATCGTTAAATACTTACAATGTGATAAATAATATCTGCTAATATTGAAACAATGTAAACCATCAAATTTTACGTTTTAGAAAGTCACACGGTAAACCACATTGTTTATTGTAGGGATAATGATTTTAAGCTGGAATCTTCCGCTTATCGAGTGAATGATCTTAACTTCTAAGCTATAGGGGCCACCTTCAGACCTAACCTTATCTGTCTATATCCATTTTGTTAAACATATTACCTTTAATAGCAGCAAGGTGGGGTCTGGGGTTTTGAATTTCATTCTCTTACGGACCATCGACTTAATTTAGAAATTTGAAAAGAGTGTTGAACAGTAACACAAAAAAAAGTGTTTTGAAGTAACACAAAAAGGGTTGAAAAGTAACACTAAAAAAAGGGTTGAAAAGTAACACTAACAAAAAAGGTTGTTAAGTAACACTAACAAAAAGGGTTGAAAAGTAACACTAACAAAAAGGGTTGAAAAGTAACACTAACAAAAAGAGTTGAAAAGTAACACTAACAACAAAAATACGAGGAGGCAACCACTAAAGTCAGTAATGACGTGACCCTATAATACGATACAGCCTACAATTCTACAGGGTCATCATTCAGACCTTATAATGGTAGTTTAGATCAGGTATAAAACTTGAAAATGTATCCCAATACTTATGATGGATGCTAAATGTTAACCTTAATGGTCACACCAATTTGTACGATTTGAGTTGGCCTCGACCTTTAAAATATCTGGCATGAAGGTCGAAAAAAAATGATTCGTAAACATGATTCCCAATGCGTCACGGTAGTGTGCATTTTTCTTACTACAATGAATCCGTAAAATAGGCTAATTATTAAAATATTATTCTTATAATCATTGAAACAATATTATTTATTAATCTAATTCACACCATATTATGAATTAGAAAATCCTACTATAGAAATGCACACAAATTTAAGTGCGACTGAAATTCAAACTCTCCGAACTTTACGCTTGCCGGGCGGATGCTCTATCGATTGCGCTACCAAACCTAGTTTTCCGTACCACAGAAAAACTTTTATTTTTCTCATTTTTTCATATTGTTTTAATTGTATCAACCCTTTGCTCCCTGACGGTACAAATTTGTACTAGTTTATAAAATTTTATGTATCTTATATACAAAAAACAATTTTTGACACATCATTCCGTACATTATTGGACATTCTTTTCTACGTATGACTTTTAACGCTTGTTTACAAAAAAACTGATAGCAGGGGAACCAGTTTAGCATTGAGCTGTCACATGGTTAGTCGAGTTATTTTAGTGCTTGTTTGAAAATATAATTATTTTGATAACAGATTCGGGTACGTGTGTTTTTGTATATTATTATTTCAATGAGTATTATAATGTTATCCAATAATGTCATATCTGTCTAAATTGAAGACTATTACAAATTAACTACTATACCCACATAACATTTTTTTTACTTATTGCCTGACGGTACAAATATGTACCGGGTGAATTTTTCCCGTTAGAGTTTTTTCCGAAAAATCGGAAAGATTTCTTAGTTATAAATAAGTAATAATTACCAAAATAATGAATGAAAGTCCGCTTAATCTTAGTTCAGGGATCGAAGGGGTTAATATTGTTTTAGTAATTAATATCAATGTCGGAGAATTCTGATTTAAAAACATGATTATAATATAAAAAAAACACAAATGATTCAATCGAAACCTGAAATGCATTTTTCTAGATATACATACACAACACTTAAGTGCAACATGACACCATTAATTTAATTGCTTTATTTTGATTGATACGTAATAATCAATACAAATGTTGTTTGCAATTATTAAACTACGCTTTAATTAATTCGTTCTACAGCACTACAGACTGAATAACTATTTCTAATCAATAGCATTTAAATAGTTAAATCATTCCTTCATTTAATTTAATTTCTAAAAAGTATGTTTTGCAGGCAGTAGATGCAATCAAGATGGCAATTATCGATTTAAGTCATGAATGCAATGCAAGTTAATTAGACTTGATTCACAACACTTCGATTTTCCTTGCAAAGAACACTGTAAGTATACACGGAGGTGTATTTATAGACTAGATGATGGAAAGAATGCTGCCTTGAGGTGTGCGAAAAGAAGTTTTACTTTTGGCCGTGACCCCATAGCTCATAAGTTTGGCGATGTAGCACTTAATGACTTAGATGAAATTGGAGATTTGGCCAATAGAGGCGAACTGGAAATCCACGTGTGTGAAACAAGTACTGAAATATAAATACAGCTGTTCTTTTAATTCGTAATTTTTCAAGTTTTAAATTTAACTTTAACATGCACCTAGTCAACTATAATATTAAGAACAAGGAAGCTATTTACGTCATAAAAAAAAGATCCTTAGATATGTATTTTTTCAATGTATTTCGTCGCTGGAAAGGCAAAAGAGCTTAAGCGACAATTTGGTAAAAAATGAGTAAAATATGCAGTTTTGATTTAATTTTCTGACTCGTTTGATTCCGAAGACTTTTGTGGCGCTTCAGCCATTTAAAATGTATTTACCATTTGAGAGAAGGCTTGACTCGAGCGACACAAGTTTGAGACTTTTTGGCCTTTTGTCGCTTCAGGTAACTCAGTGAGAGCATTGAGTTACCTAAGTTAACTTTTTTTCTAAATCTAACCGGGTTCTGAAGACTAATGAATTTTATTGTAAAACAAAAACAACTTTAAAGTGCTCTCGTGTAAACTTCCCAAAATGGCGCATCAGCTCTTTAGCCTTTCCGGCGACGAAATACATTGAAAAAAATATATATCTAAGGAGCTTATTTTCATGAGGTAAATAGCTTCCTTGTTCTTTTGTCTTCCATAAATATTTGGAACTTGTTTAGTCTGGATACACACGTCAAAAGGGAAATAGTGAGTAAATCCTCAAGTAGCGTAATCGGAATAAAATTTCAAACTTTTTTACGTATGAGCGAAAATTACCAGTATTGTTTATGCATAAATTAGCGCCCCACACGGCGATCTAAGGTATCTTGTACAGAAGACGGCTTAGCGTATTAATACCATTAGAAGATTTTCACATCCATCAACCAAGAAACTCCGAAGCCCAAAGATCTAATACGTCCCTGCAGATCAAGCGACCCGTTTCGGAGAGATCGCCTCGGTCATTGGTTGAGGCATTGATTAATGGTTTTTTTGTAGACTTGGGCAAAGAAATCGAACGGACATCATTTGACGGCGTGTGCGGCTGTCAACACCATCGTCCGCCATCGAATATCAAGCATCTCTCGGACGGGGTTTTTTTTTATCGAATCAATAGTTGGTCATATGACGGAGTGGTGCCAAATGGGCCGGATATTTTTCTTAACACTTTTCTGTCATTTTTCTTTGTAATTCTTGCGTCTCCTACAATTTTTCTGTGTGATGAAATAACATCAAACAGTTTGTATTTGGAAGAAAGATATGAAACAATAATCTTTTTCAAAAAGCGAAGCTAGCAGTAAACAATGAAGTGCTTATACCAATCTTGATGTATGGCAATAAGGTATGGAATCGGAAAATTAAATTTGCAAGTAGACTGAATGCTGTAGAAATGTGGTACCCGAGGCGTATGGGCGTAAAACCTATGTATGATCGTGTTAAAAATGTGAATATACGGAAATAATGCAAGGCTTATGTAAACGTATTGAATAGGATCAAGAAAGGGATGATTAGATGGTTTGGGCATATAGAGCGAATGAATGAAGAAAGGAGTATGAAAAATAAGATGCGAAAGTAAATGGAAGAAGTCGGGGACGCCCGAGGAAGACCTGGCACGATTAAGTGAATCAAATACTTGAATTGGGTCTTGTAAAGAGTCGGAATAACAGAAGAGTAGGTATGATACGATCTTTGAATGTAAATGAAGCAAGGAGTGTGTGCCAAGACAGAGTTGTATGACGGTCCATCCTCTCCTTACCCCGGGGGGGATACGGCGGGATGGTGGAAATGAATCAAATAATTAAATCTGGCCATGTGAAGAGTATGTATGAGAGATGTATGAATGTGAATGAAACAAGGAGTGAGTGCTAAGACAGAGTTGCATGGTGGTCCGTCCTCTCTGCTTACCCCTGTTGTAAAACGGCATGATGGTTAGTTAGTTTTAGCTTAAATGTAATAAGTAGGATTACGAAAGGGACGTCTAGATGGTTTGGACATGTAGAGTGGATGAACGAAGAAAGAAGTGTGAGAATAATAAATTCCGCGAAAGAAAATGAAAGAAGAACTAAAAAAGAAAACAATATAAGAAACATGGCACGGTCAAGTGAATCAAATACTTGAGTCGGACAATGTCAAGAGTCAAAATAACAGAAGAATATGTGTTAGAAAATGTATGAATGTGAATGAAGCAAGGACTGTGTGGCAAGACAGAGTTGTATGGCGGTCCATCTTTGCGTGTTGGTTAGTTAGTTAGGAATGCGGTCCATAGATTCAGTTGCAGAGTATATTTGTCATCCCACCGATTTTATGAATAAAGCCTGATTCACACCAACGTCCGGTTCCGCTCAGTGCCGATATTGTTCCGCAAGAAAACTTATTGATATGGTATGAATATCAATCAAGGAGTATGTGCCAAGACAAATTTGTGTGGCAGTATATGCTTCTGCCCACCCTTGTGATATTTAACTACTTATTTAGTTAAATAATTATTTTGAAGTGTAAAAATAGTAACATCGCAGATTTTTTTTATCAAAAACAATTTTTTTATCACTAAATAATATTTTTAATAATTAATAATAAATAAAAATATTATTTAGTGATAAAAAAATGGTTTTTGATAAAAAAAATCTGCGATGTTAGTATTTTTACACTTCAAAATAATTATTTAACTAAATAAGTAGTTAAATATCACAAGGGTGGGCAGAAGGATATACTGCCACACAAATTTGTCTTGGCACATACTCCTTGATTGATATTCATACCATATCAATAAGTTTTCTTGCGGAACAATATCGGCACTGAGCGGAACCGGACGTTGGTGTGAATCAGGCAAGAGCATTCAAATAATTACTTGAACCCGTTTTTCACTAATGGATGCTACCTACTTTATTTTTAACATACAAGTGCCAAGCCATCCGCCAGGAGGCGCCAGAATATGTTTACCAATTCACTTTATGAGTACTATTCGACATGCCAATTTTTATTTAATAAGTTAAATTACCTTCTTTTTTTAAATTTGTAAAAACGTTTGATGTTGGTTCTAGACAATTTTTTTTGAATTAATAATTATTACGGAGGATATTTATTTTTTAGAGTATTTACAAATACGTACGTTATATTTGGGTAGGCTGAAATGTAAGACGTAATATATTAAATTAAACTATATATATTTATATATATATAAATATAGTTTACTATTACTTACTTCATTTTTTTTCTTCCCTAGGTCCGACAGCACGGGCAACAACCATTATATATACAATGTTAATGTAAATATGTTAGTTGTAAGTCACTAGTTATTACTTAATAATAAGTCTTAGTTTAATATTATGTTAATTTTGCTGTAAAGCGCCATTGAGGTGATATTTCTGTCACGAAAACGGCGCTAAATAAATCAGCCAATTATTATTATTCATATACTCGTACATGAATTTTTTTGTAAAACACTTGAAAACGTCTACTGTCAAATGGTCACGATTTTATAGTGAAAAAACATGCACAATGTATTTGTCATACACGAATTCACCATTTATTATTGAGTTATGTTTTTACAGCGGTTTCGAACTCGTGAGATTTTTCGATCATGTTTCACAATTTGTTTTACAGCTCGCGAATATCAACACACTCATTAACAATACGTTCATACAAGTTTGAAATATTGCAAAAACCTCAGAGCAATAATATACCAGGAGGGATAGCTTGTGTAGTTAGGATTGTTTTTTTCCTGACTCGGGCGTAGCTATGGATAAGATATTTATACATCCATTCATAGCACATGTTGACATAATGTTTTGTTTATTTTTATAACAACTTTTTCGCAGTATTGTTATCAACAAAAATACAGGATAAAACCTTAAAAACCGTTAAGTTATGTCCTGTTATGTTGCATAACAAAACGCAGTGGGCGGAGTCGCCGAAGGCGTGGGAGACGGAAAACATGCTTATGGTATATACCGAAAAGTGGTGCGATATTATGTGATAACTTGTCTAATCTCTTTCTCTCTCACGATCTACGACGTGAAAACCTGGAGAAAGTGATTTATCGTAAATTTGTATAGGTTGGGTAAAAATATTTAGCTCTCTCCATATATATTCTTGCTCCGAGGTAATAACACTAACAACCATCACTCAATATATTCTGTTAAAATATTTTATTTGTTATACAATCCCATATTAAAGATTTCCTTCTATGCTTTTAAGATAATGTATTGTTAGATTCTAATTTAAGGCATAACACGAACCCCTCTATCCCATCTACCCCCCACCAAAGTTTCCATGACTTGTTTAATTCCGTTATTAAATTAGTATATATTCGTACAGTCCTTAATATCCTGATGAAGGTTCAGGCTAACCCGGAACTAGTTGACAATAATATATTAAAAAAAGTAATGTTATACAAAAAATATTTTTTATATTACTATGTCTAACCACAAAGTGTTCGCTTCCTGTAAAAGACATAATGATTGGAAAGTTTTGTATCTTTTTACAAAGATATTATCGAATGATTATCGGTTAAGCACTGTGAAATTCCTTTTTATTTTCTAAATATACGGTTAAATATTCTGACATAATATTTTTAAAATATTCTAATTATATATATTTTTATTATATTCATATTATCTGCCTCTTTCTCTCTGTTCCTTTGTTATTATTTAAATGTTATTCTTTTGTTTTCTCCCTGTTCTCTTATTCTATTTTATATTGTGTTCTGCCTCTACATGTATATATTACCGCACACTTTGTATTTTTTGTTTAGTTTAATTTTGTACCCTGATGATGCTTACGCTAAGCAAAACCGGTCGGTCATAAAAGTTAAAATAAAATCTGTGGTCTAATACAAATGAAAATTTTACTATTCCTAAAAAATACCTACTCGATAAACTTTCATCCATCGAGGTTTTAAATAAAAAAAATATTTACTAATAAGTTAAGTAAGATAGAAAACGGGAAACTCTTTTTATTATCAATTTTAAAATCAGAGATTATGTACAATAAATTGTTCGGTTAGGAATATTAAACTTTATGTGGCACAAAAACGTATACTTGTAAAACGTAATCATATGCAATTATTTTTTACCAAAATGGTATATAGTTTTAATGATTCTTCTATGCCAATAAATACGATGTACGTACAACGTGTTATTTGAAATAATTATATATTTTCAAACAGTTTCATTGAAAATAAATGGTTAAATAGGTACACAGCTACCATATTTTAGTAATCGAAAATAAAAATATATCATCTTGGCGGGAGTAAGGCATGCCACAGATAATAGAGAACAGAGTCTTATAAAGCGAACAAGATGGAGGCTGTTATTCTCTATGGTTCGCCGTTTTTTCTACCTCCCGATAATGAAGTTTAGTCTATGACCACAATGAGCTCACCTTGTTGCTGGGATTGATTTCACGTCCGGAATTGCCTCAAGTCGTGCAAGACGAGACTTACCAACCAAAACCCGAGTCCATTCTGGCAAACGCACCAAAAAGGCAAATCATTACAACGTGCATAAAATACATTTTCATGGAATCTCGCTTTTGTTTCACTCAGAACCTTTAAATTATTCCGCGTTGCAGGTAAAATTGCATTACCAAGCCCTTTTATTTCTATCTCCACCGCATGAATGATAAACGCAGTAACAATTTAATGAAAAAAGGTCTTCTTTATTCAAGTAGAAACGTGAATTGGTAATTTTTTTGAATATTACCTTTTTAGAAAGTGGTGATTGATTTATGGTAAGGCGAATGGAATTTTATGTTCTTGTATAAAAAGGCGTTGAGATTAAGGTCAGTAGGATGTGTAAGGATGTTGGTTAGCGGTACTTTTTTTGTGTTTATTTGGCAATATTTAAAATTTCTTCCTTTTTAAACCAAATATATACTTAAGTAATTTGTTTTCTACGAGATACATTGTGGTTTAAAGCAAAGATAATTTTAATTTAAAAATAATTAATTTATTGTTTTCATTGAAACTTCACTTCGTATTGTATCATTTGTATCTGTATTATATGTGTATTTTATTCAAGTAAGAAACTTTCACAAAGGGACCTGAAAGAAAACGAAATGTTTTGCGCAAACAATTATGTATTTATTAAATAGGAAAAAAAGACCGACAGAGAAAGAACAGCACATACATAATATTTTAATGAAACAATGACAAAAAATATATTTGAAAGACCATTCAAGTCAAAGTCTGAGCAAGGTTTTGGTAGAGTCGTAAAGAATGACAAAAATCATTTAGACTGGTACCAAAAATTTAAGGCGATGGCTTTTAATTAATTTTGTACTAAAAAGTACATGAAGATTTAACCTGATTTGTACGCAGGTACAATAATTATTAGCTAAAACAATAATTGCGTTTTATTTCAATGTATCTACCACTTAAAACTATATTTTCTCATCTCCTTTTTATCGGCTTTTACAATGAATACAATATATTTCAAAATAGTTAATAAAAAAAAGTTAACAAATAAGTGCAACCAGTTTGAACTGAATATCTAGCTACCTCTGTATAAAACAAATAAGGAACTAAAAACTTCTTCGACAATTTTTCACAGCCCGCGACAAATGAACGAGTAAATAGCTAAAATGTAAATAGCAAAAAGGTAATTTTGGCTATAGATTTAGATATCTAAGTTTTGTGAAGCACCCTTGAGAAGATATTTCACAAAAATGACGATATATAAATTAGCCAAGTATTATTATGAAGGCTTAAACCCAAACAATGAAAGAAAATATAATATTTATATTTTCTTAAAATACACATTAAGATTGCCATAAAACGGCACGACGAGACAAAAAATAATAAAAAATGAATAATAATATAAAAAAATAAGGTATATTTTAAATGATTTCTTTTCAGTATAAGCTAAGTAGTTTCCAAGCCATAGATAGGTGGCAGTATGCATTGTATATAGTCGGCTATTACCAGAGTCCTTGTCCATTCCATGCGCAGTGTAGGGTCACCTCCTCCCACCGCCCACAGCCCACCCCCAGGATGCGGTGAAACTAAGCCTACTCAACCCTCTTACTTGCCACCTCCCTGCGTGCCCCGGCGGAGCCCGTGGTCACGGCATCAGATCGAATAAAGGACATGTCTGGACCGCGAATAGTCGGCATTACTGTATTATTGTGCGCACACATTGGTGGCCGGTATACTTCTGATGTAGATGGGCCTAGTATGAACTACTTCAATTGTTTTATTATATATATTTTGTCACACGACAGAAGAGTTAAAACCCCGTTGTCTAAGGACGATTGAGGAATGGAGGTTACAAGGATATCAATATGTGAAATATTAGAAATAATATTGTCGTTGGAAAGGCAAAAGGGCTTAAGCGTCGAAGTTGAGTTGACTATGAAGTTTTGATCAGTTTTTCAGCATTGAATGCTCTGACTCTCGTTTGATTCTGAAAACTTTTGTGGCGCTTCAGCCATTAAAAATTTATTTACCATTTGAGTGAAGGCTTAACTCCAGCAATACAAGTTTGGGACTTTTTTTAAAGCTTTTTGTCGATTTAGGTAACTCAGTGAGAGTATCAGAGTCAACTTTTTTTTTCTAAATTCAACCAGGTACTGAAGATTTTATTGTACCCAAGTAAATCAATTTCAAGCAATTTCTCGATTGTGAATCGTGGTTTCTCATCAGGGGTGCATCAAATAATTTCTACTTTAGAAAGATATGCGAATCCTACGTTTTCAATTACTTCAGCTGTTTGTTTTTGCTTCCTTGTCAATTTTATTTCAAAGTATGTCGGTGATACTCAGCATGCATTTTTCCATTTAAATTGTTTTCCGTTTCTTTATTTCTGTATTGTGTTCACATGTTGCATCTACAAATATATTGGCACTGTAAGTTGGTAAATGTTCACGATGGGCCGACCAGCATGACTTATGACATGGAAAATATTTATTGGACCAAATAACTTTCCTCAGAAAAAAATATGATAACGACCGAAAAAAAATCAAATGACACTATATTATTTGAAACAATCACATTTTGGTTTGACATTATATTAAAACAAAAAAAAAAAGGTTTTAACGTTAACATTACAGGTTTTTTTAAATCTTTTTTTTAAATATAAATATGTAGTGTTGTCTCCCTCTCATACATAACATCTAATATTACCTTTCAATTATTGCCTCCCTCTTATATTTTCTTCTCTTTCTTCCTTTTTTGTTGTATATACCGTCTCACTCTTTTATTTTCTGCACCTTTTATTGTAATTGCCCCGACGAAGCTTGCTCTAAGCGAAAATAGTTGGCGTTAAAACATAATAAATTCGTGGTTTAAAACGAAGCATTTTTTTATTTAAAAAATAGATTGGATACCTATACTCGTACTTCTCATTTAAAGATGTAAATATTTTAAGGACATGTCATACGATTCCTCGTCAGCAGGACTGCAGTGGGAATGAATTACGAGTAGCCGGGCGACATATTGGATTATTACAACTTCCGCATCCACATTTCAGTATTGTCGCATTCCTCGCTTGTTTTCAGGCTAATGCTCTTGTTATTCCGTAACATGTTGGGACAGCTGATAATTAGATCTCAACCCTTAAAGAACCTAATCATGTTTGCAGATTTATCATCATCTTTCTTCTGAAAGCTTTCCACTGAGATATTCACGAATTGATTGCTTAAGACAGATCAAGAGTTTAATAAACGAGTACATATATAATATTAATGAAGCAAAGGCAATGCTTGGACTGATATGTGTAACCTTGTGCTTCTAATTCTCCCTGCGTATAATGTTTGCTTTTTGCTTTTGAGTCCTGGTCCTTATAATCGAAGAAGACTTTCTCGAATACTGTTTCATGATCAAGGATCTCTCCTTTAGCAGGAGTTGTTCCTTGTTGCTTGCAGCGTTTCCGATTTGAAAACATCTGTTATCTTAAAGCTCTGCCCGAGCACATATTGTACACCTAGATGGTGTCTAGGATAAACCATCCATTTTTATTTACGGAAGATCTTTGACTTCTGACCAAGTCGAGAATTAATACTAAATTAGAATTAACTTTAACTTTGAGCTCGAGTCTCGGTCGCGACAGTTATTCTTTTTAGTTTCTGGCTTTTTTGGTTTCATATTTGCGTCGAATATTATTGATATTATTTCAATAATTAATATCAAAATGAAAAGCATAATGCTTGAATTTCTTTTGGCGAAAGGCATATTTAATTTGTGTTCAAAACTGCTCGTAGAATATTCAGCCTTCTGCGCACCACAGCATTACACGGGCATTGTGTTAGTTCCTTTCTGTAAGTTTTATAGTTCATCTCTCCACACTATACAGACATGCATGGTCTATTAGTTCTGCGTTTAATTCTATTTAGTCATGGTTGATTTTTAACAAAAAATCGTCAAGACGTGCTACTTATGTCGTGATTGAACTCCTGACAAGGTTTGCCTCTAGTACTTGATTCGTGTAACATGATTTGTTGTCTTGTCTTACTGACATAATAGTGACCTTACATTATAAAATAATGCAAGTTGTTCGAAAACAAGTTGTCACGAGATTAATTTTCGTCTTTAACCGCAACCGACGTATAATTAATGAAAAAAAATACTGTTGTTCTTTCTATATTTACGACAGATTTAATGCCATTCTTTGCTTTATTTATAGTTTTTGTGTTTAATATGAAACCCTCCATTTTTTATAATTCACTGGAGTTAAATTTATTTATTTATAAACTATCAGACCACTGTCCAATTACAAAAAAATATATAACACAAAACGGGAAAAAAAGCAACAGATAAAAACAGCGCATACATAATATTTTAATGAAGCAATTACAAAAATATACATTAGAAAGAACATTCAAGTAAAAGCCTGAACAAGGTTTTGGTAGAGTCGTAAAGAATGACAAAAATCATTTAGACTGGTACCAAAATTTCAAGACGATGGCTTTTAATTAATTAGTACTAAAAAAACAGTACATAAAGATTTAACCTGATTTGTATCAACTAAAACAATAATTGCGTTTTATTTCAATGCATCTACCACTTCAAACGATATTTTCTCATCTCGTTTTTATCGGCTTTTACAATGAATACAATATATTTCAAAATAGTTAACAAATAAGTGCGACCGGTTTGAACTGAACATCTAGCTACCTATGTTTAAAAAATAAGGAACTACTACAAATCTCTACATTCTGGATAGTGGAGAATGATACCCATAATTAGTAGAGTGATGATTGAGGAACAGCTATTCATTGTTTCTAAGTCTACGGCAAGGAATGTTGAACTGGATGAATTGCAACAAAGAATTAATTTAAAATTATTATTTAGTTCTGCTACTTTTAGTGACATTATTTGCCATCAAACCTGACAATAATTCTCTCAAAAACCAGATTGACAGCACTCATTATGGTAAAAAACCATCAGCAAAGTTTGAACCATGTCCAAATTAATCATTCTCCAAACTATGCTAATAAACTTCACCTTCGTCAGCATTATGATCTCTAAGACGTAAACATAATATAAGTTAGTGATGCTGACCTTCCTTTGTCTTAAAAATCCTTTTGAATCCACATCATATCAAAGAGATTTATCTGATGTCATGTCATCCATGAAATCTTCTCTTCGTAGTTTTAACGATTTTTCAAGTCTCCTAAACTGATATTTGAGTGGGTAACTAATTTGAATATCTCCTTTATTGTTTTATTCTCAATCATAAAAACTTCGCTTGAATTTTTTCGATTTTCAGGCTGTCGAGGTGGATGGTGGGAGTCGCACTACGTTTCGAAGTGAAAAGTAATACTTCTGAATAATTACTTGGCATTGAAATCTAGTTACTATTTATAGTAATAATAATAAAAGACTAACTAGCTATCTAGCTTTGCGAAGATAGACTAGACCTGTAATGAATCGAGGTCAAATAAGTGAGTGAACAAACGCGTCGGATTCCCATCCGGACGTCGTGGGTTTAATTCCTCTGCTAGCTAAGTCCTCCATCGTTGCACAAGCAACACCTTCCGATTATTATGATGGTTGTAGAAGTTTTTAAATTATTGTCAGGTTATTCGTAACCCGGGAGTGTTTGTCTTGAACTTTTTTTAAAGAAAAAAGTTCAAAATTCGAAGCCTGGGGGCACCTTATCGAGTTCATATATTGTTCGGGATAGTTTTAAGATGATTTTTGTGTATTTGTTTTTGGGTAATGTCGAGATTATCAACGAAATGGGTAGGGATTTTCAAATTCTATTAGATTAATTCTTTCATTTTGTTAAATTTGTGAAAACTTGAATTGAATTTGGGTAAAATGGGGAAAAAAACAAACCCAACGAAAAAATGATTATAAATAAATATATATATATATATATAAAATATATATATATATATATATATATATATATATATATATATATATATATATATAAATATATTCAGTTTGTGGTTTTTCATATTTAATGAAAATGAAATAATAACTTTGTATAAGACCACAGATTTAATTAACAGTACACAATTAAACTAAACGAAAAATAGTGTGCGGTATATATACATACAGAAGGAGAACACAATATAAAACAGAATAAGAGAACAGTGAGGAAACAATAGAATAACACTTAAAATAATAACAAAGGAACAAAGAGAAAGAGACATAAAATATGAAATGAAAAAGACAAAACATCAACTGAGAAGGGGTGATTGAAGAATAATGAGAAATTTTATGAGTTTACCGGAAATAAACAAAATATTGGACTACTGGACAAATTTAACTGATAATCTAGAATATGACTATTCATTTTATTGGCTTTCTTTATTTCGTTATTATAAATGTTCCGAAAACTTATTTGATATTGTAAATTAATAATGAGAAATGTATTTTTATCGAATCTATCCTTAAACTATCTATTTATTAAGCGTTGCTCAATTCGGAACACTTGCCGTCGATTGGCACATTTACGTTTTACGTTTTATAAGACCACAATGCTATTTTATTTGGAAAATCACACACGTCGTGGAGCATTCAGCTACCTTTTTAGTGACATTTTTCACAGCTTAATACGCGTAGGTACCGAGAATTGTCCCTACAAACACATTACAGTGAGACTAAAAAGTGCCCTTTTTACGAAACTCCCATTGATATAGTAAGAAGCAGAATAACCTTAGAGTAAAACGATGTACGGAGAGAGAGAGCTAAATATTTCTACCTAACCTTTACAAATTTACGATAAATCACTTTCTCCGGGTTTTCACGTCGTGAACCGTGAGAGAGAAAGAGACAAGACAAGTTGTCGCATAATATCGCACCACTTTTTATGTATGTAAGTATGTTTTACGTCTCCCGCGACTTCGACGACTCCGCCCACTACGTTTTCTTATGCCACGTAACTCAACGGTTTTTTAGGTTGTATCCTATATTTTTGTTGATATCAATACTGTGAAAAAGTGGTTATACAAATAAACAAAACATTATGTCTACATGTGCTATGAATGGATGTAAAAAGGTGTGTCCATGAAAACCCTAGCTACGACCGAGTCAGGAAAAATCAACAATTCTGACTACACTGTTTCGCAAATCTATCCCTCCTGTATATTATTGCTCTGAGAGAATAACCCTTTTCAGAGTTTAACTTCTGGTTTTGTTGGTTTGAAAATATGCAAACAAACATGTAACTTACGTGACGTGTCTTTAACAAGCCTATAGAAGAGTGGCAAGCTCGACATGAAGGTCGTAAGTTAAAAATATTAAAATTATAAGGGTTTCATAACAAGAAAAAATAAAAAGCTTCGCAAGAGATTTCTCACATTTTGAAAATATATACGAGTATATATTTTTAATTTACTAATATGTTTCAAACGAAATGGAGTCTTCTCGTATTTTTTACATTGATCGTGATGGAAATTATGTTGATACGCTTACAAGTAAATTCCAGATTTTAAGCCAAATTTTTGCAAATTCCTTGACTTCAGAGCTCACCGTTTGAGAGTTTTTATGCTCCATACACACAGATCTATTTATTTATGACTATTTTAAGAGACAAATTTATTTAAAATATGTTTCCTTTTGAAATATAAGTATATTGTTTATCTATATTTTCTATGCTTCATACACACATATCTAAGATTTAAAAAATAAATAAATACATAAATTTCCTCGTTAACCTGACAATATTTGAATTCCTCTGACTACCGTCATAATAAGCGGAAAATTGTGCTTGAGCAATGATGGAGGACTTAGCCGTGCAGAAAATTGAACACGCATCGCCTGGGTGGGAACCCGATGCTTTTGATCTCTCGACCATCTAACCGATATAAAGTAAAGATTAGTACTATGTTTTAAATTGGAAAAAACCTCATAACTTAGTATCGCCAATATTGCAGGAATAAAAGTTTGGGTGACTAGATTTGAATATACAGGCACCGATACCGTGATGATAGCGTCCTTATAAAATATATCGTCGCTACAAAGGCAAAAGAGCTTAAGCTACACTGGTAAAAAATGAATTAAATATGCAGTTTTGATCAGTTTTTTTTTCTGCATCGAATGCTCTGACTGAATTCTGAAGAATTCTGAAGAATTTTGTGGACCTTCAGCCATCTAAAATACATTTCCATTTGGGAGAAGTTTTTGACTTTTTTAAGCTTTTTGTTGCTTCAGGTAACTCAGTGAGGGCATTGAGTTACCTGAGTTAACTTTTTGTTTCAAAATCCTACCAGGTACTGAAGATTTTATTGGAAAACACATAAAAACTTTAAAGTGCTCTGATGCAAACTTCCCAAAAGTACGCTTTAGCCCTTTTGTCTTTCCAACGACGATATATTTATTAAATAATATACGCCCTTATGAGCTTTTACATAACTGTATAATACATAATATAAAATAAAAGAGACATAAAAAGAACATGGAGTAAATTATTAGCAACCATAAACAAAACTATGTTAATAGAAATATTACAATGCAATGAATTTACATTAATATTTTTGAGAGAGGTTTGCTATTATAGCCTTATTGTAACTAGATTTAGTGCAGTTGAATATATCTACCATTTCAGCAAAAGAATTACCGACTGTATGCAATCTTGGTACAAGCGAGTATCCAAATGACTCAGTCCTGATATTATTTTTATATTCAAAAAAAATTTTTGGATCGAGTGGTTCTGTAAGGTACATGGAAGGTAATTAAGTTAAGTAAATAAGGGCTGTCTATAATACAAATCATTTTTGTTTTTGTTATGATGCCATGTACTATATTCTTTCTTCAAATCTTTTATGATAATATGACTAATTGTAACTACATTACGCTGCAATAACATACTTACACTTTACTTCTAACTTCTTTGAAATTTATCATGCTATGTATTATATACGTATTGCACTATTTTGTAAAATATACTATGATAATATAACTAATTGTAAAACCTACGCGATATTTATATACTTGTGTTTTATATACTAACTTTTTTATAAAACTTTTGTTTAAATGTTATATTCTACCCATTTATTGTACTCCTTTATTTAACTAAAATGTATTATGTAAAAGCTTTTAAGGCATTCGTAAAACTAAAATAAAAAACACGGTTATTTCTTTAGAAGATCACAACTTCGTAAAATAAGCTTCTAGTGTTTAATATATCACCGGTTCTAAAGTAGTTTTTTCGTCGCCTACAATGATTCTACCTTTCTTCTTAAAGATCACGTCTTCTGCGACAAAATCTCTCTCCCCCCGTCATCTCCGAGGCTTTTCACCCGGAACGTGTCCAGACTTTTTATGTCATACAATGAACTTATTTTTTTCCTAATGGCATCAGCGAATCTTTTCTTATTTCCACCATACTCGATGCCCTCGGAGTTAATGCGGATTTTTTCGATTTCGCAGAAAGGTTCGTGCGATATATCAGAGGAATCTGTTCTTTAGAGGCTGAAAAAAGTGGGAAAGCGACCGTTTGCAATTAAATGTTTTATTTTTTGCGATGATAACAATTCTCGTGTGATTTTAATCATAGATTTTCAAATAGTGACCATCAAACATGTTTTCCTTAAGTGACCAATCACATTACTTTTATTGTTGTTTTATTGTGTTAAAGAAGTGAGAAACGACCGTTTGCAAATAAATGTTTTATTTTTTGCGATGTAACAATTCTCATGCGATTTTAATCATTGATTTTTAAATAGTGACCATTAAAAATGTATTCCTTAATTGACCAATTACCTTACTTTTTTACATTAATTCCACACAGGAGACCCTGAGGGAAATAATTTCCCTCAAGGCCTATGTAATCTTTAGGGATTCTGTGTGGAGGGTCTTTTTGAGGAAATAAAAAAGGACCTTGTTGTAGGAAAGAAGGAAGCCAGAGGCTGGCAAATCGTTCCACAGTCAAGCAGTTGAACACAAGAACGAGTTGTATAAGCGGCCCGTTCTCATGTATCGAATGTAAATCGTGTAAAAATGTTGGGTGCGCGTTTGGCATGTTTCTCGGCTATGCACCGATGCCAAAGAGATCAATGACTCGAGTTCCTTGGAGCATCTTCCATTGAAATACCAGTAGATACAAGGATAGAATTCCCACCCGACGTCTGTGCTCAAAATATTGCAATCCGTTTGTTAAGAGAATCTATCAAACGGACCGCCCGTTTCTGAACAGCAGTTATGTACTAATAAAGTGTCTGCAGGCCCGTAAAAAAAATTATTAGTTCACCATCTCACAAATCTTAACATCATCTTGACAAGATAAGAACCAATATAAATCTTTTATAATTATGTTTATGTATTTAAATAACACAATTCACTTATCTTAATAGTTAATTAAAAGTATATTTTATTTCTTAATAATTGATTGGTTTTAATGAAATATAAATTAAATTTGTCCTAATGTAATTAATTAAATTCTTTTAATTGGACAAATTTGTATGAACGACTTTAAGATTTTTTTTTTCTAAAAAACATCGCAAAATAAATTGTTCAGTCACATTTTTTTCTTACTGCTAATTTTGTGCACGATAAAAACAGAGAAATAATCTGGTTTTCAGCTTATTGCATTAATCTTGAAGTAACAATATATGGAGAGAGAGCTAATTATTTTTACCCAACCTATACAAATTTGAGATAAAAAAACCTTCTCCGGGTTTTTATGAGAAAGAAAGGGACAACAAAATCTCCCAAATTATCACACCGCTTTAAAGTATTCTTAGAATGTTCTTCGTGTCCCGCGTCTCCGTTGACTCCGCCCACACGTTTTGATACACGAAATAAATGAACATAACTCAACGGTTTATTAGGTTACATGCTATATTTTTGTACATAACAATACTGTGAAAAAGTGGTAATACGAATAAACAAAAACATTATGTCGACGTGTGCTATGAATGGATGTATAAATTCCTTAACCCTAGTCCTAGCCACGCCCAGGTCTAGCCGAGTCCGTCAAACCTCATAAAAACTGACTACAGCAGCGCTCTCTCTTGTATATTATTGCTCTGAGGTATTATTTGACGTCCTCCATGGTCGAGTGGTAAGACGCTCGACTACGAATCCAAAGGTCGCGGGTTCAAACCCGGCGTGCGCCAATAACTTTTATTTAATTAATATGTGTCATAACACATTTAATTCATATAAAAATAATAACAAGTATATTTGCGGCACGTTCCAGAGTGGTAGATACTCTAAGTATCGCCCTGGTGAAAGACCACCATTCAGAATCGAAACGTTGCTTGAAATGGCTTAAGCCGTGTTTGGTGACCAGATCTGAATAGCCAGGTACTTCCCAACCTTCCTCTTCCCGATCTCCTTCCCCTCCCCACTACCTTCAGCCTCACAACATACCCAATTTGGGGATGCCATAGTCTCACTGGCTCTAGACGGTTGGGAGCAGTTGAGACTCTTGTGCGGTATTCATGTAAAAAAAAAAAAAATTGATAATTAGGTACACATCTTTGAAGGAAAACTGAGATAATTAAAAAACAACGAGAAAATTTGCTAAAGCGAAAAACATCCAATTCAGTTAAAGGATAAAGGGTTGAGTGTAATCCTTGTGGCAAAGCTTATTTTCACTTATCTCTCTTTTCATTTCACTCTCCGGTTATAATTTATGTCCCTCTTAAAATCACACAAAAAATAATCGCTTTCTATGAAAATGAAATATAAGTCATTCTTTTCAAAAATATTATAATTTAACGCTCAAGTCTGAAGATTTTCATCCAGCTTTAGGCATTTTGGGACCACAATTTTTATTCATCATCCATTATATTATATCAATATGTTTTTTTTTTAAATCTTACTTGCCAAGAAAAAGCATTAGTTGCTTTAATCCACTCATTTAAATATAGAATAATGTCTGCTGAAATACATTTACTAGGTTCGTTACTTTATTAGGTTGGTATGGATTTGAAAAGATTTTTATTAACTATGATATTTTCATTCTATTTAAATATATTTTTTAATATAAATACCGCACAAGAGTTTCAACTGTTCCCAACCGTCTAGAGCCAGTGAGACTATGGCATCCCGAAATAGGGTATGTTGTTAGGCTGAAGGTAGTGGGGAGGGAAGGAGATAGGGAAGAGGAAGGTAGGGAAGTACCTAGCTATTCAGATCTGGTCACCAAACACGGCTAATAATGCCATTTCAAGCAACGTTTCGATTCTGAATGGTGGTCTTTCACCAGGGCCATACTTAGAGTATCTACCACTCTGGAACGTGACGCAAATATACTTTTTTATTATTTTTGTATGAATTAAATATGTTATGGCACATATTAGTTAAATAAAAGTTATTGGCGCACGCCGGGTTTGAACCCGCGACCTTTGGATTCGTAGTCGAGCGTCTTACCACTCGACTATGGAAGCCGTCAATTAACATCAATTCTATTTTTTAAAAGTTTACCCTCGTACATACGTACTTACGTAGGAAATTATTTGTAGCTAATAATAATGTGGTATGCGTTGCTTGTCAAGTACAAGGAAATTGTTTTAGACTGCCAGTTTATCCACCATTATAGCCTAATCAAAGCTAGGTAAAATTGTTTTTGAGTTGATGAACTTATTATAAAATAAATATTTTAATACCCGAAATATAAACCGTCGCTTCGTCCGGCTTTCTCACAACTGTGGGGGAGATGGTCACGATTCGCGTAATTTGATTTCGAATTATACAATCAATTAATTGCGTTTTAAGCAATAATATTAAAGTGTTACTTAAGTCACGATCTGAAATGACCTTTATGCACGTTAATTTATATAATTTATTTACCCAGAAGGCGGCTCAATATGGTTTTACTGATGGTATGTATTCATTATAATTAAAACATATATTTCTCTTTTGTGGGCGTTGTATCATTTGGTTTTAACTCTTAATTTTTTGTATATCCCACTTTACGAGAGCTCTCTCTTTGTACTGCGTAAAGCTATATGAACTATATCACCACCCGATTGGGAGATGTTTAAGGCAGATTTAAGAAGCAGCTGTAGAAAGGGATTTGTTCATGCGGATCTTGAGGAGACCTGGATCGGATAACGAGATGGATATGAATTTTGGTAACTCATTTTTCAAACGCGTTTTCATTCTGCTGGCATCAATTTTGAGCTGGTTCCGCTTACATCTGCCTATTTTGCGCAGGGGATCAATGCTGCTACATCCCCTAAACAGGCTTCGTTGTAATGCCTGTAAAACAGACTCAGTGTGTTTACGTATCTAATAGCGATGTAACCGCTCTCTACGAATTACTACAAATAACTACTTCATTTTGCGGCAGTTCACACTTCACACATTTCTCACTGTGCGAATGCTTCAATTGTAGTACTTTAAATTTACTCTTCTGACAAATCGCCGCACTTTTTTGTAGTGTGAAGTTCGCGAAGCAAAGTATGAACTGAACGATTTAGCATACGTTCGAGTTCCCAGTTCCTACACTACACGCTGCACTACCTACTTCGGTGCGAATTGTTAGTTTTCACCGTGAAGGGTTCATTTGAAAGAACTAGCAATTCGTGAAGCATTCACAAAACATTGAAGTTTTTCCCAACGCTAATCTAAGCATTCGATATGGATTCGATCTCTTAACAACGTATTGTTAACCAGACGTACCACCTTCCATTAGGCATAGACAAGCGCACTAATCACGTAGTGATCTTACCAAGAGGTGGCTGCCAAATTTAACCATCAAACGAACTTGAGGTCTGTTTACGATCAGCAGCTGCTGTAACATTAAACATTTTATATGATCACTTGAAGAATTTGCTAATTTTATACGGATCGCTTTATAAAAGCCAAATGGGTGAATTTTGATTGAATCATCACATTCTCTTAAAAATTCTGTCTCGCTGTTTGAAAGAAAATAAATCAATAATTCGAATTGACCTAATAATTTACTTCAGTCGGTTGTTTTGCCATTCAAATAATCCCTGAAACATCAATGAAATGTCGAACAATAATGCAATTTATTTCGAAATTCCTGTCAAAAGAATAACGTGATAAACCTTTCTCAACAACGACATGGCCGTATCGTTGAATGCGTTACATCATACCGAAATAGCTTTAAAAGCATTAAAAATTGGAAATCATTGTGCTTGCGATTGAAAATGACACACGCGTGCGTGCTAACATGCAGTCAATTAAAAAAGTTACTTGATATCACGTTTTAAATATGTTACGAACGACACAAACATTCTGAAAATGTACATCTTAAAGTAGAGACCGACAATCAACATAAAATAAATCTGTTTATTTGAAGCAGCAAAACATTTTTACAGTGAGCTCTGGAAACTTGAACAACGTTTTTGAGACAAAAAAATCTAGTTCAACCCAGATATTTTCAGCTTTCTATGAGATTTTAAAACATTAAATAAGCTATGATTGTTTTATTTTTTATTACAAAAAAGTGTTCAGACTCAGGTGAAGTCAGGTAGAAACAGTAACTATTAATTCTGAAATGTTAGTTAAAAATAAAATAAAAGTGAAAATTTTCGTTAAAAAAATCTTTAAGAAATTTATTGTCTTCTTTGAATAAACTTTAAATCGACTTTTAAAAAGCTCGTTGGTCCTTGTGCTAAAGCTTTTAATTTCAGATTTTTTGAATCTGGA
This sequence comes from Drusus annulatus, assembly GCA_022651775.1. Taxonomy (NCBI): domain Eukaryota; kingdom Metazoa; phylum Arthropoda; class Insecta; order Trichoptera; family Limnephilidae; genus Drusus; species Drusus annulatus. The sequence continues at coordinate 39,199 of JAGWCC010000709.1, forward strand.
ATAAACACGTAAATCGGCTCTAACAGTGGAAAGTTTAATGAAACGTAGATATCAAAAGTTTCCGATGTATAAATCGAAAAGCACTCAAGAGTTTTCGGAAAGTTGACTTTTATTAAACGTAAAATTCCGTCGCCCTTCGCGCGGTGAAAACAAGCATTTTACGAACAAACGTTACAGTAAACGGAAGCCAATAAAAGATCCCCTTAAATTTCAGTACCCAATCAAAATACATTCACAAAATATTGTTTTATCGACCTCGAACGTATTATTTTCCACATATATAGTAGTCATGTAGTTATAACCCATGAACGTAAGTCATAAACGATCTGATATTTAAAGAAATGGACTTTTTTGCTGTCATCATTGAAGGGTTTTCAACCAGTACCTAACAACCATTATGCCATTTCCCCGGATTTTTTTAAAATTTTATTTTTATTTTATATGAATACCGCACAAGAGTCTCAACTGTTCCCAACCGTCTAGAGCCAGTGAGACTATGGCATCCCTAAATAGGGTATGTTGTGAGGCTGAGGGTAGTGGGGAGGGGAAGGAGATTGGGGAAAGGAAGGTTGAGTACCTGGCTATTCAGATCTGGTCACCAAACACGGCTCAAGCCATTTCAAGCAACGTTTCGATTCGGAATGGTGGTCTTTCACCAGGGCGATACTTAGGGTATCTACCTTTCTGGAACGTGCGCAAATGCACTTTTTATTATATTTATATGAATTAATAAAAGTTATTGGCGCACGCATTTTTTGAACCCGCGACCTTTGGATTCGTAGTCGAGCGTCTTACCACTCGACCATGGAGGCCGTAAAATTGATTTGGTTTATTGAATTATTCGGTTTGATAGTGGCCTTAAACGCCAAAACAGCTGTCTCTAAAAATAAAAATTAAAACTTTCAGTACTAAATAATGATAATATTAAATTTAATTCAATTAAATTGGAAAAAAAATATCATACCAACTTATGTAATACGGTTATACATGGTTTTACCACACATAAGTCCTAGTGATCTTATTTCTGCGACATTCAGTCTAATTTCGTCCTTATTCTATCAACACACCACTGTGGACTGTTAATAACTACAGGAATAATGATAATACCTCAAGTTCATTTGCAAAGTTATATAACCAGGTACCAAACGACTCGTATTCATCGTGGGAAATTCATTAATCAAATGTGAATCAAATATTTCCTGATTCGACAACACGTGATGTTAGGTGAGAAAGCAGTCTGGGGTGTCGCTGTAGTAGATATAATGCATGATTAAATATTAGGATTAATAATCCTTCATTATTTATTTATTTCTCGCCTCGTGGTCTGACAGCATAATTCAATCATTTTTTAAAATAGGTAATCTTTGTCAATAAGTAAATAAATAATTTAACTACTTTTTATAATTTTTATTCGTATAAAAATGGTGCCACAAACAATTAAATTACAAACATATATACACACCTACGTTCCATTAAATTTAAATGTTTTTAGTTTAAAGTTGAAATAATTACTAAACATTCTAGTGTAAAATACCAACATTTACCTATTTGCCTCGGGAAAGCGAAACTCGTACAGATCGCCACTGCTTTATCTATATAATAATGTATTCACGGTTTTGAGGTGAGTTTGTCGAAATCAAATTTTTATCTTTTGTTGAAATGTTTAATTTTATTTATTGTAATTACCCGTTATTCTTTGTTCAACACGAATATTAGTGTAAATAAGACGTAAAAGGTGTTTCGCTGTTTAAAGACATTTTTAAACTATGACACATATTTTTTTTGAAACCGTATAAGAATCCCAACTGCCCAAAGCCAGTGGAACTATGGCATCTCCAATTGTGATATTTTGTGAGGCTGACGGTAGTGAGGAGATGAAAGAAATGGAGAAGAGTATTATTGAGAAGCACCTGGACATCCATATTTCGTTACTAAACACGGCTAAAGCCATTTGAAGCAACGTTTCGATTCTAATCGGTAGTTTTTTACCAGGGCAATACTGAGGAAATCTACCCCTCTAAAATGGAGGATACTTTTTCTTTTGTAAATTATTTGAAATTATATTTACTCTAAAAAAATATCTTTATATACACGCTGCCAGCAAGTTCTTTCTAATTTTAATTGACCTTCTTCATCAAACATTTATCGTTGTGGGGTTATTAAGGCAAGGGTTTCTATCGAATGTTACTATTTAATAAACGAAGAGAACAACAGCATCAGGAACTTTTTAACGATATTCAGGATCTATATCAAGGAAAAGCTGAAAGTTTGAACACGGGAGTCAACAAGTAATTTTTAAAACACAAATTACACGGAAGTTTATGTATGCTTTAATGATGCTACATGGAAAAGTTTTCTCATTTTGATGACATAATAACCCTCGGACTAAGTGTTCAAACTAAGTTACATAACTGAGTAACATAGTATAATATAATGATAAAACTCTAAGAAAAATAAAACTCTGTTTAGACAGGTTATTATAACTGTGTTGACTGAGAGTTATTAAAAAAAAGTTTCATACTTTTATTATTTGATAACTGCGGTTATAAATTTATGAAAGTATGGCAAAGGAATTATTGTTAAAGGGAAAAAAATACTCTGGAGGCACGAGAATAATAATTTGCTCATTATTTGAATATGCTTAACCGTTTAAGCTTTTTTTGTAAACGTTATTTGGACAGTTCACAAAATATAAAAAAAGAAAAATAATGGTGTAAAGAAATAATTTCATTTTCCGTCTAATTCTATTGATTATTTCTTCGCATGTGGTTGCTGATGATTTAAAAAAAGTGCTAATAACGTCCGAGAGTGCATAACTGTCCGAAGCTAGTGGGAATATAGCTTCCCCAATTGGGTTGACGTTGAGGAGAGTGGAGAGGGGAAGAATATAGGAAGGTTAGAAAGTACCTGGCTATTCAGATCTCGTCACTAAACATGGATAAAACCATTTTAAACAACGTTTACATGCCTTATCTTATACAAGAAGACAAAATGAAAAACGACTTAAGAAAAGAATCAAAATCTCAGAATGGATCGCTACAAAGAGCGTTGAATTCCCAAGTAATGATAAAGAAGAGAAAAATGCTATTATATTAAAGAGACAAATGCGGAAATATGTAAGCGTAATTTTAAACTGAAAAAAACATTGGTTACAATTATTTTTTGGTATATTTAATGTCTCCCCCCCCTGGTTACGACCCTGTTTTTGAAAATGGGTGAAATAGCACTTCTCATATTTTCCAAATTTTATGTGGGTTTATATGAATTGATCTAATATGTGTTGATTATGTTCACTCTCCAAGAGTTTCCATTGCCTGTTTCAAGCAATATCCTCAAAACCTATTACCACCCGCTAAGCACCTAATTATCCTTATATTTCATAAATCTCGAACCACTCATCTAACCCTTTTTTATAGCCTCAAAATTTTCCCAATATCCACGCACACCCTGTCTTATAGCAGCACGTGATGAGTGACTTGATCAGTGGCAGATGTAAGATGTTTTTCCTGGAATCAAAATCATTATATTATGATCGGAAAACGTTATTCGAATCCACTTCTAATTAGTCAGTATAATTAAACCAATTAAGAAGAGATTAATCCCATTGAAATCAAAGTAATATCCTTCTACATAATATCACCTGATCGGGTCGTAGTGTAATGTTATTTCCTTTTGTTTTGCGAGGTTTTTTTAAAAAATTGTATAGCAAATACCGCACAAGAGTCCCAACTGCTCCCAACCGTCTTGAGCCAGTGAAACTATGTTATCTCCAATTGGAGTATGGTGGGAGGCTGAAGGTAGTAGGGAGGAAAATGAGAAGGGGAAGATAAAGATCGGAAAGTATCTGGCTATTTAGATCTGGTCACCAAACACAGCAAAGCCATTTCAAGCAACGATTCAATTCTGAGTGGTAGTCTTTGACCAGGGCGATACTTAGAGTATCTACCACTCTGAACCGTGCCGCAAATAAACTGTTTATTATTTTGTATAAATTAAATATGTTATAATACATTATCGAAGGAAGCAAACACTTTGTAGCTTGACATTATAATTTAAATAAAAAATAATTTTTTTTTAAGCCACTTTATTTATACACATATAACAATTCGACCGGTTTCGGTTAAACTTAACCTTCATCAGGAACGTATAAGTATAAAGAGTTTATACTTATACGTTCCTGATGAAGGTTAAGTTTAACCGAAACCGGTCGAATTGTTATATGTGTATAAATAAAGTGGCTTAAAACAAAATTATTTTTTATTTAAAAAAAAATGTTATAATACATATTAATAATAACCGGGTTTGAACTCGAGACCTCTGAATTCGTAGTCGAGCATCTTACCACTCAATCATGGAGGCCGTCCGTATAAAATAGTATATGTATATGGAACATTCGATAAAGCTCCTTTTCTTATTGGTCGACAGTAGAAAGTGTATCTCTATAACTCATGATGAAATTGAGGGTGCTTCGACTCATGCATTGTAAATAGTGAAAGCTGTGCCATTTTTTTACCGATCGGTTATACCGGTTTTTTTTAAGAGGCTCAAAGATATTTTCTGCGCTTTTGGTATTATATCTTATTGTTTTGTTAAAAAAGTTTTTATATTGATTATTTTTTTTGTTACAGGTAAGTTATCTACTACAACAAACATCCAATTTAGCGGTTAGGTAAGTGAGCCAATTTAAAAATACAATATTGGTGTAATTAATCAAATTCAATTTTCTATATTTTCGAGTAAACATATTGATTATCAAGCAGCCATGCTGTTTCTTTAAAATTAGCAATAGAATAACAAATCTACAGATGTTTGCGTTTAAAATTAATTGAATTTACCATCCAGGATTGCATCAGCGATAAACCTATTAGCTAAAGGCAGTTGAAAGGAATGCATTCCAGACGAAAAATAGACAACGATTAATTTTATATAATTGAAGAAGAGCAATACAAAAAAGATTAATACATAGTATGCCGATGATAATATTAGATAGAAAAGATAATTTTGTCTAGGTAATTATTATTAATAAACGAGATGCAATACAACACGTTTATTAATAATAATTTTTAACAAACACATAGTAGGTTTAACAGTAACTTCACCAAATAAGTAATATTAATCAGTTCCGAGGAATATGGTAACATATTAATGAATAAAAGCACTATCTGCTCAAAGCTTTTCATTTGAAACAGGTATTTAACCAGCCGTCGATTAATAATTTATCCTTTACTAAAAGAAGACCATAGAAAAACCCGCCAGGTAGAATTCTGTATGTTAGGTAACTAAGAACGCAATATTTTTTCCATAGACAACACAAATACATTTCTGTCCGGAAACACAGCAGGAAATAATCAATCCATGGCTCGGAAAGGGCGGCAATGCGTGAGCATTGTTCCCTGCTCTCACACGAGATGTGTTTTCTCTTATGCGAGTATTTATTTAGGTTTTATTAATACAGAAAGAAAATCAATTTACTTTTGGGTCGGTGATTCGCAAGTATTTGAGAGATGTTGTAGGTTTCCCCGCCTCGTAGCTTTACCCAACTGGGTAGAGATGTAGAACCCCTAGTAGTAGACAGCAGTGACAGTGGAACTCTTGTATGGTATCACATAAAAAACAAGGTTGCTGAAATCAAAATTCCACAAAAACTCAAATGTAGTTGAATTAACGTTATGGATCCCATTGCAAAACCAAAATAAACTTCAGTCTAAAAAATACTGTAAAACGACAAACATACTACTTGATAGAAGTGTCTGATTATGGATGTGGAAAGATTATTAGAAATAAAGGGAAAATGGGAAACCATTCACTCACCGATGTAGTTGAAGTTGAAGTTCTTGATTCTCCTTACACAGTCATATTGTTAACGAAACGAATCACAACAAAACACCACACTCAATTTCATATTAATTGGAGAACAACCACCAACCGACGAACAAGCGACAGACCAATGAACAACACGAAACACGTTTTTTCACATTAAACTCTTCGGTTTCGATTGTCACTTGTTTCAAACACCATGTTGTTCCATACGGAATTCAATATTGCGAAATGCTTAGATAAGGTAGGAACTGGATAAAAAACATGAAGGTAAGAACCTAACAAATTATCACTTTGAAATTTAACAACTGGCGTACAGCGAAAAGTAGGATATACATGTATGCAGGGATAAACGGTAAACGTGTGCCCAGGATCAACAGTCGATTGACAGTAGGTATTTACCGATTGTGAAGGAATCGTTTTAAAATCTCTCGAGTATAATGTTCAACAACTGGGCTATGTATTGACCTCATAGTTTTTTTGTAACCTTCCTCCCACAACATTCAAAACCAAGATTCCCTCCCTCTTCTAAAAAAAGAACCTCCGCACAGTTTTCCCATGTATAAAATAGAAGGTGCAGATCAATGGGGAGTAGTTAAATAAAATAATATTTGCAGTTTAATGTGTATTGAAATTTGTTGGGGTGAAGCGTTAGAAAATCTTTAATAAAAAAAAAAACTAATTAAAAGGACGTATATCATCTTTGGAGATAGTTTATAAAAACGGTGAGTAATTTAAAAGTTAACTTGGTTGTTTAAGAACCTTTGTTGTAGGATCCGGAGGAACGCAGAAGTCGAGAGTTCCATTGCCAAACTGTTGAGTACAGGAACAAGTCGCAAAAACGACCCATTCTCATTCTAACTTTTTTTTTTAGAGAGCATTAAAACTAAAAGCACAATCAACATTGTCGTTTACCTTCTACACAAGCAATTTATCATTTTGATAAAACGAAAAATTTACAAATAATCTAGGTGTGAAAATAATTGATTGAATTTTTTTGAACTTCTTGGATGTTAGTTGAATATCTGAATGCTTATAAAATATAAAATAAAAATAGAGTGTGAAGAAAAATGACACCATGGAAATATAATAAATGCTTCATTTTATTTAGATTTTTTTGAAAAGCTTGATAAAAGTTGCGCTCTTTTATTTGAAGTTCAATGTTTTAAGGTTGCATTCCGTCGTATTATTAACTGCTGTCAGGCACGGCTGCACCCGCTGCAGCAGTAAGTACCGACAGTAGCCGGGGCAGTACCAGCAGTACCAATGCAGAACTCATCCCCAAACAATACCATAACTCAGCGCCCCCCATTCGCAGTGGCGCCGATGCTAAAAGTTGAAAAGCCTACCGAGGGTGCGTCCAGTGGGGGGCAGGGCGCGCTCGCTCCCGCTTTATTAAACCATCAATCAAAAATAGAAAATAAAGTTCTTAATATGAAAATAAAATAAAAATTATCCAGTGGCGTTGCAATTTTTTTACGAACTAACTCAATGATTGACTATGGCATATAATTGGCATGTTTTATTACGTCCGAACCATATGTATCTTCGAGAAACACTTTTATGTAAACTTTACAAGCATTTCTGTCATTATCTTATTTGTGAACATCGTAAAATGAACACTGCACCGCAGGAAAACTTATTTTTATCTAATTTAAGTGTAAATAACACACACAACATTTACTATAATAATTTTAACACTATTTAAAATCACATTTGTTAAGTAATATCAATATTTTTACTTTATTAGTTCTACTAACCGGCTTTGACCGTAATTTTATTTTTTGCGCATATGTAATAATAATAATAATAATAATTGGCTGATTTAATTGGCGCCGTTTTCGTGACAGAGATATCACCTCAAGGGCGCTTTACATCATAATTAACATAATATTACAACTAAGGCTTAATATTAACTTATGCCTAATTCTTATAACTAGTGACTAACAACTAACATATTAAAATTAGCACATATTTATAATGGTTGTTGCCCGTGCTGTCGGACGTAGGGTAGAAAAAAATGAAGTAAGTAATATTTAACTATATATATAAACTATGTATAGCACTCGGACTTAGTGATCAAAACTCTAGTTAAGGAAATTTACGTTATAGTGGGAATGATAATTTAAAAAGATGAGTCTTTAGTTTTGCTCTGAACTCAATTGAGCTGTCAATCTTTCGCAAATGTGAAGGGAGGTTATTCCAAGCTGTGGGTCCTGCTACGGCAAAAGCTCGCTCTCCGAAGTTGGTGTTGGGATTGCGTTTAGGTACAGTGAGTCTTCCTATGGCCGTTGAAGATGCTGATCGAAGAGTAACTTGTCTCGTGTTAGTATCGCTTGGAATGCACAGTTCCGACAAGTAAGGTGGCGCCATGTCATGTTTCGCCTTAAAAATCATCCAGCATAGTTTGAATTGGATCCGTTCAGGACATTTAAGCCAATGAAGGTTCTTAAGATGTTGCGATATATGGGAATATTTGGAAACGCCAGTTATTAGCCTTGCTGCAGCGTTAAAAACTGACTGAAGTCTGTCAGTATGTATTTTGGGGAGATTTGCATATATGCCATTGCAATAGTCGAGTCGTGACACAACGTAAGAATTTACCAACATCTTTGTGGCATTAGACGTAATATTTCTTCTTATCGATTTAATTTGACGCAGGTGAAAGAAACCTGCGCTCACTGTTTTATTTATTTGGGATTTTAGTGAGAGATCGGCATCTAGAGTGACACCTAAGAGTTTTACGCTATTTTTAGGGATGATGCTACAACCAGAAGTTATGAGAGGAGATTTATCTATTATTGACTGGCGTTTTTTTGTTGCTGTCCAGAGAAATTCTGTTTTGGATGGATTTAGTCTTAGTTTATTCGAAGACATCCAGTCTGTGATGGCGGAGATACATTTGGTAGTGGTATCTTTTAGTTTGTCTATCTCATTCGGTGCACAATAGAAATAGATTTGCTGATCGTCAGCATAGCAGTGGGAAAGAAGTCCGAATGATTCGATAATTTTTGGAACATCATTGATGAACAAAATGAAAAGTAGGGGTCCCAGCACTGAACCCTGAGGGACTCCAGAAGTGAGGGTTACATATGGAGAGGTCTTACCACCTACTTGCACAGATTGGGTTCGATCGCAAAGGTAAGATTTTATCCACTGTTTGATTTCACCGCCAAGTCCGAATGTATTTTCCAATCTATTGACAAGGAAGTTATGGTCAATAGTATCAAATGCCGCACTCAGATCAAGTAGAGACAGCAGAGCTACCTTACCTGATTCATTTGCAAGTATCAGATCCGACACCACGCGCAATAACCCAGTCTCTGTAGAGTGGAACTTTCTGTACTGTAAGTTAGGAAACAATAATATCGAAGTTAAGAAAGTGAAATAAATGTATTTATTTTTAATAAATACATAAAAAAATCATTTTCGTTATGTCCTACTAAAAACGTCGAATAAAATTAAACTCGTGAAAATCGTCTTTTTTTAGTATACACAATTTATTCTTATTGATAATTGGATAATATGTAACAATGTATTATTTATTAATATTTTTCATAGTTCAATAGACACTTTGAAGCTTCATAGCACCTCCATCACAAGCAAAAAGTCATCAAACGACTAAATTATGCAAATAATGTCGCACAAATATGAAACGCACCCTCTAAAAAATGCAAAATTCGTACGTCCCTGCCTGGCAACGTTTTGTTATTCAGATCATTGACATGTCGTTCAATTCTCGTTCATACAAAACCACCCGAACAGAGGTGACGATGTTAAACCATTTTTGTTCACCTTCCTCTTCCCTCCTCCCTCTCACCTCCGCTCCTCTTTCCCCATTTCTCGCCCACTCCGCTCTCGTTTATTATGCAAATACTCCGAATAAATAATAGTGGAAAAGAAAATGATTTTCAATTTTCAGTGTTGCCTGAATTTCTTTTCGCCATACGGAAAACCTTAAGTCGGCTGATAACTCTCCCAACGCTTCCCTCTGTTATGAAGAATTTATTTTTTTCCTACCTGATAGTAGCTACTTCCGAAAACGTATTTTATATTTTCAGTTATTCTGCCGTGTTAACAGCATTTTATAAATACAATGTAAAAGAAATCATTTTTTTAAATAATGAAAAGAACATGAATTAAATATAAGTATTTAATTAAATATAATGTGCTATTCCTTCTCTGTTGCTCTTTTTTCCATTTCGTGTTTTATATGTCTTTTTTGTAATTGGACTTTAGTCCGTTAATTTATAAATAAATGAGAAGTTTTGGGCTTCCAGAAAGTCTGATTCTCAGGAAAAACAATCGAATGACGAATAACCAACTTCACGAATGACAAACTTCAGAATTCATGAATGTTACAAAAAAGACGTAAAAATACTTTTGCTCATTAATTTTATAATTGAATTTTTTTTAGTTTTAAACATTAATGTATCGTTACTTAAAGACTATACAAAAAATTTAAAAGGTGTTCTTATAAAAAAAAAATGTCATTGGAGATTTACCTCTCGGGAGATCCCTGAGGCGTATGTGCGGTAAAGCAATGACCGTCTTAAAAATGTGGGCATCCAGAAAGAATGCAAGCCTGATGTAAGCGTAATAAATAGGTTTAGGCACGTATAGCGAATGAACAAAGAGGTCGGGGACGCCCAAGGAAAACATGACACGATCAAGTGAATCAAATACTCGAGCCGGGCCGCGTCAAGAGTCAGAATAACAGAAGAGTATGTATGAATGTGAATGAAGGAAGGAGTATGTACCAAGACAGAGTTGAATGGTGGTCATTCCTCTCTGCCTACCCCTGCGTGGAAACGGCGTGTTGGTTAGTTAGTGAGTTAGTTACCTTTCGGGATGTCGGTTTTTGAAAAGATCTCTACTTTTTTAATTCATCTTACCTTCCTTCCCTCTAGTTTCCAACAGGGTATCATAATGATAATTCTGTTAACACCGGGCAGCGGGACTCTCGTGAGGCGGTCAATCAAAAATGTAGTGTCAATTGATCGTAAGGTTCTCACGAACATTTATTTTTTTACTGAGAAGCAATTAACATTAACACGATTGATAACCGTCAGCTAGTGAGTACAAATTAGAGAAAAATAATTGAATTCGTTTGTAAATTGCAAGCATTTCCATCAAAAGTTCCGAAGACTAATTAAATTTCATTTCAGAACTCTCAAAGCTAGATATTATTTGCTCCTCTCCCCGACTCCCGCTCCACTCGCTGCAGTCAAACAGTTAACTAAAAATTCCGTCATTTGTAAGCGATATAAAATATTCAAGACGAAATAACGTTTTAGCCCGTAAACATCCGAGATATCTCAGTTCAAACAACATTACATTCAAAGTGGTATTCCATCTGGAGGAATTTGAAAATTCATCGCATCGCATCGCGTCGCATCGCATTTCCCAGAGGAGGTCTGCCGGCGAGGGCGTGTAGTCTCCGAGTTGATACAATAGTATGGAGTCTCAAGCAACACGATTGCTGAAAACAACGTGGTTGCTGAAAACAACGTGCTTTGTGGAAACAACGTGGTTAGAGAAAACAACCCGGTTGATGAAAATAACCTTGTTGGTGGAAACAACGTGGTTGGAGAAAACAACCTAGTTGATGGAAATAACGCGGTTGGTGATAACAATTCAATGAACATACATTGATCGATTGAAATAACGTGGTTGGTGATAACAACGTGGTTGCAAAAACAAAGTGGTTGGTGATAACAACGTGGTTGCTGAAAACAACGTGCTTGGTGGAAACAACGTGGTTGGAGAAAACAACCTGGTTGATGAAAATAACGGGGTTGGTGGAAACAACGTGGTTGGAGAAAACAATCAGTAAACAACCTAGTTGATGGAAATAACGCGGTTGGTGATAACAATTTGATGAACACACGTTGACGATTGAAATAAGGTGGTCGGTGATAACAACGTGGTTGCAAAAACAACGTGGTTGGTGATAACAACGTGGTTGCTGAAAACAACGTGCTTGGTGGAAACAACGTGGTTGGAGAAAACAACCTGGTTGATGAAAATAACGTAGTTGGTGGAAACAACGTGGTTGGAGAAAACAATCAGAAAACAACCTGGTTGGTGGAAACAACGAGGTCGGTGGAAACAACGTGGTCGGTGCAGCTTTTTTGTCCAGTCTGTACAAAGTTCATATCGTAAAAAGATAACATATCCGAATTGGTTTCTTGTTATGTACTATCGATAACCTATACTGTGTGAGATGAAAACAAGCTTTGACATGCAAAATAGAAGCTTTTGAAAAATATTCCAGAGGAGACAATAATAACGAGACTACATTTTTTCCCACAAGCTTGAAATGCATTCCAAACAAAAAATTCACACGGCGGAAAAGAGTACTCAACAGAAACAAAATGTTATTCACACTGTATTCATTTATTTGTTTTGCATACATATAACGTGGTTGGAAAAAATTGTCACCAGGAAATAACGTATTTGTACTTGCGAAATTTTGTTTTAGTAAAGAGCTATATATAAACACGATTATCGTCGACGAAATTGGATTAAAAATCGTTTATTATCATCAAAAAAAAAAAAGCAAATAACACGGGATGTTCTCAAGGAAAACAAAAGTTGAAATGATTGCTTTCGTTTTCCAAACTTGTCCTAAAAATAACCAAATATGCAATACATACTTACAACAGATTAACATTGGCAACTTCCGTGTTCAAGCGGTTAAGATCCTCGACTACAAATCCAATGGTCGCGGTTTCAAATTTATTTTAATCAAATTTGTGTTGTTTCACAGTCAATTAATTAAAAATATTATAAAGCACTATTTCAAAATTATCAAGCAGTATTTGTGGCACGTTCCAGAGTAGAATTACTTGTAATATTACCCTGGCGAATGACCACTTCACCATTCCGAATCGAAACGTTGCTTGAAATGGCTTTTGTCGTGCTTAGTGACCAGATCTGAATAGTCAGATAATTTTCCACCTTCTTATTCCTCATCTTCTCCTCTTACTCATTACCTTCAGCCTCACAACATATCCAGATCGGATATGCCATAGATCCACTGGCTCCAGACGGTTGGGAGCAATTATTTTATAGTTATTCGCATAAGATTCCCAACTGTTCCCAACCGTTAGCCAGTGAGACTATGGCATCCCCAATCGGGGTATGTTGTGAGGCTGAAGGTTATGAGTAGGGGAAGGAGATGGGGAAAAAGAAGGTTGGAAAAGTACCTGATCTGGTCGACAAACACGGATAAAGCCATTTCAAGCAACGTTTCGATTTTGAATGGTGGTCTTACACTAGGGCGATACTTAGAGTGTCTACCACTCTGGAACGTGCCGAAAATAAACTATTCATTATTTTATGTGAATTAAATGTGTTATGACACATATTAATTAAAATTAAATTTATTTGCTTAATATTCTAGATAAATGACTAAACATAGAAAGCCTACCTATAAAGCTGGTCTAGTATGTGCTACCGAGCTTTAGCATCCTACAAGATGAGTAGATCGTGTTATCTTAATTTCGTGTTTGAGAAAGCCTACATCTGCGGAGAAACTCAACTCGTGCGGGGCCTTCCCCCTACAATCCATCACAGCATATTTTGTAATAAATCAAATGAAAGCCTTATGTACTAAATAATACATAATTCCACTTGATGTTTTGAGAAATCATCAAAAGGCACTTTAAAAAAATTATCCGAGGGCGCTTCTGGAAAAATATAGTTATACATATATTAAATTTCATTCGTAGTTAAACAAACAACTTTGAGCTCTAATTATGCCCCCTGTCTTGGAAAAAAATCTCGCAAATGAACTTTCATAATAGTAAGCTGGAATATATTTAATTTATAGTGAGAGCTCAATTCGACGTATGGAGAAAGCGTCCAACCCACAATTCGCCAAATTCGCGTTTTCCTATACGTAAATACGAGATTTATATCTGCTGAAAACATTTAAGCTCCAAATGCGATAAATTATTGGTAATATTTTTTTTTACTAACGCACATTGCAGATTTTTGACTTGAATTGAAGTTTAAAAACATTACAAAATGTAGGATAACATAAGAAATACATTTTTTTAATACGTTCATTGATAGATTATAAATTACCTATTTATAATAATGCTCATAAAGAAAAAAAACACTGATATTCACTTTATAAATGCCGATTACGCTTTTTTATCGTAATATTTTCAAACGCCTTTTTCTCAGTTTCATCCTTTTGGGGTTGGACGCTTATTACCATATCTATTTTCTTTTCATATGAACTTTTTTTCTACATTATTTTTATAAGTATTATATATGTAGATATATTTTTTGTATTGTTAGAATGTTCTTCGTGTCCGCGTCTCCGTTGACTCCGCCCACACGTTATGATACGCGAAATAAATTGACATAACTCGAAGGGTTTATTAGGTTACATGTTATATTATTACAATACTGTGAAAAAGTGGTCATACGAATAAACAAAACATTTTTTTTTAAAATTATCATTTTTATAAATTTAAATTTAATCCATTGTACAAAAATATACATTTTTACTTAATACTAACAGTTGTCATAATATAAATTCAGTTTATATACTATGTACAATGTTCTAGTTAATTATAAATACCACCCTAATAAAGAAAATTCTTGTGCTTAGGGTTATTATGTCGACATGTGCTATGAATGGATGTATAAATACTCTATCCCTAGTCCTAGCCACGCCCAGGTCTAGCCGAGTCCGGCAAATCTCGTATAAACTGACTGCAGCTCTCTACAGCGCTATCTCGTGTATATTATTGCACTCAGAAAAAAATCAATGCCTAAAATCTCCCCCAATCTGCTGTAATAAAAAGATCGGTGGCTAGCGAGACTGGCGTACTCTGGACGAATTTTAAGAGCAGTAAGAAAACACGCGAGAAATAAATCAAATAAAGGATTCGGATTAATATGCTTTTATGTATAAAACCTGAACGTATAAACCCTTTCATCCGATATACGGACTAACTCTGTGCTTAGAACTGAAGATCCTTAGCGGGTTGTTTACTACAGGGAGACTGTGGTGCATCCCACTTACCCCTGATAAAAGGTGGTCGTTGAATGGGCTCGCAGCGAGCTGCATCCCGTGCAATTGTAAAACTATCGGCTCCGAAATGAAAAATATCCTGAATTCCTTCGCTCTGATGCACAGGGGACGATTTAATGCGGTATACGATAAATAAAATAATACGACGTTGTTTTCATGCTACTGATATTATAAGCAGGTTACATAAGTATCTCAATCTTGGAGTAAGAATATATATGGAGAGAGAGCTAAATATTTTTACCCAACCTATACAAATTTACGAAAATAATTTTCTCCGGGTTTTTACGTCATAAACCGTGAGAGAAAAAGAGACAAGACAAGTTGTCACATAATATCGCACCACTTTTCGATATGTAAGCATGTTTTCCGTCTCCGGTGACTCCGCCTACTCCATTTTGTTGTGCGTCATAACTCAACGGTTTTTGAGGTTATATCCTATATTATTTTTTTGATAACAATACTGTGAAAAAGTGGTTATACAAATAACCAAAACATTTTGTTGACAAGTGCTATGAATGGATGTATAAAAACCCTTGCCCTAGCCACACTTGCGTCAGGAAAAAATCAACAATCCTGACTACACTTTTCCGTTAAGCCATCCCTCCTGGTATATTATTGCTCTGAGATCTCAATCTTTCTCAGGCAAAAAACCTTAAAGTTTTAATACAACGATTCGTTTGAAGTAGTAGTGGGAATTTTAGTTAGACTCGCAAGAAATATTACCCCTGATTGGAGACTAGACGGGCACAATTTCCTATTTTAGTTGTAGGAAATGGTGCCCATATATCGGCACTCTGAATTATGAAATGCTTTTATTTTTAGGATTCAGGCAGTTATTTTATAATTATTTCGTTAGTCTTCCTGCAACAATTTAATAAAAAAAATATGTTTTAGAATAGAAATATTGTCTTCAATTTTAATTTATGCTTGTGGCTTCAGAATATTTTTACTCAACTAATATATTTTTAATATCAAATGTTTTCTACGCACGCTTATGTGACTAATCTATTAAAACTGAAGTCTCCAATAAATTTTCTGTGTTCAACGCACTTTCCTACGATTTTTTTGTACACTGACAATACTTCCATACCTATTTTCTTTTTATAGTAACTTTTTTTCTACATTATTTTTATAAATATTATATAGGAGTAAATAGATATATTTTTCGTATTCTAATTTATTTGTATAGTCAATTTTACTATGTTGAAGTGATTTAATTTACTTTTATATTTTTAATTTTAAATTGTTTTTATAACATCTTCCAATGTACTTTTCGCCCCTGAAAAATATTCTCCACAACAAAGGTGAACTCTTAGCGTGGAGGACAATGTACATTATTTTGTAAAAAACATCATGTTAGGGTCAGCACCTAAAAATACACACTTCTTGGCTTTCTAGTACAAGCATAACTGCAAATTATTTATCTGTTAATTCTTTACGGGTACTTAGAAAAATGTCTAAGGTTTCCAGTGAATACAATGTCTTGTACAGTAAACTTTTAAATTCTCTATGAAATTCATACTTGAATGTTAGTATGTTTTTTATAGATTTTAAAGGATTGCAGTTAAAAAAATTGTGTCACTGGAAACCTCATACATTTTTCTAACTACCGATAGATCACATTTGCAGATAAATCATGTGTAGTATTGCCTGTATTAGAATGCTGCAAAGTAGCGTTTAGCGTCATTGAGTGCTGACCCTTAAGTAAATAGTAAAAAATAAAAATAAAACCTAGTACACCCAAAACTATTATTTCTCTCACCACATTTCTTTGGAAATGCCAGTCACTTTTTCTGTTGTTTAATATGCTTTAATTCTGCTAACTACCAATAGATCACATTTACAGATAAATTTCATGTGTATTTTTTAAATTTTTTTAAAGAAAGACAAACATTCCCGGGTTACGAATAACCTGAAAATATTTGAAAAACTCCTACTGCCATCATAAGAAGCGGAAGATGTTGCTTGTGCAACGATGGAGGACTTAGCCAGCATAGAAATTGAACCCACGACGCCCGGGTGGGAATCCGACACGTTTGTCCACTCAGCTACCGACCGGTCGAGTATTGCTTATATTAGAATGCTGCAAAGTACCGTTTAGACCCTTAAGTAAATAAGTAAATTAAAACAAACTTAAAAACCTAGTACACTCGATACTATTATTTCTCTCATCACATTTCTTTAGAAAGGCCAGTCACTTTGTTCGTTGTTCAATAAGCGTTTACTTTAATTCTACTAGAACTAGATACCACAAAGCTATCGAAAAACGATGGTGAATATAGCCCCAGTAGAGCCCAGTGCTACAGATCCGCGTATGCACAAATCCACTTTGCAATTCCAATAATTGAGTATGTCTTCTGCACCAGACTTGTGCCGGAGAAAATCTAGTTTTGCATACAGCATCCGAGAATATCAGACAAATTTATTTGCGTCAGATATTCGGTAGAGCTGAACGATTTTTATGTCCCGCGAGCAAAATGGGGGATAAATCAGATTTGCCATTTTATCGTTCTTTTTAAATTTCGTTGCACTTTAAGATTGATGAATCTCTGTAAAAAAATAAACTTACGTTACCATGACACTGTGTCGACCAAACTTTGATAGATTCCGACAAATTCTTTGATACAAGCAGTTACTTTAGTAGAAAATTAAAAGCGCTGTTTTCATTTTCAAAAACAAAACAAATTAGTCGTACTTTGTTCATACAATGTGTACTTTTTATTATTTCTCTGTGTAACACTATTTTAATTAAAGTATTTAATTTTTTCTTCCTTTTAAATTCTTTTATAAATATTTAGAAAGGTTATTTATCTGCTGTACAAAATTTATTGTGATAAAGGCCAACCGGTTTCGCTTGGATCAAGCTTCGTCAAGGCACATATAATAACTAAAGAAAAATACAGAGTTAACAGGTATATATAGGTCGAAAAATTGATGATAGAGTGAGACAGTAAATAATACAAAGAAGGAAGAGAGAGAGCATATATTAGATTCATTATTTAATATGAGAGCATATATTAGAATAATCTTTAATTATTTTTTCCCCTTTGAATTTGTGTAAAATTATCTACTTGTGTTAATTTGTCAGGAAAAGTTGGAATGCAGGCGAATTTCCCAGTGAAGGTATATATTTTTTTAGAATTACTGTCTGTATCTGTGTTTTCTCATAAAATCTGTGTTGTCTTTTCATGATATTAACTACTTACTGATACGCTTCACTCGCGATCGGGAACACTACTGAACACCAGAAAAATAATAACAAAAAACACAACATGACTATCATGTTATTTTTTCATAATTTACAATGTATATTTCAATTGCACATGGTACAAATGACGAAAAGTTATAAAAAAATATTGTTTTGACCTAAAAGATACTACAATACAGCTCAGAGTTTTTTCTTCTTACACAGATTTTCCTTCGTCACACTTTCAATGTGAAAGCAAATTATTCGCACGTACTAAGTAACATTTTCATATAAAATAAAGAATGATATTATGTTCTCCTTGCAAGTCGTTCTCGTTGTCTGTCTGGTGAGATAAAGTACACAACATAAAAAGGCAGTGCATAGTTTGTGGTGCAATCCTCTCGCCCTCGTGTGCTCCTGGGAGTATTCTAGAACATTTCCAGCCATCATTCAGTACCAGGGGCGAGGGAAGCAGAATGGAGAAGGAGTGAAGTGTTTTGCATTTTACTCTGTGTGAGATGAGTACTTTTTGCGCTGCAATTTAGAAAATTAAATTGTTGCAATGGAAGAACGGGTTCACTGCATGCATTGACTCTCTGAAATAAATTCGCTATATCTCTGGATATTCGTACGAGTTTTTTTTCAATTAGAGAATTTTATGAGTAATTTTTATAAATAGAACACATACACTTTGTTTTTAACCACTTTTTATTTAATATTTTGTCTACCGGTTTCGGAAGTACCCTTCCATCATCAGGACAATATTAAATTAATCTTTAGATAATAACTTCATCTCTTCTGGAAGAAACATATGTGGAGATAAATTCTGCGCACGATCAAAAAATTTATGTTTTGAAGTATCTGGAGAATGTATATATATAGTAATATAGTAATTTTTAGTTTGTAGAACTGTTTGTTCCTTCACATGCAGAAAAGTAGGTACGGTAACATAATTCGGAGGACAGTTTCAGGGAGCCTAGCAAATATATATCGACAACTAAGCAGAATCGATACGACAAACTAAGCTGTCGATGAAATATCGCGAAAATTGTCAAAATTAGTAAAAAAATAATCCTAAAATAGCAACACTCACACATTTGTAGTTTTCAACATCAGAGTGAAACTCTGTTTCTCCCAGTTCAAATGCATCTCCGTTCATTTTTAATTTTCTTTGATCGACATTTGTAGACAACGTTATCTAGAAAGCGGACGGGCTCGATGAACTAATCAGTTTTTAGTCGACGTCAACTATAAAATAATTTTCGAACGTGCTAGCGAAGGTTGACTAATCACCGATAATGTTGATAAAAACCTCTATCTTAACAATTTTACATCTTCACTTTTTCTGTTTCACAAAAATACCCATTACGGAGATGTCATAATATATTGTGAACCTGAAAACGGCGCTATAAAAATTCTACAAATATTATCATTATACTATTATTATGTAGTTCCACTGTTTGGAACTCGTTTGGAGTATTAATATTATAAATTTTGCATAGAGCGTTTGCCTAAATAAAGTTTTGATTTGGTATTTCACTGTGGAAAGGAAATTATCAAGGACTACCAAATCCGAAAAGTATTTATAGTATGTTGGCTTGATACCTTTGTAGATTAGCTCAATAGGAATAATATGCTTTTCTTAGGGGTGTCGAAAATTAACTTCGTCGGTATCAGTGACTGTTCGTGGTCATTCTCAATGGGAGTTCAATCAGATTTTATAGGTAGGAAAAATAAATTCAATTGTTCACTTAAAAAGTTGTTCATTTTTGTTAGATTTGCAGATGCTAACTTGAAGCAAAAACGTAGGAAACACGAAAAAAACCCACAATATTTTTTACTTAATAATAATACAACAAAAATGTTTTGTGCATTCATAATTATTTTTTATTTTGTTTAGCTTTCTATATTTTGTCCGAAATTACCATAGTAATTTCATTAAAATGAAATTAAAAAATAACTTTGTACTAGACCACATATTTAATTTAAATTTTTATAACCGACTGGTTTTATATATTCTCGTATATACCTAAGCATTATCTAATGATGAGAAGTTGTATGAGTTTACAGGAAATACACCTAATATTGGACTACTGGGCAAATTTAACTGATTTTATTTAGAAAATGACTATTAATTTGAATGGCTTGCTTTATTTCTAGTCCTTCTAAATTATTTAATCTGTTGCCATGACCATTTTTGTGGAGAATATGAGCAACGGTAAAAAAATGGATGTCACGTGCAGAGTTTAATCGATATTTGTGGAAAGTGTGCTACACCAATAGACGAATGTCTTGGCTCTACTGATAAAGAGGTTTCTTTCAACATATCAGACAGAATATTTATCATATGAAATATTCCATAGGAATTGTTTGTCCATACGTGCGTTTTGAATGCAGCTCTCATGGACGGATTTTCTCACTTTTTACCAAGAAATGGCGCGCTGTTCAAAGTTTAGTAATACGATAACTATAGTTTGTCTTGTTCGTCGTTGCTACTGTTTGAGAGTTCACTGCACATACGCTTCTTAGAGAAAGTCGTCACGGTATCGTGATGGTAAAACATGGTCGGTATCACGTTGCAGTCGATCAGATAACTGTCATTATAATTTAACTCTAATGCTAGGATTCCAGGATTTTATAGTACAGTTCTCCAGTGATATCGGTCAGATAATAACAATTAAACCTAAATACAAATCCGACATTTGGAACTCGATTTGTGCAGAAATGTAAAATTATTTTAGAAAATGCAATAAAAATAACAAATTCAGCTTATTCTATGAAAACATTTTTTGTTTTTTTTTCGGTTTCTAGTATACAGTCAAGTTATAAATACCCGATTTCATCCGTATACTGAATCACGAAGACCTATGTAGTATATCATATAAGGACATCATTCAAACTTTTTCTAAAATATCTTATTCAGAATTCATCATTCACATACTTTTTTAATATGAACGAGTTGGTATTTATTTAGCGTGACAACTATTTTCCCTTTTAATCGTACATTTGACGTAATATCGTCGCCGGAAAGGCAAAAGGGCTGAAACAGCTATTTAGAGAAGTTCACACCGGAGCACTTTAAGTTTTTTTGTTTTACAATTAAATTCATATGTCTTCAGTACCTGCTTGGATTTGGAAAAAAAGCTGACTCAGGTAACTCAATGCTCTCGCTGAGTTACCTGAAGCGATAAAACGTTAAAAAAAGTTCCAAACTTGAGTCGCTTAAGTCAAGCCTTCTCCCAAATGGTACATATATTTTATATGGCTGAAGAGACAAAAGTCTTTAGAATGAAACGAGATTCCGAGCATTCGATGCAGAAAAAACTGATTTTTAACTCTTTTTTGACCAAATTATCGCTTAAGCCGCTTTGCCTTTTCAGCGATGATTATGATTTTACCATCTATCTATTGCATGTTATTTTTCGACATAATGTTTATTTAAGCGGATTTTTAACCATATATTTTTATTTTTTAATGAACTTACAATTACAAAAGTTTTAAAAATTGAAGCGAAAGCCATAAAAACGAGTTTATATAATCCATACTGGAGTAAAAAAACTTGATAAAAAGAATTCTGCTTCTTTTCTTTTTTGAGTCGAGTTATATTTTTAGTGCTAAAATCAGGTAACTTAATCGTTAACAGCCTTCGACAGGAACTTCATCATTTCCGCTAAAGCTGCTCTCTGCAGACTTCCTGTTTTCAACTCTTTTTCTAAGCCATATTATTTCCACGTTTTTTATCATCTGGCTTTAAAGATTTCATAAGCTTTGCATACATTTTCTTGAAATCAGGTTTTTGCCTATTTCATCAAGTCGTTCAAATTAACCACCGCCACGGGTTGTATCTGTCTTATAATCATTGTAATTGAAATATGCAGCAATGATATTGATTGATAAAATAGCACCGACATAAAGAAGGCTTAACATAGACATTTCAGTATGGAAATCTACATATGTAGGCTTGTCTTGCAAAACAAATAATAATTTACGGTGAAGCAACTTTTTACAGAACGCGAAATTATTTTCATCGCATTCAATAATTTTTCACGTGAATAATTTTACCACCACTTTAACGAGCATTATTTACGGCTTTCGATTTTTCAGTTCTTAAAGACTGATAGAAAAATTGTCGTTTTTATTCTGAAGATTTTTGTATTTTAAGTGCCATACATGACGGAAAATCTTTAAAACTAAGAATATTCTCTGAAAAGTTCGATGTAAAATGTGTGTAATAAAATTGAGTCAGTTCATCACCAATATAATATAATATTTTGTTGCAGCTAAAATATTATTAGCGGACTTTCGTATTTTTTACCTGCTAGTAGTTAGTTTGTTGAAAATCTCTCCTCATATTAAATGCCAATAGTAAAATTCACTAATTATTAAGAGATAGGTTGTCGGTTGCAATTTGTTAGTTGCTAGTCATTAGTAGTGGTTTGGTAGGTTGTAGGTTTTCAGTAGTTATAAGTAGACACGAGGTATAAAAAAAGTTTTTGATAGGGAGTCAATAAGGTTTGTTAACATTTTTGATAGGTTTTTTCAAACTTAAATTCTTATTATTACCCGAGAAATTAATAGTATTACGGTAACGGTTTTAGTCAAGTTTATTGAATTTGTGTGTGTTTCATGGATTGATTTCAATGAATTCGTATAACAGAAAATACATTTATATTTCAACCATTAAAAAAATCTGAAGCTGCAAAACTCTCAAACGGTAAACTCTGGCGTCATGTAAATAGCAAAATTTAAATTGCTGTGTACCGAGTAGCTTTACCATTTTAAAAAAGGTACGTTTCTTTGAAATAACTATATAACGAAAAAAAAAACATAATTATGTTTTAACCATCTTTTTAATTTTATTCTCTATGTATACCATAAATATGAACGTTCGTCTGCGTGTCCTCGATTTTCTCGAAAATTTCTCGACTGATTACGCTGAAAATCGCTCAGTTTATTCTTATGAGTGATGAAAAGGTTTAGAGATTAGTTTGAATGAAAAACAAAAAAAATGGACATAGCCAGCTATATGTGGCCTGCATCGCGCGATGGAAAACCTTCTGATTTTCGCACCAGACGGGAAACAAAAAATATTGTTTATTCAAAAGCACTTTCTTTCTTTGAGTGGCATTGCATAACGTGCCGGGTACTCTCTTTAGTTTACTATAAAGTTAAAGCTGGACTACCCAGCTCATTACTAAATATTGTTTCTTATAAAATTCTCATTTAATTGGCAATTTAGAGTCTGAGGTGTGGGGAGAGAATGCGTCTCAAGTTAACAACCAGAAACGTCGAGATAATCTCGAACCTGCAAACATCATCTGCATCTGTGGGCAAGGGGGGGGGTGAGACTGAAGTCGGGAAGACGAAAGTGGGAACCATCTTGAAAGAGCTCCCATGAATCGGATAAACTTGCCATTTAAACCAAAAGTTAATGTGGCACCGCCATTCGTATTATTTCTAATGTACTTCCACAAGACGATAAGCCACGTTTGGTGTGACTTATCACCCGTTAACTTTTGATTTAAGTAAGCCCGAAGGTGTTTTAAATATTATAACTTTGGCTGAATAATAACCGATTATTGTTTTTCCATTTATGAATTCGTTTGTTTGTTGAATTACTACGCGTTTAAGGGGTGAATTTTTCATTCCATATATTAACTAGCTAATTGTCACGCCCATTCTCCAGAGGGTTAGTCGGAGAAGAGGGACCACCACACAACGACGGCATCCGTAAAGCGTGAAAAGTGATGTACAAACCTTCGTTGATTCGATACGCTGTTCATCCGTTAACCCGATGCACTAAAAAGGTGCACCGATCTTTAGTACTAGATGCCTACTAAATGATTTAGTAAAAAGTTTAAAAAACACCAATTAACGCATTCAAATAAATACGACATTAATTGTGTTTTGGCGTAGCCGATTCGACAAAGGTTTTTAATCTAGAGTTGGTAAGATAGTTTCTGTAAATAAACTTAAATTTGCATATATTTATTTAAGTAACGAATCTCTGTTAAGCCTCAGTATTGAGAAATGGCCCCAAACGTCACATTAATACAAATGATATATCTGTAAATTTTCCATCGGTAGTGAGGAAAATGTCTAAGGTTTCCAGTGAATTATTTTTTTTTTCAACTGTGATCTTTTTAAATCTATGAAAAACATACTAAAATGTCTATAACGAAGCAAATTCAAAACCAGTGAAGGCATTTTCGAACGTTTTACCTAAACTTCCGGTATACATTTCATATAGAATTTTAAAGATAACAGTAAAATAATATTATTCACTGGAAACCTTTGACACTTTCCTATTTGCCCGTGTGTAAAATTTATGGATAAAATCTATGGCATTTAGGTGAAGAGGTATAACATATGTCACGAAATATCCGAAAATTAGTTTAGAATGCAGTTCTACTTTAAAAGGTCTAAGAAAGGTCGGGAAAAGATATACAACCCAGGCATGACATTTTGTGCATTTATAAGTACGTAAAGTCTTATTTTAATAAATAAAGGTGGTGTTAAATTAAGTGTGCCTCTCCTGAACAACAAGAGAATTAGAACAAATACTTCTTCATCCAAATATTACAGAAATCATTTGTATTATTGCTTGTATTATAAAGCCAAAATGTGTGGTAGGTAAGAAGTGATGAAAATAAAATTGTGCAATCTACTTCTAATCATCTTAAGATCTCTAGAAACGCTAACAAATTTCTTCATTTAATTTATCTTAAAGTTATGCCGCAGAGTGCTAGCCTACCGCTTCTATGTCCATAGAAGCACAGTGCTTGAGAATAACACGTAGAGACATGTGTGTATTGCAATGTGTGGATGCTGCAGCGTGTGGGTGTTGCAGTATGTCGGAATGTGCGGTGGTAGTAGGAGGCAAGGGTGTTCCAGGGTACGATTGCCATGCGCTAATCAGGTTTGAAGTCCCTGCAAGGGAAGCTTCACTTAGGACTCGTAGGTAGGACTAACTAGGACGGGTAACAGATATTTATGCTGTACCAGGGTTGCAGAGGCGAACAGGTTAAATATCAGACTCAAACGTGATTAAGATTACAAGCTTTTCAAATAATTTAATTTAAAGCTTAACCAATATGAAGACTGTTTTATGGCTTTCTTGTGTACGAGCATGCTACTGAAATCCCGATTATTGGAATTTAAAGGTGAAAGTATTTTTTCATTCAGCTCGCAATGTAATTTCGATCATGATCAGTTATTGAAGTTTGAAATATTCGATCAGCTGTCACAAAAGTTGTGGCGATTTAAAATATTACATATTCGTTAAAAGCATTTTACTTTGTGGCTTGCCGTATTTATAAATAAAACAGAAAAATTTGTTTATAACCACTTTTTTATTCAATATTATGTCTACCGGTTTCGAAAGTACCCTTCCATCATCAGGACAATATTAAAATTAACCTAAAATACAAAATGCTGAGATATATATACATATTTAGGAATTGGAATCGGAAGGAGAAGGGGTAATTGAGGGGATTATGGGAATGACAGAGCGGCTTACTGGAAATATTTTTAGGATAGGACTATAAGATATATTAATTTAGGTATTCAAAATATTACATTTACTATTTAATGATTTTATAATTTCTAATGCTTCTAAGTTTTAATCCCTGTATCCCTATTAAAATTATCAGTAGCAATGAGGTGATTGGCGAACTCTGAAAGATTATTGTTTTTTAAGCGTCTTAGATGTTCACTAATTATAATATTAACATTTCGAGATGTCTTACCCATATAATATGACGGACAGTTATTACAAAAAAGTTTATAAAAATATACTTCAGCGTTTTGTATTTTAGGTTAATTTTAATATGTCCTGATGATGGAAGGGTACTTCCGAAACCGGTAGACATAATATTGAAAAATAAAGTGGTTATAAACATAGTTTATCTGTTTTATTTATTAAAAATATTGTTTGTGCAATATTTTTCAATTAAAATCCCCAGGTAATATATATTTTGAGCAAACAAAATCTAATCGAAGGCTAGGTCACTCCCAGATCAAGAAATCACACCGTAAATAAAAATAAAAATTATCATTCGTTCCGGAAACGTACTCGTAATCCAAACACACGTATGTTAAAAAAATCCCCATAAAAAAGAGTGGAATTAGGATGATAACATATTATGTTCCGAAACTTAAAAATGATTTTTACAATATACGAGTACATAATTTTTCACAATAAGCAAACACTTTGTGGATTGGCATGATGAATTAAATAAAAATACACTTTGTTTGAATCCACTTTATTTGGTATAATTATATGTCAACTAGTTTCGATTCAACCGAATCTTCTTAGGGACTTAAAAATATACTAATGAAATAACAGGAATGTGCATGCATATATAATGGTGAAAAATGGGGAAAAGAGAGAGATACTTTTGCAGAAATGAGACTATCTTCCATTAATATTTCAATTGAATTTTTTTAATTTTTGTTCATAATAAATTTATGTTTATTTTTCTTTATTATTATTGTGTGTATTACAACTTTTATGTTATTATTATGTATTATTATCAATTATGGAAAGTATTGCATTGCACTACTCCTGCATACCTTCTGGAATAAAACTTTATTATTATTAGTATATTTTTAAGTCCCGAAGAAGATTCAGTTGAATCGAAACTAGTCGACATATTTATACCAAATAAAGTGGATTATTTGTATTTAATTCAAATATACATAATTGTATAGTTATTTTTTTTATAAGGTTAACCTTTGATTGAATAAGTGAATTTTCGGGCAGTGGAATCACTTTCGCTTTCTTTTGAAGATTTTGCGAAAATGTGACATTGGATTGTCGATGAACAGCTTAATTGCTTGGTCTGCTAAAGCGTTACAGCAAAACATCGTGCGTTTATCAAACTCGAAATTAATCAAACAATTTTATTCCGTCTTGCGAAACACTCGCAAACCAAGTTCCTCGTACTCCGAGGTTCCACTTCTTTAGAATTTAAGAAATTTTTTCCAATAATACGTTCCTTCACGGAAAACCTTTACCTCGTTATAATTTATGTATCATTTTATTTTTCCACTTATCTACTAAGAAAATGTTAGCACAGAAAATTGACATTGTCTGACGAGTATTTGACAAAGATAGTCCATGTTTTTTTTTCAATAAGTTAACTAATTAACTATCTAATTATCATGTCGTTTCCCCGCAGGGGTAGGCAGCAAAAACGGACCGCCAAACAACTCGGTCTTGGCACACACTCTTATTCATGCAACGCCTCATACATGCTCTTCTGTTATTCTGACTCTTCACATGGCCCGACTCAAGTATTTGATTCACTTGGTCGTGCCATGTCTTACTCGGGCGTCCCTGACTTCTTCTTCCATTTACTTTCGCGTCATATATTCTTTTCAGACGCTTTTCTTCGATCATTCGCTCTACATGCCCAAACCATCTAAGCGTCCCTAATATCTCAATAACTTAATATCTATACGCTTTTATTAGCCCTAATATACTTTAACTATCTAAATGTTTTTTATTATTATTTATATTATGCACTTTTGATGGTAAACAACGTGAAACGCATTCCAGTCAGCCCCTGCGCACAGAAACGCGAATTATTTATTCGCTAACAAACTTTTCCTGCTGCAAAACTGAATGCGACTCACAGATAAACACGCTAGTTAGACGAACGAGTAGTAACATATTTTTCCCCTTACTTGGACTCAGTTTGGCGTAAAGTAGAATTTAAAATGTTTCCGCATTTTCTACGGTAAAAACCAAAACATACCTCAAACCTCACAACATACCTCAGTTGGACATGCCATTGCCCAACTGTTTCTGACTGTCCGGAGGCAGTGAGAATATAGCATCCCTATGGGGTATGAGAGAGGTTTGGGAAGTACTGGCTATTCAAATTTGGTTACCAAACACGACTTAAGCCATTTCAAGCAATGTTTCGATTTTGAATGACGGTATTTCACCAGGGCGATGCTTAGAGTATCTACCACTCTGGAATGTGCCGCAAATTTATTACCAAATAAATGTGATTTAAAAAAAATAACTTGCATGTCGTTATTAGAACCCGCCACCCTTGAATTCGTAGTCGAAGATCTTAACCGCTTGACCACCGATGTCGTCAAAATAATCTAGTATCTCAGATTGGTTGGTGATAAGATTGGAATTTATCACGTTTCGCTCTTATTTGAAGACATATCCGATCAAAAATGAATATTAAAGTTCTTTTAATATTTTTGTTACCAGACTAATAATTTTTTTCTCTCTTTTTTCAGGTAAGTACTTATTTTCGAAGCTCACATCATCTAAGAACATGGAAAGGTTTGAAGCACCACTATTAAAAAATTAAAAAAACAGTGTTTACTTCTAATGATATATCAAACTGGTTACAATGTTTTGTAAGACTTATAACCCAAAAAAGGAATCGATTCGATCGAGGCAGTATTTTTAATCTTTTATATTTTATACATATTTCATCATTGTGAAAAATGAAGTATTATTTTTCAGATTCATTACTCACTGTAATAATATCTTACGAAGATAAGTTTCCGTTCAACGAAATTGGATTAAACCCCAAACTTTTCTATGAATAAACGGAAATACCGAATTTAGATTGCAACTTATGCAAATCTCCCCGCCCTTTCGGATGGAATTAATGACAATATTCGATAGGTAGGTACGCCTATTGAATTCCTATACACTTAAGAGAGAGGGCGCTATAAAGCCAGCTTAAGTTCAATTAAGCCAATGTGGACCGGGGTGCGGTTAGGTTAGGAGGAGTCAAGGATCCATTGGAGATGAAGTTAAAAGCATCTCGTGCTGATGGAGTGTAATTGCATTTCTGTCGGCCAATGCAAACAGTGTTAAGGAACCGTGCGCCTTCAAAGCATTGCTGAGTGGAGACTATATTCATTCGAGGTTTAAAGGGAACTCCATCATTTGGCTGTGTTTACACTGTCGCTAATAAATTCGGAGGGAAAAGATGTAGACGCTTAAGCGTATATCGCGAGAAAAAAACAATTAACATTTTTGAGTTATAATTACAAGATGCAAACTGTGTTATATATCTTTAAAAAAAATTATGATCTGTTTGTTGTTTTTACGAAAACTGTTGAACTTTTTCTCTTTGGATATTCGCAACTATTTTACGCTTGCAGTATGAGGAGTCTAGAGGCCGCGGGTTCATGCCCGGCGTGCGCAAACTACTTTTATTTGATTAATATGTGTCATTACACATTTCATTCATATAAAATAAGGTATGGTATATTTGCGGCACGTTTCAAAGTTGTAGATACACTATGAACACCCTGGTAAAAAACCACCACTAAGAATCGAAACGTTGCTTGATATGGCGTCAGCCGTGTTTGGTGACCAGATCTGAATAGCCAGGTACTTCCCAACCTTCATTCCCAATCTTCCCCATATCCTTACCCACCCCACTACCTTCAACCTCACAACATACCCCGATTGAGGATGCCATAGTCTCACTGGCTCTAAACGGTTAGGAGCATAGTTGAGATAAATGAAGCTTTGAAATTTTTGTGTAACTGTCAAGAGACATAATAATAATAATAGCAATCTATTTCAGCGGAACAGGACGGTGGATGCAATACTCTATTTACCATATAAATAATAATACATATGAGTTAAATGAAACACAATGAAAGAGATAACATAAAATAAATAATAATAATAAAAGTTTTTAAAAAATAAGAAAATAACATAAAATGGTAATAATAATATATATTTTCAATTAGACGCGGTATTATTTGTCACCCACGTTTTATTATTGAATTAGGAAAGAAATTTCGAAAGAATCTCTCGGATGAAGTCGGGTAGTAAAGCTAGTTATTTATTAATTAATATCGTTTAAAAGTTATTAACTAAAATTATCTCACATAGATACATAGATAAAAATTGTTTTATATTTATTATATGGAGGATGCGAATAAAAACTTTACTTACGTTAGTACGTTAGTAAATCAGCATTTATTAATTCAAATTCCTAGAAGTTATGGGCGTTTTAACATCGCCATTAAATACCGTTGACGTAAGCTCGTATTTAATGCGACATACTAAACCTAAAATATAGCATTAATTTAATAATCAACATGTTTTTCGAGTCACAAATACTTCAATAATTCCCGCGTACGAATGACATTGCATAATAAAGTCATAATTCATAAGGAGTTTCGATCTAAAATTGGAGGCTTTCGAGGGTAAGGAACTTTTGACGTTGTCGGAAACGAAAACTTATTTCCCTCTATTCAAGGCGGGCTCGGTTGCTTCGAAAATTACGCATTATAATCGTGAGTGTCTTATGCAAATATTGGGCCACGAATTAACCCCCAAGTTTCAAATGATAAACGACTCCAGCCCATAAATTAGGGGTGTGTTAGCACCCCTTCAGACGTTAACCCTTCAGCATCCTTGTAATTTCGCACTTCATAATAAATGGTCGGTCCGTTCTCACTCTCCGGGTCTATTTTTTCATCTACGGCGGAGTATAATTAGTGTAGACTTGTATTTTTAACAAGCGGAGGGAGAGTGTTGCAAGACAAAGGAAGGGTAATTTTATAGTTCTGAGGCGAATTGGTGGTTCTGTAGACGTGGAAGCTTTAAGTGTGTTTGAATTATTCATCGAGTTACAAGTCGAAATTGAAAAAGTTATGACTTTGAAAAATTTATTGCAAAAACTTTCACTAATGAAATACTCAAAACTGGACTGCGAAACTTTTCCGCGTTTTAAACCACTTAAAAGAAATAACACCATTTATTTCTATCGGTTTTTATTGTTACGATAATTATCATGGCCGATAACGAACACTGAAGTATTTTCCTCCACAATGTGAAGATAAATATCACATAAACACGGGATAATACCCCGGAACTTAATACAAGAATAGCCATTGTATGTACTCCTCGAAGCCCAACATAAATCAACAGGATTGATTGGAAAGATTTTTGCGGAATGAAAAGATTGCTACCGGTACATTCCATTTCACCTTTTAAATGGTATTTCTCGGAACAATTCCGAACGAAATCGCCGCAGCCCGAATACAGAATCAAACTACAAAGCTAAATTAATTGAAACTCATCAGACGGCCGAAATTGAATCGAAGGTTTGTTTAATTCCCCGCGATTTATTGAACCCGTTCCGCGCTCTACGTTCCGGCGGAGCGTTCCAGTTCCGGTTCCACGTTCCGAGTTGAAAGGTTCCTGGCGGCTTAACCTCGTCTCGCAGGAAAGTAACGAATACCACACCAGGGTTGGAGCTAATCCCCTTTTAATCCGACCGAAATGAAGCCGCCTACGTCACGCTGGCGTCGGCGGTGTGGAGAAGCGGCAAAGTGTCAATTGCTGTTTGAAGTTGTTTGGGAAAGTTCCGGGAGCGGCAGAATAACAGTTATCTTTTGGCACTTGTTACAGTTCCGTAATATTATGATCGTTACGAATTGTCGAGCTTGTTATTATTTAGAAAATGACCAAATAATTTTTCATTAGTTTTTCGGCTAAGCATTTACCGGAGAATGCTTTTGTGGTTTCAAGTTTTTGCGTGCTCGATGGACATGTTTTGTAATGGTACGAGTATTTATCGAACAAAATAGAAAAACTAGAAAAATGAAGAATGATTTAGAAATCGGAATGTTGTGCTGGAAATATCTTTTTAGACGTCCAATAAGTACAAAAAGAACCCATCGTAATACTGTGAACTGCAAATACAGCTCGTATCTCAATCAATAAAATAGTACTATGTTACTACAACGATTCCGGTGTATCGTATAAGTCGAGCAATTAGACTTAATATGGACAACCTCAGAGCAATAATATTCCAGGAGGGAGAGCTTTGCGAAACAGTGAAGTCAGGATTGTTGTTTTTTCCTGACTCGGGCGTGGCTAGGGTTTTCATGGACACAGTTTTTTACATTCATTCATAGCACATGTCGACGTAATGTTGTGTTTATTTGTATAACCACTCTTTCACAGTATTTTTATCAACAAAAATATAACATCACCACAAAAACCGTTGAATTTTTTTGCGTAACAAAACGTAGTGGGCCGAGTCGCCGGAGACCCGGGAGACGGAAAACATGCTTACATACCTTAAAGTGGTACGATTTTTGGGACAACTTGTCTTGTTTCTTTCTCTCCCACGGTTTACGACGTAAAAACCCGGAGAAAGAGATTTATCTGAAATTTGTATAGGTTGGGTAATAATATTTAGCTTTCTCTCCATATATCTCTTACTCCAAGTGGATAACAAATACTTAGGATTGTGTGTATTGTTGCATATGTGTATATTTCGACAGCAATGTAATGTCGTTGAAACTAAAAGAAAGGACACTGAGAAACAGCTTTATCTCTTGCTTGAATATTCGAATAGTTTTTACAATGCGTTCTTTCTATTCATTAGTTCAAAAAAAAACTGCAACAACAGAAAGTTTTTCTTCTAAGAATTAGAACTTTTCAATTTTTTTTTTTCTAAAGCCAAAAATAAGTGTGAAACATGCTGTATGCAAGCAATACATTTGTGTGAGTACTGTGTTCGACTCAACACTGGCTGCAACACCTACAAAATCTTATAATCACCGTGAATAGTTTCTACGATAGCGTTTTTCTATTTTAATTGAAAATGTAAAACCATTTTCGACTATTTTCGTAAATTTTTTTCTCTTAAAATTTCATTTCGTAATCATAATTTATTCTCGTAAGACTTTTCTACCTTTTTTAAGTACCTTAGTATGATAATTTACTATAGTAAAAACATGGAAATTAGTCAAGTATAAATGCTATTGTTATTATTATTTTTCAATTCAATAAAAAGAAAAACTACTCGATTTAGTAATCGCCAAAGTAAAGTTTTGTAGTATCCTTTATAAAAATCGTGTTTTATGATTCCCCCACAAAAAAAAAGTGAAATCTCACAAAAGTTTCCCTGGCTGTATTACACAGAGAAGTAGAGAGTATATATCGTCAACTGGTTAGTCGGGAAAGGCTCCAGAAAAGTGTTTATTTTCTTTGATCTTTCTCAGGGTCTCGAAGAGATCCAGATTAAATAAAAACGAAAGACGATTGACGGCATATATTGTTCCATATTTAAATAAAATATATATAATTAATAACGCCAAAGCCAGTGGGACTATGGCATCCCCAATCGGGGTATGTTGTGAGGCTGAAGGTAGTGGGGGAGGTAGAAAAGGAAGGTTGGGAAGTACCTGGCTATTCAGATCTGGTCACCGAATACAGCCAAAGCCATTTCAAGCAACGTTCCGATTCTGAATGGTGGTCTTTCACTAGGGCGATACTTGGAGTATCTACCACTCTGGAACGCGCTGCAAATATACGATATATTATTTTATGTGACTTAATTGTGTTATGACACAAATTAATCAATTAAATTATTAGCGCACGCCGGGCTTGAACCCGCGACCTCTGGATTTGTAGTCGAGCTACTTACCACTCGTCCACGGAGACCGTCAAATAGATAATGCCGACATGCATAACGTTTTACAAATAACCAAAACGGCATCAATCCTGCTCTCTGTTACTGAAAGATTGTTCTAGTGATTTATATAAAATGTCACGGTTTGACGAATACGATTTTTCCTTGAAAGCTCATAGCGACAAATGTAGCCGAAAGCTCTTAGAACTCACGCATGGACAAATTTGACTAGAATTTAACACAGAAATCACAGAGAATACGTATTATTCCGCCGCAGGGAGTGTGGTCACACGCGCGTTGACAAGTCGGCGCGCGGATCACGCAAATCCAACCGCACAACAGACAACGGCGCAAACAAACAACAGCGCCACGTCGTAAATTACGCCCGAATAATGTGCCACACTAAGCGCCCTACTCAAAGCACACATAGGGTTGTGACCTCGGGCTGAAGCAATATAGAGCAGGTACCTACTCTCATGCACTATTCAAAATGTCAACCAATAGGAAAAGGTGGAACCTCAGAACAAGAATATATATCGAAAGAGAGCTAAATGTTTTTACCCAACCTATAAAAAATTACGATAAATCACTTTCTTCGGGTTTTCGCGTCGTAAACCGTGAGAGAGAAAGAGACAAGACAAGTTCTCACACAATATAGCACCGCTTATCGGTATGTAAGCATGTTCTCCGTCACCCGCGTCTCCGGCGACTCCGGCGACTACGTTTTGTTATGCGACATAACAGGACATAACTCAACGGTTTCTTAGGTTATATCCTACATTTTTGTTTACAACAAAACTGTGAAAAGGTGGTTATATAAATAATCAAAAACATTATGTCGACATGTGCTATGAATGGATGTATAAATACCCTAGCCTTAGCCACGCCACAGTCAGAAAAAAATCATCAATCCCGACTACACTAGTGCTCCCTCCTGGTATATTATTGCTTTGACGATACACGTATAATACAAAAAACAGTAAATGCATATAGCGCAGTTTTGAGGTAGTTCACCTCAAGTGCGCTTTGTACTAATTCACCTAACCTAATATTACAACGAGACAATAATATAATAAGAGAAAAATACATGCAAAATAAAACCGGTCTGAAGATGTCCGTCAGAAGGTGAAACCGGTCAGGTCTTTAAAAAAAAATAGTGGAATAAAATTTGGTATAATCAAAATCAGGAAAAGGGGGGTTATGTCGAATCTTTCCTGAAAATAATTTTAAAAGATCTAGTGGTTGATGGGAGGTGTAAAGTATCCTTTAGGCCCACAGAGGTTATCTTTATGATATTTAAAAAAAAAAACTTATTTTATTTTCATTATTAAATTATTCACTGTATGTAATTGTGCCACTGCGGCGTTGGTCTCTACAAAATTTTAGAAAATAGCATTTGTAAGAAATACTAACTCTTTTGTAGAAATAGATTAAAATTATATTTTTATTGGGCAAAATATATATATTTCCCCTTTCTTTAAATGTTAAAATTTCCAAAAACCACACTTTGTTGTGTAAAGATAAAAAAGGGCGTGCCACGTTGAGTTCCTAGGTGCGTAAATTTCTTCCGCTGTAGTTTTTCGTCACTACGACACTGAGGTTATCTAGACTTAGCCCAACATAACCTAACCTTAATTTAAACACAACTAACCCGGCCTAACAATGGGGATGCCATAGTCACACTGGCTCTAGATGGTTGGGAGCAGTGGGGACTCTTGCGCGATAGGGGAGAAAGATAGATTAAGGGGAAAATATGGGGAAGAGGAAGGTAGGCAGTACCTGGCTATTCAGATATGGTCACTAGGCACGACTAAAGCCATTTAAAGCAACGTTTGGATTCGGAATGGTGGTCTTTCACCCGGGTAATATGAAAACGCTGGAACGTGCCACAATATATACATAATGATATTTTTAATCAATAATACAAATTTTATAGAAAATAAAAATTATTTGCGCACACCGGTATTTGAACCTGCGACCTTTGGATTTGTAGCCAAGTATCTCCCATCCTTCCTCTTTGTCACCTCCTTCCCGTTCCCACTACCTTCAGCCTCACAATTATACCTCAATTGAAGAAACCATTGTCCCACTTGCTGCAGACCGTTGAGACTCTTATTTTGTATTCACTATAAAAAAAATAACAAAATATATAAGCTAAAAAGATATTTGAGAAACAATTTACGTGGAAAAGTGTTTCTTCTTAAAATGACTACACACGTAAAGTTCACATGAAAAAGACACACATCCAAGTGTGTCTTTTTCAAACAGAGTCAGAGAATAATTTACGTATTACGAACAAATTCCGCGCTTCGTAATAATTCGATATCGTGGCGGTACTCAGTTTCGACGTCTGCAAGTTTCGGAACGCTAAATGCCCCGTGTACAGTTGAAACGCTTTAAGAAATTATATTACCCTCCCCCGTGTACAAATGGATGTTGGCGAAAAAGCGAAATAAATAACCTTTACTAAGTCACGTTTAGGAACAAATTTCCCTATCCGTTCAAATGTGATTGAAGCAATTCAAGCGATTGCCTCCAAGACGGAGTATCCCCCGCGAGCATTGGCGCAGAATACACGAGATGTGTACGTTCTCAGCCGCTTAAAGCAAAAGTGATACATTTTCTTATAAAAGTATGATACTCGTGTATACATGGCCTGTTCAAAAGAAAAGGTGAATTTTGATTTTTCGCGGGCTGTGTACATTCGATTATCGTTTTTTTATTTTTATTTTTCATGTTGGTACACATATGTTTATCATATCCATTATTTTCAAAAGTAAAAAAAAACGAAGAACACACAAACGTGACTAACCTTTCTAGTAGTCAAAAACAATCCACTAATCCAAAATGGCTGATAATGCTAACATATGATAAACATATGTTGTACCAACATAACAACAACAAAAAATCGAAAGTCGAATGTACACAGCCCGCGAAAATTCAAAATTTACCTTTTCTTTTTGAACAGGCCTTGTATAACAAAAACGGTTAATGCATATAGCGCAGTTTTGTGATAGTTCACCTCAAGAGTGCTTTGTACTAATTTACCTAACCTAATATAACAACGAGAAAATAAGATATAACTGATTTGTATGCACAATAAAACTAACTAAAATCATGATCGTTATTATAGGTCATGCATGTGTACATAGACAAAGAGAGCGGTAGATACTTTAAGTATCGCCCTGGTGAAAGACCGCCATTCTGAATCGAAACGTTGCTTGAAATGGCTTGAGTCGTGTTTGGTCTGAATACCAGATCTGAATAGCCAGGTAATTCCCAACCTTCCTCTTCCCCATCTCCTTTCTCTCCCAACTATCTTCAGCCTCACAACATACCCTGTTTGGGAATGCCATAGTCTCACTGGCTCTAGAAGGTTGGGAGCAGTTGGGACTCTTGTGCGGTATTAAATATAAAATACTAGAGTTAAGGGTGTAAAAAATCCAGATAAAAAGCATAGATAAATATGAGAGAATTTGTTAAAGCAGAGAAAAGGAAATAATATTGAAGACAGTTAATGTGTTGGTACTTAATACATCAATATTAGAGTATTGTAAGGTAACGATTCTAATAAGGCATACAGTGAATATAACAGAAAAACAAGAAAATATTTTGTATGTGAGCAAATATTTGTTCCAAATGAACATGGAGATACTAATTAGCTTGAACGAAATTGAAATCATACACTCCACCAATCTCTCCGTCGTATTTTTTCAAATACTGAACCGTATGACTAATTTTCTATTGTGTTGGTTGAACTTAATATATTTTTTTCGAGCAAAATATGTAGCCGAAGAGCAACAATGCGTACTTTTATCTGAATACGACTTGTCGACCCGTTAGCCTCTCATTTCTTTACAGCTTCACTCTCTCTTAAACAAGAAATATCTACATTGAACGATTCGTTGTTTTTAAATAATCTTTTTGCTTCTGGCCATGAATAGAGCCTATCGATTAAAATCAGTCGCTTACAGCAATTTAAATCGATGTTTAAATATTCGTATATTTTCGCTCATAAGGTAAGGAGAAAATGCGATAAAAATGCTTCAAATATATAAAGTGAGTGCACTCTAAGAAATATCAAAAATGTGATTTTTCTGTTTCTCCGCGATGTTCGCGAAGCCCTTGGTCGATGGAGGACAGCCTCCATCCGTCTGAAAGTAAAGATTTGGCACAGTTTTGACACTAATTCTACGGCATCTGGTGCCAAGTTTTGTATAGCTACTTTAATATCGTTTTTTTACTATTAATTTTCCTTGTAATATCCTTGCATAGTAATTATTTCCTGCAAAATATTTTACGTCGGAGACTTATCACAATATTTTAGTTTAGTTTAAAAGTTACCAGCTTATAATAATGCTCAAACTATAATTGACATTGATTTTTTTTAAACTATCAGACTTGACAATTTTGAAAATATAATTGCATTTAATATCCAAGATTTTGTTAATTACAGCACACCTTATGATATAAACTATACATATTTTAAAGCCATTAAATTCTTAATAATTTAGTAAATTTGTCCAGTAGTCCAATATTAGGTATATTTCCTGTCAACCCATTAAATTTAAAATTATTCTTTGATCGCCTCAGTTGACGTTTTGTCACTTTCAATTCATGTATCTGTCTCTTTCTCTCTGTTCCTTTGTTTTAATTCAAATGTTATTCTATTGTTTTCTCATTGTTTTGTTATTTTATGTTATAATTTCTTTTGCCTCTGTATGTATATATAACCGCACACTTTGTATTTTTTGTTAAGTTTAATTGTGTACCCTGAAAATGCTTAGGTTAAGCGAAACCGGTCGGTCTTAAAAAATAAAATAATAATCGTGGTCTCATACAAAGTTATTTTTTCATTTTTTAATTTATTTTTTCTTTGTGAGTACGTACATACGCACGAGTGTGAGCTTTTAAAATTTGGAACTGATGTTAATTGATCTTATCAAATAAAAAAATAAAAACTTTTCAGATCCCTACCTAATTAAGTATCTACCTATGGTACATTGCAGCAGGCATTATTCTATATTTGAAAGAGGTGAATTAAGGCAATTTTTTATATTAACGTAACTTGAATTAATTGTAAATATTATTTGTAAATATAACGTTATAGGGGACTGGTTTAATTCACTGAACTATCGCTGCATCCTTCGCAACACTATTACAAAGTTTTGTCCCTTGCAGGCCTTCATGCGTTGTATCTTTTTGTTTTGATTCGTGATAGTAATTTAACCCATTATTTCCGAAATTTGGTCATGTCTCGTGTTGCACAGGCTAATCCTGTACATCCCATATCTGCCTTCTCGAGTTAACCCTTGAGCGGCGCGGGGGCCTGCCGCACCCCGGGCATACTAAGCAGTGGGGTGGGTTCCGTACCCCCCGCCGCAGTGTTTCCCATTACCCCCGCTATATGCAAACACCACATCTCTTCAAACAAACACTAAACACAAGCCGCGATTCACTATTTAATACAAATTTGCAGGGTTAGCTGATGGCTGGTACGTGGGCACCGCGAGATTGGGGGGCTACAATGGATTTATAAAGACTTTCTCAGGTCGCAGAGAAACTTTTACCGTTACGCGTTATTCGAAATACTAAATTCAAAATGATTTCATAATAGACACCTAGGGATTCCAGCATTTGTAATTTTAAATTTATTTATTAATTCTCAAGTTTTTTAATTGTTTTAGGATTTGCCATTAGTTCAAATTGTGCAAAATAAACTTTTTAGAAGGTTACACTCTTTATTAGCCCCTTAAGGAGCACGTTTACTAAAGTGGTCCTATATAAATGATAGCTAACTATTTTTATTAAATAATATCGAACAAATATTAAACCTCTTTAAAATAAACGATTAAAAAGTTCAGAAAAAAATGTTAACTTATATTTAAAATGTTTGAAGGAGGGAAGAATGAAGAAGAATGGTAGAAGAAGTCGAGGACGCCCGAGGAAGACATGCCACGATCAAGTGAATCAAATAATTGAGTCGGGACATGTGAAGAGTTAGAATAACAGAAGAGTATGTATGAGGCAATGTGTGCCAATACAGAGTTTTTTGGCGGTTCGTCCTCTTTTCATACCCCTGCGGGGAAACGGCGTGATGGTGAGTTAGTTAGTTATTTTCAATAATCTAATATAACTAAATTAATATCTACAATAATTTTCTCCGTAAAATAAAGGGAATTATTAGGGTATTTAATTTTTTTTTAAAAGGTGTAGAAAAAAATGTCTCTCTTTCTGAAAATACGACTATAAACATTGACGGACTATAATATCGTATTTTAAAATGTGTATGTGAATATATGCCATCAACGACCGGTTAGTAGCTGAGTGGACAAACGCGTCGGATTGCCACCCGGGCGTCGTGGGTTCAATTCCTCTTGTAGCTAAGTCCTCCATCATTGCACAAGCAACATTTTCCGCTTATTATGAAAATAGTAGGAGTTTTTAAAATATTGTCCGGTTATTCGTAACCCGGCAATGTTTGTCTTTCTTTAAACAAAAAATACTACTATCTTTCTGGAATTGACAGGAGATTTTCTAAATGGTTTAAAAAACAAGAAAGTGCTCAAAAGAGACAATATTGAAAGTTGAAAGTTTTTTATTAATTTTTTTTTATCAAACTTTTAAAACAGCCCCCGTATAAATAGCTAGTTACATGGTAATTTGACCATTTGTTTTCGATTGTTTTTTAGAAACCTCAATTATTTTATTACCAGATTAAAAATAATATTTTCAGAGAGCTCCACTAAACCCTTACTCATGTTACTACAAAAAAGTTGAAAAAAAATCATTTAAATAGGTTTTTTTTTTCGACGGAAACGAAAATCTGAAAAAAGGGGTTTGCAAATTTGAAATACCTTTGCTTGCCTACTGGCGCTGAACTTATAAAGCAAAGTGTCGTTTAATCAATTTAAATTAGGCAGGGTATGCGGATTAGGACTTTGGCAAACAGTGTCGGGAGAGGTGCGTAAAAAAGACCGGGGATCTGCGAAGGGCCGAGAAAAAAGTTTCCACCGACGATCAATCTCCTAGATGGTGCAATCTACTTTCAGTGAAAAATCTCCCGTAAATACGGCCATTAATCTGAACTGTATACATTATTTTTTCGAAAATATATTTTTTACTCATTCCGCGTGGATCATGTTTGATAGGCAGAGCCGTTGAATTAATGTAACCGTCAAATGGTAGACAGAAACTGGGGCGGTCCGCACATCACTTATCGATATCATGTTTCAGTAAAGTTTAATTTAACTAATTTCTACTTCGAAAACTGGACATGATTATGTGAATAACGTATCAAAATAATGTAGTTATTCTGTAGATTATTATTTTCTATATGATCCGTTATGTTTTATATATATAAAAAGCACTTTATTTCTAAAAATTATTAAAATGTTGATATAGAACATTATAATGAATTTGACTTGTAGTTTTTTTTTTTTAGAAAACCGCATAACTTTGTGTATTTCACTATTTCAAGTAAAATCAGAATACAATTGGAAAAGAATGATGTACATAAAGTTATTGGGGCTTACATATAATGTTTCATCAATTAAGGTAATATTATTAAAAAAAGTTTATTGAATTATTATTTATTTTTAATTTGTTGCCCTAGTGATGTTCTGTTATTGACGAAAGTCATTTTGTTATTTTTATAATACATTTTACAACCTTAAACCATCAACTTATTTAATAAGTTGATGGTTTAAGGTTGGTAGGAAAAAATGGCCTCAAGCAAGAAACCCGCATATAACAAATATTATTTTTATGTATAATGAAGAGGAAAAAAATAGTTCACATATAAGAACATGGCTTTTGGTTGGAATATACCTGGTTGTTCAGACATGTTCATTTAGAAAATCTAAATCCATTTCGGTGCGGGTCAAATTGTATTCAAAATTAATTTCAAACCAAGGGTCTTACTATTGAAATGCCTTTAATTACGAAGTTTGTTGTACGATGCATTAAATTTATATTTACGATTCAAAATTGAATTGCAAAACGTAATTTTTGATTGGTGAGATTCAGGAGATCAATTTCGAAGAATATCTATTTTATAAAAAAATGCCACGTTGTTGTCCATACGTTTAAATTTCACGTTATCCTTTCATTATTTACAAAATTTTATTTACATATTTTATATAATACGCCCTTACGGGCTTTTACATAACATTGCAATACATGATATAATATAATAGTGACAGAAATAGCACGAAGTAAATAATTAGCACACAAACACATAAATAAGTTACTAGAAATATTACAATGCAATAAATTAACATTAGTATTTTTGGAAGATATTATAGCCTTTTTGTAACTAGATTCACACGTTTAAATGATATAGAAATAAGCTATGATAATAATTTGTTTATTTGAAATAAAATAAACACTCAATACATTTTAAAGCCATGGCTTTAAGGGCCGTGTTCTCCAACAAGCTCCAGCTTTAAACCGATGTTTGAAATCCGAACAACCTCCCCGATATTAGCCCACCCCATTTTACCGAATATTCCACTTAATTCTTATATCCTTTGATCCCCACGGAATACGCCAATCTTACCGCGGGACCGAATCGCTTCGGAGAGCGGATATAGAAATTTTACATGGATTAATCCAAAAGTACGGTACCCACGGCGGTAATCCGCGGAACGTGAGACGATTTGTGAATGCGTTTTGTATTATTAATGGTACACGCCTTTGCCAGATCCTGAAAATATCACATACCCATGTACGTACATACGTATTTATATACGCACATGACGAACTGATGCGGCACCGCTTTCGACAATAACGACAATTATTTGTTAATTTAAAAAAATATACACACATAAATAATAAAACAATCCTTCGATTAAAATTTCTCGGCAATTATTGCAACAACAAGGCGCAATGGTGAGGTGACGGCCTCCATGGTCGAGTGGTAAGATGTTCGA
The DNA here is from genome assembly GCA_022651775.1 of Drusus annulatus. Lineage (NCBI taxonomy): Eukaryota > Metazoa > Arthropoda > Insecta > Trichoptera > Limnephilidae > Drusus > Drusus annulatus. Next base: position 81,622 of record JAGWCC010000709.1, read on the forward strand.
CTACGAATCCAAAAGTCACGGGTTTAAACCCGACGTGTACAAATAACTTCAATGCAATGTGTTATAACACATTTAATTCATATAAAATAATATAAAGCATTTCTGCGGCACGTTCCAGTTATATATATATAACTGGATCGTATATATATATATATATATATATATATACATATATATACATACATAACGTACAAATCCAACATTTAGGAACGGAGAAAAATGGGTTCATGTCAGAAGCAAAATCCTTGCATTTTGACCACTCATTTGAAGAAATTTCTTAATTTTCAAATTTCTTCTGTTTGTATTTAAGAATCATCTGTTATCAATTTTACTGCAAATAAACAATACATACAAATCCGCTTCGTAGGGACGGAGAAATATGCGCTCATGTCAGAAGCAAAATCCGTGCATTTTGACCACTCATTTGAAGAAATTTCTCAATATTCTTAATTTATTAATATTTTATGTTATTATTGTTATGCAGCTTACCTTTTCATACATCTTTTAAATACATTAGGTTAAAAATCACAATCATATTTAAGTGGCAGCATTTTCAAAATATCGTGGATTGATAGGTCGACTAATTTTGAAGTTTCTCAAAGAATTTGTATTAGGTATGCAAAATGATAACTCCAATACCTTGATCACAACGTGAGAAGCGACACATATAATATTACCTGTCTCATATCCCAGGGAGAGATTGATGGAAGACTCCCCCATGATTTAGAAACTTTCGTGACTGGTACACGCGCTATTCTGCGCTGCAGCCTGCGGAATGTAGGTTGCCCTTATGGTTACCAAATTCCAATAGGAGGGGACACCAGAAGAATAAGGAAATTGAGTTTTTTTCCCTTCATATATCCATCTGCATCTGTAGTTTATCTTTTCGTTCTCTTAGCGGTTATTTTAAGATCCTCAGCCCACCTTTTACGTAGGTGGCTTATTTTATTTTCCCTTACTAAGGACGCCTATCAATATTTACGCCTGTTTAAGGGTTTTTCACAAATATTTAGTTATAAAAAAAATAATATTCTCATAAGCAAGTTAAACGGTTTCATCAAATCAAATTAGCTCTACCATACGAAAAAAACTTACTAAGGTGTATTTATATTGCAATATTGATGTACTAAATACATCAACAACTTCTGAGTATTTGTTTCCCAGATGTTGAATTCGTCACATAGGAGCATATTGTGAGATTGAAGTAGAATTGTCACAATAATATGGTAGGTACGGTCTTGCAACTGTCCTGCCAGGTGCATGACATGCAATCAAATAAAAATTATATTAGGTTGATAATTATATTTTTCATGATTATAAATTGTCTTTTTTATGTTTTTTTTTTCTAGTCATACAATTTGGCATACTATATTGTATAATAGCATTAATTTTAACATGAGGTGAACATGGGTTTGCAACCTAATCATTCATTATTTTACTATAATCTGTATGCTATGTTGTTAACCTGCAACTGTTAATTTCTAACTGTTGCTTTCCGATGTTGCGTTTGAACATTAAAGCTTTTGTGATTTTATTTTAACATTGTAAAAAATAACAGTTTTTTTAGATTATCCGAATATCAATCGTGTTATAAAATAAAAGCTCAGGACAATCAAGTAAAGGATTTGAATACTTGTGACGGAAAGAAAATATATGGAACAATCCACTTCGTAAAGCTGCGTCGTAAAGCTTTCTTTGTAAGATCAAAATTCAAATAAAACTTTTAAAATATTATTTTTTAAAATATAAATCCATACGAAAATGTATTTTAAGTGCCCGGGGATAGAAAATAGTTCATACAAAATACATTAACTTCACACAGGAGGCCCTGAGGGAAATAATTTCTCTCGGGGCTTATGGCATCTTTAGAGATGTTGTGTGGAGGATATCTCAAATTTGAGAAATGTGAGGCAGAATGAAAATGGGGGAAGGAGAAGTGGAAGAGTATAATTTCAAAGTATCTGACTATTCTGGTCTAGTAACTTAATATAGCTTCAGGCATGCCAAGGAACGCCAGCGAAAAGATTCTGAAAGGTGGTCTCTCATTGGGGCCATACTGAGTGTACGAGTATATTTCACTTTGGAAAGTGAGAGAAATATACTTTTCATTCTGGTAACGTGTAAAGATCAACTAACTAGATTTTTATACAAGTACACATAACAACAATAAATAATTATAAAATAAAACAGGTTAAACAATGAAAATTAAACAACAACTTTGTAAAAGACTACAAATTTACAAAAAAATAATAATAATAAAAAAATAAAAAAATTATCGCAATTTAGTTAAGAATTAATTTAAATAAGAACTAGAACAAGCATTTTAAATATATGCTCAATAATCACGTTAAAAAAACCTCGCTAAAGCTGCACCTTAATAAAAGTGCATGTCATTTTGTTTGTTTTCCACATGAGTAAACATACAAATATGTATCAATAGCTTTTGAACAGCTTTAGCAGACTGAAACATTATTTTGGTAGCAGAACCTAATAATTCTTGACACGGCCCCTCTGAAATTTAGCCATCCAACAGTGTGAAATTTTCCCCAAAAAATACGGCTGAAAAATCTTTTTCGAGATAATTATATTCAGGTTTACCTTGCGGCTGGGAATTTGAGGTATTTTTATAACCTTTTGTGTTCGTAAATGTCTACGGTTTTTTTAAACATGCCCGAAATGAAACATCTACGTGGTTTGAAAACATTTTTTATTACAGTGATCGGTAAAAATGAAGTCGTTGTATTTCTGAAACTCGATTTTGTGACTGAGAGCATTTTTGACCAGATTCTATTCAAATATATGGTATATGTTATATTGACTGTGTTTATGTCGACGGCTTTATTTCACATTTTTCGCAAGCAAACTTAGACCAGGTGGTTTGAACCGCTGTCATATTTTACACTGTCGCAAATCGATGATTAACGCAACTAAGATTTTTTCTCCGTTACCACTTCAAATAATTGGCCCCGTTAACCACCGATTCTCGACTAGTGGCGGCTCGTGAGTTTTTAGTGTGCTAGAGTGCTAAGATTGAAAAAATACAACATTGGTAATGTTGTTGTAGCCGAAAACGATTTTTTTTTTCAAGATTTTTTTTTGTACGAAGATTTACAGGATTTTTCAGTTTTGGTGGTGCACTGCACGGATTTCTGAAAAATCTTCATACAAAAATTGTAATTTTGAACAAATAAAAAAAAAATGTTTTCGGCTACGACAACATTGATAGTGACATTTTTTTTTTCAATTTTATCACTCTAGCACTCTAAAAAGTCACGAGCCGCCACTGCTCTCGACGCGTTTCTGAATTTGATCAAATTATGATCAAGTGTTAAGCATAAAAGCATGACTGTAATGTTTCCATTTTTTTAAAATTACGAACTGTTTTTAGGTTTGTTTTATAATTTGAAATTTATTTGAAAAAGAGATGAGAATCAAATCAAAGATAGAATAAGGCTTTTCACAGAGGTGGTCATATTTCTAGTAGTCTTTGTGTAGGCTTGATTTATTCTCTATAAGAACATATTAATATTTTCCCTTTTCGAGGATATCAGGCCTGAAACCATTAAATCAGCAAGTGTCCTCACACAATTACAGCAATGAGATTTTATCAGTGTGATTAATGCTTTTGTTCCTTTTCTCTCGGATGGCAAAAATATTTTGTGAGTCCAATAACATACACAAAAATATGTATTTTCTGAGTTGATATCTTTTCATATAAATACGATACTTCTATTAATAATTCAATTTAATATCAATGCGAGTATTGTATTCGTTTCTCTATATCAACTTTCTTCTTTGTTTCATCATAACGGTTCATCTCATATAGTCATAAAGTTTGACAATGGACGACCGTTCACCGTCTAAAGGATTTATTCCGGCATAGAGTCAAACGCCATTCGTAAAACATATTTGAAAATTATATTCAAAACAAATAACAAGTTATTTGAATACTTGACGTGAAAACAATAACCCAAGTTCCAGAACTGGCTTAACTTTCGCTTTGGCAAACTACTTCTTGATAGCTACATTTGTCCTCACATCTCTTCAAACCAGCAAAAGTAGTTCAGTTATAGTTGAGCCTAGAAATGGGCTATACCGATTCGTCGAAAACATATTTATATCATACTAAATTATTATTTGTATTATTGACTCATCTTCCTTGTTGCAACTCATTCAGTTCAAAATTCCTTGCCGTAGACTAAAAAGCAATAAAGCGCTGTTCTTCAATCATCACTCTACTAATTATGGACATTATTCTCCACTGTCCAGAATTTCGAGACTTGTTAACTCAAGCCACGGTCTTGAAATTTTTGGATCTAGTCTAAATTATTTTTGTAATTCTTTACGACTCTACCAAAACCTTGACTTGACCTTGGCTTTGACCTAAATGTTTTGTAAAATGCATATTTTCATTAACATATTATGTATGTGCTCTTCTTTCTCTGTTGCCCTTTTTTTTTCCATTTCGTGTTGTGTATTTTTTTGTAACTAGACAATAATCCGTTAGTATATATATATAAATAAATTACTGCATAAACATCCTCTTTTTAAAACGTTTTGCGTAAAAAAATAAAAATGTATTAATCGTATAATGTTACAAATCTAATACACATTACAAAATTTAAAACATCGGTACATTATTACTGAATCGTACTCTTTTATTGTGCCGAATAAAAAATTCATTTTTTGAATATCTAGTCGAATGCAAACAAATAAAGCTCCTTGTTCCTTTATCAAAAAATAATGAAAATAGGCCTTTAAATTCTACCCCCAAATAAAGATACTATCGAGTAAATTACAAAATAAAGTTATATTTTGTGTAGTGTAAAAATATTTTAAAATTATCAACTGTAGCGGAGGCTATATTAATAGGCCTCCCACAGCTCGTTTCGTCTGAGACTGTATCTCAATTCTCGTGTTTTATCTCGACGTCTTGAATGGATTCCCGCCACACCTTGCTAAGGTATTTATACCAACTGCTCGGTCGTTCACAGGTAGTTAAGGAAACTATCGGCCGAACGTTGCCTTTTTTAGCTGTAGTTTATAGCCATTTATGAGAAGATTCTCCGAAAAGAAAATCTTCGAAATTTATTTAAAACTTGATTTAGTACGGAAAATTTTTAATATACAAAAGTGTAATGTAAGAAGCAAAGCAATTTTGTAGGGTATATTATATTCACAGTTTCTTTTATAGAATTACCCATTTTTAAAAATATCATGATACAACTTTTAAAAGTATAGTCAACTAAATTAGTAGGCTAACACCTCGATCTTCTATTTTCAATCACTAACACCACTTAATTAAACCATAATATGCTGACTTAAATGTGTCAAAAATAACACGTGAAATGTTAAATGTTTTTTTTTGTTATACCGCACAAGAGTTCAATCGGCTTGCTAGTGGATCTATTGCATCTCTAATTTTGAGAATCTCGGGAGGCTGAAAGATTTGGGAGGTAAAATATGGGAGGTAAAAGATGGGAGGTAAAAGATGGGAAGAGAAAATTTCGGGAAGTACCTGGCTATTCATATCTTGTCACTAAATATGGTTCATTAAACCCGCTTCAATCGTCGATCAACAGTTTAATAAGAAGTGCTAGTAACAGGATATGGTTAATATTAAAATATAGTAACATAGAAAATGTTAAGTAATTAAATACCTATGTATACTCATAACAACGCTCCTTTTTCCTGGTTTGGAAATGCAGTTGCAAATTGACAAAAATAATTAAAATATATATAAAACATACATTTATGACAAAAAAACAGGAATACATGAATTGTACCTTTCTAGTACCACGTGTTCGTGGTAAATACATCGCTGTGCTAGTTCAATACTATAACAAGTCAAAAAAAAAATGACTCATGGGTGTATTTTGATTCCTTATGTTATGAGGAATCAGAAAACCAATAAGTCAATTTAAAAAAAAAACTTGTTATAGTATTGAACTAGCACAGGGACATGGTGCTTACACCAATAATTCTGAAAGTCACATCATGGTGACGCTGATAGCAATTTCCGTTCTGGAACAAGGCTCAAAAACAGTACATTTTAATTTATTTAAAATCAGCAGAAAAGTAAAAAAAAAACGCATAAATCTATTACAGAAGTGCTATTTCACTAATTTTGTTCAATATTGTCCAATTACAAATAATACACAACACGAAATGAGAAAAAAAGACCAACAGAGAAAAAAGCAGCACATAATATTATAAAGCAATGACAAAAATGTACATACGAGTATATGATAGAACATTCAAGAAAGCCTAGTTATTTGCGGAAACTTCACTGGTTAGTGCAAAATCACTTTATTTATCAAACTTTGTATACAACTGTATGTTTTCCTGAATAAAATAAAAATTAAAAGCTTAAACAAGGTTTTGGTAGAGATAAGATATTAGACATAATAAATTAAAACAAAAATGAAATAATAACTATTTTAATTTTTATTACCGACTGGTTTCGCTTAGCCTAAGCATCATCAGGATTCAAAATTAAATTAATTAGTTTAATTTTGTACCTTGATGATGCTTAGGCTAACCTAAACTAGCCGGATATAAAAAATAAAATAGTATCTGTGGTCTTATAAAAAAATATTATTTCATTAAATAAGTTATACCACAAAGTGATTGATTTCTCGGAGATCACTAATAGTAATTACATTAAAAAAACTTATTTAATTTTTGATGAGTATAGGTTTCGTATGCTGAATGTGTTTTTAGCTTTCATCTATCCACTCAAAGTACCAGAAAAGTTGAGCAGCGAGGGTAAAATCAACGCAATTCGTGATACGACAATTGATGTGCGATTTCGCCCAAGATTTGCATAACAATCTCTTTAATAACCCGGGTATTAAAATCACAAGTGCCAATTTCCACAGCGCGGCGTGCAGCCAACCAACTATCAAATGATTATCTCGTGCCATAAAATAGCAGAGAATTGAACCAACGAGCGTTAAGCAACATCTTATATATATATATTAAGCGAAATTATAATGAACGCCCTACAGTTCTAGATTTAAATCTGGTTTATATATGCGGAATATGTGCAAAGATAAAATATTATCTCCTAGTACCTATTAAGGTACTTAGTGGTCTAGTCAGTTTGTGAATTATATGTGTGGAAATTACGCAATGTTTGTGTTGTGAATTTCTATCACATATTCTCATCCAGTTCAACATTTCTTGCCCTAGACTCAGAAACAATAAATCGCTGTTCCTCAATCATCACTCTACTAATTATGGGTATCATTCTCCACTGTCCAGATTGTCGAGACTTGTTAACTCAAGACACGGTCTTGGATTTTTTGTTATCAGTCTGAATGATTTACTTGATTTATTTGATTATCTCCACCGAAACTTTAGCTTGGCTTTGACTTGAATGTTCTTTCTAATGTATATTTTGTCCTATTTTTGTCATTGCTTCATTATTATATTATGTATGTGCTATTTTTCCCCGATTCGTGTTGTGTATTTTTTTTTATAATTGGACAATGGTCCGTTATTTTATAAATAAATGAATATTTATTGATTAACGATCTGTAAAACCAAATATATTAATTACGTTCAGATTGGATGATACCAGACTGATAAAATTCCACAATTTGTTAATAAAACGTTATTCAAATAGCTATGACTGGTTACAGTGGCGTGCAAATTAATTGATAATAGACAAAGGTATCAACAGATGTCACTGATTTCTTTTGGATTTGTTCTGTAAAAGCACTGCCTACACTAACAAAGATACCAACACAAATGAGCTAATAGAACGCGCGCACATCTCACGGCATACATATTTTGTGTAGTCTAGCAAACATAACATGATATACTCTGACGTTGGCGGCGTTTGGGCATATACTGCTTTTGACACGTTATAATAGGACGGTTGGTGAAGCGCTTGCGGCGGTGCGATCACCTGACCTTACGTATTTTTGAAATCGACGATTTATATTTGCAATAATTTAATTTCATTATATTCAATATTGTACATATTTTATGCGATTACGGCAGGGTAGGCAGTGCTTATATGCCTTTATGGAGTGCACGCTCCTGACTGGTTTCCAGATCTGTAGTCATACTTTCCTAATCTTCCGGTATCATTGGGTCTCCCAATATTCAATGTAAAAATATTGTGTAATGGAAAACACTTAAAAAATACGGGTTTTACAAATCTGTACACAGGAAGTAAAAAAAAAAACAACTTTTTAAAAATATATGTTTATAAAGCAGGTATTATTATCGTACTATATCAGGTATACTATGCAGGTATACTTATCGTACTATAAGCTATATCGCTATGAAATTCGAAAAGATTTTTTTTTCTGGTAACCAGAGGACCATACGTTTTGAAGTTTACAACATTTTCACCATGAGACATAGAGCTTTGAAATATTCATTAAAATCTCAGAAAATAAGACACGGCACTATTTGTTTGCTCCATATTTTATATAAGAAAAAAAACTTTATATTTTATTACATTCCAAATTTTCACGGCAGAATATATGGAATAATGGGTTTTTGAGGCTTCGTGTTCTTCGAAATAAAACCTTTACTTTATTTTTACACATTTCCCATTTCAGGCCTATCCCGCTCTTTGCTTTTCTTCATTTTCAAATACGATATTATTTGACATACCAACGTACCTACCTTAACGCAAATATATGTATTTATCTCAGAACAATAATATACCAGGAGGGAGCGCTAGTGTAGTCAGTATTGATGATTTTTGTCTGACTGTGGCGTGGCTAGGGTGTTAATACATCCATTCTTAGCACATTCCGACACAAAATGTTTTTGTTTACTTCTTTAACCACTTTTTCACAGTATTGTTATAAACACAAATGTAAGATATAACCTAAAAAACCGTTGAGTTCTGTCCTGTTATGTCGCATAACAAAACGTAGTGAGCGGAGTCGCCGGAGACGCGGGAGACGGAGAACCAGCTAACATACCTAAAAGCGGTGCTATATTGTGTGAGAACTTGTCTTATCTCTTTCTCTTTCACGGTTTACGAGGTAAAAACTCGGAGAAAGTAATTTATCGTAAATTTGAATAGGTTAGGTAAAAATATTTAGCTCTCTCTCCATATATATTCTTGCTCTCAGGTATTTATCGATTCGATCTACCATCTTAAAATAACACTCAATAGTCCTATATTTCTTGAAACGACTCATTGCATGAAACTATGTGGATATTTGAAAGCTCTCTATGTATGTTAGCCAATCAACGATAGTGATCAATTTAATTAACGTCACAAATTAACTAGCCTTATCTTAAAGTTGTCTCCAACGTTGATGGTAATAATTATTGGTGCTACAAACGCCCTTTCAAGTAGTCAGTGCAGGTTTGTAAGGCCGATTACACGCATTTGAATAACGGCCAAGCCCCTTTTCTTGGGAGTAAAGCTAGTTCTTCAGAAGAACAAGAATGCAGTCACATTAATTCCCTTAGAACATATTTCTCAATCCAACAAATGATATTTCTTATTGAGTGTTCGTTGAATGAATTGAATTTGTGTTCATATTTTTTACAGTCATAAATTTATCACTAGTTCATATTTTTCTAGAAATCCTTAATTTGTTTGCAATGTCACTTATGCCTTAAGAGTGTTTCAAAACATCGGTTCTGAGTGATTCATGTACTGTGGAAAGGAATTATAATTGGATGTAGTTATGCAGAAAGCGTCCAACCCACAATTTGCCAAAATCGAGTTTTACAAAAGATAAATACGAGAGATTTATATAGGTGAAAACATCTAAGCTTCAAATGCAATAGATTTTTGGTATTTTTTTTTTCTAACGCACTTTGCAGATATTTTACTGAAATCGAAGTTTAAAAACATCATAAAATGGAGGATAACATTACAATATATATTTTTTTAATAAACACATTGATAGATTATAAATTACATATTTATAAAAATGCTCAAAACGAAGAAAAAAAACTGATATTCACTTAACAAATGCTGATTACGCATATTGATGCTTTTTTATCGTCATATTTTCAAAAGCCTTTTTGTCAGTTTAATCTTTTTGGGGTTGGATGCTTCTGCATAATTGCGTCCAATTACAAATCAGCATGGATCGTAGTACCGTTTACTCCATTCTTTCGTGTGACAATCTTGTGGCTAAAACAAGCATTAAGCTTTTGAAATGTGTAATATTTAAAATACTTTTGACTGATATTGTGACGAGGGAAGAAATTTTTCATAAAATGGCGAAAAAAAGAAGTTGTAGACAACTAACTGATGAGTGGAAACAAATATAAAATAACCGAACTATGAATGTATTGATCTTGATGAAAAGACGTGGCGTAGGAAGATGTCACACATCATAACCTCGAAACTGACTAGCGCCACTGTTACATGTCGCTCTGAACGGGATTTTGCAGAGTGAAGATTGCTTTGGCGTAAGCCAACCTCTAACAAGAAATATCATCGCCGGAAAGGCAAAAAGGCTGTAGCGCCCTTTTGGGAAGTTTTTTGTTTTACAATAAAATTCATAAGTTTTCAGTTTTCAACCTGCTTGAATTTTGAAAAAAAGTTGAATCCGGTAACTAAATGCTCTCACTGAGTACTCGAAGCGACAAAAAGCTAAACAAAAGTCCCGAACTTGTTTCGCTTGAGTTAAGCCTCCTCCCAAATGGAACATATATTTAAGATGGCTGAAGGTCCACAAAAGTCTTCAGAATCAAACGAGAGTCAAAGCATTCGATGCATAAAAAGAAACTGATCAAAACTGCATATTTAACACATTTTTTTTAACCAAAGTGTTGCTTAAGCCTTAAGCTGGATTCACACCAACGTCCGGATCCGCTCAGTGACGATATTGTTCCGCATGAGAGCTTATTGATATGGTACGAATATTAATCAAGGAGTATGTGCCAAGACAAAGTTGTGTGGCAGTATATCTTTCTGCCCACCCTTGTGATATTTAACTACTTAGTTAGTTAAATAATTATTTTGATTTGTAAAAATACTTACATCGCAGATTTTTTCAAATTAAAATCATTTTTTTATCACTAAATAATATTTTTAATAATTATTAATTATTAAAAATATTATTTAGTGATAAAAAAATGGGTTTAAAAAAAAAAAAAATCTGCGATGTAAGTATTTTTACACTTCTAAATAATTATAGTGGGCAGAAGGATATACTGCCACACAACTTTGTCTTGGCCATACTCCTTGATTGATATTCATACCATATCAATAAGCCCTCATGCGGAACAATATCGTCACTGAGCGGATCCGGACGTTGGTGTGAATCTACCATTGATGTCTTAACCATCGACTAATGATCGTTAATTTGATAGAATTTTATTTATTTTAATCATGTTGATGTATGCTTGTGATTCCCTCACGATGCATGCATCACAGAGCAGATTGCGCTCGCTCACTGCCTAGAAAAGCAGTTTTAAATGTCAAAGAGTAGAGAGTAACCTTGCGCAAGAAGGTGTGGTGCCTTACCGGCAGGTGTTTTCCCATAAGTATTATAGCTGGCTAATTTAAATAGATTAATATTAATGGGCTAGCTAAGGACGCCTGTAATGGCAAACAATGAATATGATAACTATTATTGTAATTATGGAATGTGTTGTTTAATCTAAGTGGGTGATACGATGTGGAGTAATTATTTAAAATTATTTGTTTTGTTGAGATTTAAATTAAAACAAGGTTGTCCTGGCAGTCATTACCATTACCACCAAAATGCCATGTTCCAAATAAGAGTTGCAGTAAAAATAAATATTTTATAGCGTTATAACCCTCGTATTTACAACGCTCAAGTGAAAGTTAAAATAAATGGTTTCTAAAGGTAGGTGAAATGCAAGGCTGATGAAAGCGTAACGAATAGAGTCAAGAAAGGGACGCTTAGATGGTTTTGGTATGTATAGCGAATGCACGAAGAAAGGAGTGTAAAAATAATATATGACGCGAAAGTGAATGGAAGAAGAAGTCGCAGACGCCCGAGAAAGGCATGTTACGACCAAATGAATCAAATACTTGAGTCGGTCCATGCAAAGAGTCATAATAACAGAAGATTATGCGTATGAAGCAAGGAGTGTGTGCCGAGACAGAGTTATATGGCGGTCCGTCCTCTCTGCCTTAACCCTGCGGGGAAACGGCGTGATAGCTAGTTAGTGAAATAATGGAAACGACCGCACGCGTGTGATCTTTTCAAATTTGGAACTGATGTCAATTAAAATTATCAAATTTAAAGAATAATCTTTTCAATTTCCTACCTTCCTACCTTATAAAGTACCTACCTAAAATGTATTTTAACAGACATTATTCTATATTTGAAATGGGTGGATTAAAAAAACTAATATTTTTTTCTAAGCAAGTCTAGTTATATCCCGTGATTTTCACGGGTAACAGCTAAAATTTTAATATTCAAATACACAGCTTGTAATGTAAGCAGCACTGCATTTTTATAGTCATTCAAGCACATAAAAAATAGCAAAATTAGACTCCAAAGACCCTCTTGGTATTGTGTTTTAAATCATAAATAACAATAAATAAGAAACAAAAACATTTACTGGAAAAAAATATTTCGTCCAATACACGATTTGATGTAATACAAAATATATTTAACATGATTGTTCAAATTTACAGAAAATTATTGAATGAGCGGAAAACTTATTTCGAAAAAAAAGCTTAATTTATTATGCAGATTAAAATATGCACTTTAATACTTTAGCCGACAATACATGTTTTATTTTTAAGTTTAAAAAAATATCCCACATAAATAAAGAATGCAATAAAATCACAATAAGTTTGAGAAAACGAAAACCTAACAAAAGGTTTGTTGCGCATTGGAATGCTTTTTGAAAATAAACGACTTATTAAATAGATGGTATTTACTGATTCTCATGTCACTGAAAAAAAAAACAATAAATTATACAAATATTTTAAACAACTTTCTAAATTATCATAATCACAAAAGAATTCTTTGGTTCAAGGCTGTGCCATGTACCAACAGAAGTTGAAAAATACAACTTTCAAAATAATACTTAATGAATTAATTTTTTTAAAGAATAATTTATTTTCAAGATTTAGCACTAGCAATAATGTGCAAGGCCGTGAATTCTTTACAAAAAGTCAAATCATAATGCTCCATGAAATGTGTGTTTATCAAGGTTATTTTTTCAATAGATAAGTACAACAATCATTATTTGCCTATTAGCATAATTTTCAGTTAGAAAAAATAAAGTGAATTCCTTACCGCACAGTACTAGGATGTACTAGGAATGGATAACTAGTTTTTCAATTGATATTTTGTAGCGAAATAATATAGATTGCGATTTTTAATTTCAATTTATAAATCAAGCAGTCAGTAGAGGCCGCTAGAACCATTTGTGATTTTTAAATGAGGATAAAGATATTTTTATATTATTTATCTTGGTAAATACAAAATATAAGTGATTGCTCCACGTCTGTCTCACTAAAAAAATCCTGTGTCGAGACAGACGCAGGGTACATCGATGATATGACAAGGTGAAGCATTACAGTGATAAATATTTAAGAAGACTTAAACAAGAAATAAAGCAAGTTACATCCTATAAATGCAAATTAAAATATAAATTAATAAAAAACGGAGAAATAAAATGAATAAAGAACAAAGCTATTTTATGGATGTTACTTTAAAAAATATTGTTTAGGTGTATAGAGGTTGGACTGCATAAGTAATGTTTTGGATGTTTTATAATCTAAAATGGTAAATATAAAAAAAATAAAAATAGGATTGTATAATATATGCCTAGAGATAGATATAAATTTGAAATATGCACGTTTATGTAGGTGTTTTCCAGTAGTTGGCAATAATGGGATTATACTGCCAACATCACAAAGCGGCAATTCAAGAGCCTTATTACATTGATCATATTTTATCAGATTTTCATATTTTGCCCTCTGTATTCAAAACTCTCATAGGAATCTAATTTGATTAATTTATGTGTGTTTATTCATATTTAATTGAAAAAAAATAAATTAAATAGAATATTTGCGGTGAGTTTCAGAGTAGTTAATGCTCTCAGTGTCGCCCTGGTGAAAGGCCACCATTCTAAATCGAAACATAGCGTGAAATGGCTTTTGCCTTCTTTAGTGACCAGATTTGAATAGCTAGACACTTCCCAACCATTCTCTTCTGCATCTTCTTCTCCTTTTCACCCATTAAGCTTTACAAACTTTCCCAAATTAGAATGCTTAAGCCCAACTGGCTCTGTAAAGTTAGGACGTATAAAGTGTTTACAAGATAGATATATTATAAAGGAGTATCAGGACGTATCCCAGAGACTTTATTTAATTTCGTGGTTAACACGGCATTGTTCACGTAGCACAGCGTTGGGCAGTACGGTTCGGGGCGGGGGGCGAGCGGTTTCTCAACTGAGTGACCATATTTTGTTTTCATTTAAAAAATAATATTACCGGACACCTAAATGCCATCTACACTTTATACTGAGAATTAGTTCAGGGAATTGCTGGTTAAAGTCTGTCGGATACGTACTGGTAAATCATGTTTTTACATTCATATAAATCGTCGCTGGAAAGGGAAAAGGGCTTAACCGACACTTTGGTCTAAAATGAGTTAAATATGCATCGAATGATTTGACTCTCGTTTGATACTGAAGACTTTTGTGGCCCTTCAGCCATCATAAATCTATTTACCATTTGGGAGAAGGCTTGACTCAAGCGACACAAGTTTGGGACTTTTTTAAAAATTTTGTCGCTTTAGGTAACTCAGTGAGAGCATTAAGTTGCCTTACTTAAAAAAAAACACAAGTAGTTACTGAAGACTTATGAATTTTATTGTCAAACAAAAAAAGTTTAAAGTTCTCTGGTGTAAATTTTCCAAAATGGCGCCTCAGCCCTCTCCGGCAACGATATCATTTTTAATGTTTTATACTACGTGATGAACTTATGCGTCGTCCCGGTATTATACCTCTATTGCACATTATAGCAAAAGCCTTGATGATAATGTTTATTGAAATCATTGTTTCTATTGTGGCAGGTAAGCAAGCAATGGAATTTATTCAATTGGCATTATGAATGAACGTGTTTCTATTGCTCGACGTTATGCTTGAATGCAATCATAATCTAGGCAATATTTGTGACAAAAAAGGATCTTATTTGTATGTTTTGCAACTGTCTTTCGGTTTTTCAATTGAATAAGACAAAAACAAGATGCTGATGCAATTGTAGATTATTGACAAAATCAAGGCCAGTTGAACATTATCTCACACAAGCGAGGACTTTTATAAGCAGGCTTTTATTATTTGTTAACTTAAGACTTTGTTGCGAAAAGAGTTGGGATAGTTTAAATGATAATAAAATAATTTAAAAAGTGACCTTAATTTAAGCTTATATCCACATGTGTAAGGAACATCAATACTACGTTACTTAACTTGATAATTGGGAAAAAGTTTGAAGGAGGACAATGTAGATGAAGATACTGTGCTCTGTGATTTTGAACCCTGACTCGAAATTCTACTAAGAATATCTGTATTATAGCCAACCTTAGATAAATTTAGTTTCTAGACGATGATTGATTTATGTTTACAAGCTTACAGTGCACATTTTATGAAAATTTGACTCATATTTCTCACGTCCATTATAGAAAAACATATAGATGGACTCTCAAGGGTCAGCACTCAATAATGACGTTAAACGTCATTTTGTAGCATTCTAATACTAACAATACTACAAATGATTTGTCTGTGGGTAGTTAGAAGAATGTCTGAGGTTTCCAGTGAATACTATTTTTTCACCTGTAGTCCTTTAAATTCTAGGAAAAAAAACATACTGAAATATCAGTTTAAGGTGAAGTTTTAAAATCAGCAAAGCATTTGTCAACGCTTTTACCTAAAACTCCAGTTGGCATTAATTAAAGAATTTAAAAGATTACTGTTTAAGAATTGTATTCACTGGAAACCTAAGACAAAAATGAGTAAAACGTGTGTACTTTTTAACCATTTTGTGCATCCGTGTCTTTCTCAAGACAACAATCTGCCTCTAATCTGCCCTGATAAAGGAAACTGAAATATTGCCAAAACGTTATATTCAAACTAAAATATGAAACGTCACATCGACGCACATAACACCCCAAAAATCAGCCAACCTAATCATTAAACTTTCAATGTCGCCAACAAAGACGGTGTGTACCTAATGTTGCATGTAATTATTTTTTTGCGAACAATGCACTGATTTGTCTAGTCCACATTTTATTTGCCAATCCATTCCGTTAAGGTGAACATTTTTCAATTGAAAAGCATCACGCCGACTTGGGCTCACACTCGATTAACTTTCAATCTAAACAGAGATTAGGTACCGGCTATGTGTTTACCAAACACCTTTCAGCCAAATAACGTACACGCTCGACACGGGCGCCGATATTTTCACGTCAAAACGTCACTGCGAAGTCAAGCTCCGCAGAATAGAGTCGAAAGCGGTACCTAAATAGAAAAATACAATCTGATGTTCGTTCACGTGCAAATATCAAGCTTTTGAATGCTTCGTTTCAGTCGGAGTGGTGCTACGAAACGTAATTTGAAAAGCAAAGTTATTCAATATCCAAAAAAAAATAATAATCAACGCCCATAATTTTTAAAAGTCTAATTTTGTTTTCGTTTCTGGTGGACAGGCCATGAATTACCCAATGATTTTTCCGAGAATTGCAAATTATTTTGTCAAAAAATTTTGCTTTTCAATGTAGAGGTTATTTTTTAAATTACGTTTTAAATAATTACTAAGGTACGTAATTTTTAATAATAAATATCTGGTTCTAGTGAATAACGCACAGGAGTCCCAACTATGGACCATAGCATTCCCAATTACGTATGTTCTGTAACTGAACGAAGTGGTAACATAAAAGGGGTAGGGATGAACAAGGTTGGGAAGTACCTGGCTATTCAGATCTGATCATTTAACACGACTTGAGCCACTTCAAGCAACGTTTTGATTCTAAAATGGTGGTCTTTTACCAAGACGATCCTGATAGTATCTATAAGTCTTTATATGTGGATATTGATTTCAAACCTGTAATTTAAAATGTCTGTAACTTTGATAGAACCAAATAAATATTATGCCAATGATTTCGTTTTGGGATGAGTAAGAAATGGTGCCAAATCAAGATTTTGTTGAAAGATACAAATTATTTGTGATATGAAATAATTTTTGTATACCGTTAAATGCAATTAAAGCGTCGTGCTCATTTTCAGTTTTTGATATCAAAATTTTATTAAGGAAATCGATTAATTAAAATATCGTAAGCAATTCGGTAGTAAAAAAACAACTTTGCGTTCTTTTAAATAGTTATAAAAACAAAATACACTTGTTGGGACACTTTGCATTAACATTTTCAACAAAATTCCTGAAAGCTGTTTCGCAGAATTTACCTTCCGACTAAGCGAACCTACCAAAAATGCTAAATACGCTGTGAATATTTAAAATTTGAACTCCCTCGGTAATACATTCATTCGGTCAGAACGGGAACGGCCAACAAATTACCAATGAAGTAGGTAACCCTTTTTAATATTCCCGGAGCGCAGCCGTCCGTGTCGCGGTTAACTTATTTCGGTACAAGTTGTTAACTTATTTCCAGATAGAACAGTGATTTAACGGAGGTACAGACTGCTGCTAAGCTACAACGTATTTAATTGCGTTTTCCGATATCTCTGGTGGCACAAAAACTCTTTTATTTTTATTTTTGTCTAAATATTTTAAAATTTAAGGGGTTGAAATCTCTGGCAGCATGACTAAAATATAAATATTTATCGGTCTGATTTTGCACTTATTTTGAATCTTTATTAAAAATTAATCGGCTAAATAAAAATAATAAGCTATTCATGACAGCTGTAGGGTTCCTGAAATTTGTTCACTATAAAAAATCCAATCCTTCAATGAAAGCTATGCATTTTACACTAGAAGGAGTCAAAGCCTCAATCTCCCGATTGTAGATTTGAAAAGCAGGGATGATAGGACATGTACAACTAATAGAGGGAGAAATACGGTCAGGAGATTATATACCAAGCAAGTGGATGGATGATAATGTAATTGATGCTTCAGGAAGGCAAAGATAAACAGAAAAATCAAATATTTGAATCTGATCATGTCAAAAGTCGCTATAATAGAATAGTATGTATGAGACAATGTATCAATAAGAATTTATTTATTTATAAACTAACTATTGTAAAGAAAAGAGGAACAGAGAGAGAACAGCACATACATAATATTAAATGAAGCAATGACAAAATATACATAATAAAGAACATTCAAAGCAAAGCCAAGGTCAAGTCAAAGTGTTGGCAGAGTCGTTAAGTATGAAAAAAATCATTTAGACTGCTACCAACAATTTCAAGACCATGGCTTGAGTTAACAAGTCTCGAAATTCTGGACAGTAGAGAATGATACCCATAATTAGTAGAGTGATGATTGAGGAACAGCAAATCGTTGTTTGAATAAAACAAAAATGAGCTCTCTGCCCTGTACTGTAGATAAATGCAGTGTTGGCTATTTCTTTAGCTAGAGTTAGTTTAAAGATATTGAAAGATCAATATTTTGTCAGGCCATACACAGCAATATATTGACAAACCTTAACGGTTAGGTCCGCGTATTAACATGACAAACAGTACAACGTTCAGCTCATGCCTTTAGTACACTGAACGTATTGTGATAGGTGTGACCTTAGGCTAGGAATGTTGCCTTTACCTATTGCAGGGGAGTGTGCCACGACTGAAGTGTTAATTACAATTGAAACTATCCTCCAGTGTCTACTTGTTGCCAGGTCGGGAGTTCCGCGGGGATTCAACTTTCGACCTCAATAATATTATGTAAATTCAAGGCCATTGAGTGAATATTTAACTAACGAATGTTTCAGAGCAGTGATTCATAAACTTTTTCACTCTGCTATACCGTTGGTTCAATTAACAACTGGTCTCCAGTGACCTAGTTCAATTTTATACTTCTAATAACGTTTTTGATGTATTTTAGTTACAACCCGGCTTTACTCGAGTTTTATATTCACTTTATCGAAACGTTCTTACTTGAAGAATTATTGAAACATATTTTCTCTGGAAAGGAAAAAGGTCTTAAGCGTCGCATTGGTCAAAAATAAGTTAAACATGCAGTTTTGATCAGTTTTTTTTTCTGCATCGAATACTCTGACTCTCGTTTGATTCTGAAGACTTTTGTGGCCCTTGAGCCATCTTAAATATATTTACCATTTGGGAAAAGGCTTTTACTCAAGCGACACAAGTTTGGGATTCTTTAAAGCCTTTTGTCGCTACAGGTAACTCAGTGAGAGCATTGAGTTAATTTTTATTTATTTCATAATCTAAGCAGGTATCAAAGACTAAAGAATGTTTGAATGTAAAACAAAGAAACTTTTTAAGTTCTCTAGTGTAAACATCCCTAATTGGCGCTTCCGCCATTTCGCCTTTCCGGCGACGATATGGTCAAAAGAAATGGCGTCTTGCGTAATTATTTAAAGATTAATCTTATAAATCAAAGTATCAATAGCTGCTAATTTAAATAACATTTCAAGCTGAAAATAATTGCATTTACCAATAAATTTTGGCAGAAAAAGGACTGCATTCCACTATGCCTATGAGTTCAAAAGTTGTTGGTGCTTCAGAAAAAAAATCTACTTTGTCGCAAAGATATTCTTCCAGCTGCTATACTTATTATGTTGTCCCGTTCTCCAATTAAAAAATGATATTCTCAAGTTTATATATTCCCGTAGTAGTCTCTTATCAACGTTACCTTCCTTGCCTCGGGCATTTCGCTTTGTAATGGCTTCTAATTTTGTCAACCGCTTTTGCAAAACACCCGAAGAAGCAAAGAACGACGAAGTCGCCGAGGTATTTTTCTCCGTTATCTTAAAGACACTTATTTTAACCACACACCTTTACGCTTTGCATTCAAAAACACTCAACATGCTAAAACGCTGGTTCCACAATTTAGACAAGAAATAATCTTAGGTCGAATTCCCATAAAGTTCCATAGCTCAAGTACACCTTCCGCATTCTTTTCCTCATTGATAATGAACGCATAGACTACTGTGAATAAAGCAATCGAGTATTTAGGTACTGATTGAAGTTCAAATAGTATTACTATCTAGAAGCGATAGAAAAATGAATATTATCAATTAGAAATGATTGATCAAATTTGGAATGACTATTTTCCACACGGTGCAATCTCTGTATACGAGAATTGTCTGTTAAATTAGTGCGGGAAGCTACTACATTTTCATTGAGTGCTGAAAATATTTGCGATAAACTAAAAAACCAAATAACCCAAAAGCTGCGTCATTTCATTTCAACGTTCGAGATTTCTCGCCGTTTCATACAAACAGCTTCCTGCTGCAAAGTTAAGTTTCGAACTCAACGTAACGCGAAAGAACAAGCTACAAGTCGCAAGTCAAAAAGAAAAACCGTTATCGAAATAGCTCGGTTGGCTGCTTCGTCGGCTGCTTGGTTGGGTGTCGCAAAGTCGCTAGCCGGCTCGGATAAATCACACGCAATAGTGTGCAAGAATGCATGTCAAGCGTGCACCGAGCGGCGAGCAAGCAAGCCGCGAGGCGGTGCAGGCCAGGCGAGTCTCTTTCGAAACACAGCTCGCGGGCGCAGCGGCTACGGGTGGCGAGACACAGGCCGGTGTCTGCTGGTGGTAAGGTCGCAGTGCATCATGCATGCGCAAATTGAGGATGATTTAAAGGAGCTGTTCATGGTGGAAAGAGGGTACACATTTCAAAGGACGAATGAATATTTATGTTTTCATTTTCGTAATTGATTTTCGTAATGGCTATTGAATAATGAAAAGGTTGTTTTAGTTTAATTTTATTTCCATTCGTTCAACGTAATAATATAATTTTCATTTCAATGTTAATATAGGTAAAATATTAGTTTGATTTTCAATATACTTGAGCTCACAATTTAAGACTAAATTAATATTTTAAGAATAATTTAAGTTTAATGTAAATTCATTTAGGTTCTATTTGTGTATTTTTTTCTTAAACTGGGTTGAATGTTGAATCCGTACAACATCGCTTCTTACGCAGAATTGCATAGAAATTAGGACGAGACAATGGTGATTATTCATATGATGAAATTAAACAAACATTAAAAATTTATTAACTAATTATGGGTATCATTTTCCACTGTCCAAAGTGTCGAGACTTGTTAACTCAAGCCACGGTCTTGAAGTTTTTAGTACCAGTCTAAATGATTTTTGTAATTTCTTACGATAATAATCTTCGAAGAATACAATTTATTATGCCTAACATCATTGACTTTACCAAAATCTTTTTTAGGCTTTGGCTTGAATGTTTTCTTAAATGTGTATTTTTGTCCTATTTTTGTCATTGCTTCATTTATATATTATGTATACGCTATTCATTTTCTGTTACTCTTGTTTTTATCATTTCATGTTATTTATTTTTTGTAATTGGACAATGATACCTTAGTATAAAAATAAATAAATTAAGTTCAATTTAAATTAAATAAAAGTTCGATCATTGACCAATGTGTCAATATGTATCTACAGGTACGTAGGTACAGGTGATGATTAATTACTCAATTAACTGTGGATGATGAACCAAAACTATCAATGGAAGGAGTTTCAGTAAGACGGCAAAGCACTTAAAAATGTAGAGGTTGCTCTAGATTCACATTTGAATGAATTGTGAAGAATCTGTAACAAAAATATCAAATCTTTTCCGAGGAAGAATTCGTGTAAATTGATCAAGGTAATTGATATTTTTGAAAAATAAAAACTGATCCTTACCATTTACATCCTTATGCTTAACGATTCAAAATAAATCCAAATGGTTTTTCAGCAAAATGACATTTGCGATTTTACTAAGGATGAGATTTTATTTTTCTATGCTATGAATTCGTATGTGCTGTTCTTTCATCTGTTGCTCTTTTTTCTCATTTCTTGAATTTTGTATTTTTTTGTAATTGGACAATGATCGGTTAGTTCTATAACTAAATAGGCGCTGTCTATAATACCATGTATTTTTTTAGAATTTGATACATCAACTACGATATAACAAACGAGTTGATGATTTTTTGGAGAAGATAAAGTAACACACCTAAATGCCCACACATTTTTGTATGATTTATTTTATTTGCAATACAGACTGACAGTTGGTGAACTCCGTAAACTCAGCAAAAGCTACTCATCTTAGGTGCGTGGGTCTGTGTATTGTGGAAATATTACAGCACGAGTAAATATATATTACTTATATGCACAATGTAGGTGTGGGTGGATTTTTCTACTGCAATACCTGCATTGCCAAGCAAAGCCTAGAGAGATGTATGCGCAATTGTTCCTAATGAACATTGTACCTGCGCCCGGCTTACCTGTGAAATAATTGCACTTAAGTATCAAAGGACGCAATATTCTGAATGCGTGCAGTGAGTGTGGTTTTAACTCAGTCGAAGAAAGATAGTATATTCATACCCCCTTACTTATAAAAGAGGTGTAAATAATATGCGTGGCGTAAGGTTGGAATAGCGATAAACTTGTGTTAGACTTGTCTTATAGACATAAAATACAAGACACGTCAAATTCATACAAATCGAACGATAAATGTGGCACGGTCTTGATTTCAGTTACAAAGCTCATAACGGGTATGAAAAGGAAAGCCATTCCAAACAGAATATGTGTGTACGGATGAGATAGCTATATGAACG
Source organism: Drusus annulatus (assembly GCA_022651775.1). Lineage (NCBI taxonomy): Eukaryota > Metazoa > Arthropoda > Insecta > Trichoptera > Limnephilidae > Drusus > Drusus annulatus. The sequence goes on from JAGWCC010000709.1 coordinate 104,314, forward strand.
TCCCGCGCTACTGTTAGCGTAAAAACCTTGTGAATAATTGTTTTTATTGAAATAATAAGTGATTTGTGTGTACTTACGCATGAAAAGAAACTCCATGAGATATGATTTTTGCTCCCGGATGATTTTTTCACCTCTCAAGGCATTTTTTCTCAGAAAGGAGCCTACAGCGACGCGTTTGTGACAGCTTGTCTGTCGAACGAATGTTTGTGTGATACTAAACGCAGTAAATCTCAGGTATGTCTCGCGGACTCGGTTTAGTGCATCCTCGCGCGTTGTCTCAGTAACGTATCTACATTATTTAATTCATCTAAGTTATAACCACGGCTTATGCGTCTAATTTAAAGGTCTACGTCCGGTGTAACTAAACCAACGCTGAACCGGCGCGTAAAAATCCAATTAGTGAAACGGCTAAGGTACAGAGGGTGGCATAGGGATTACATTTTGGAACTAGATTTATTTTTTTACAGTGTATACCGCACAAGAGTCCTAGCGCCAGTGAGACCAAGACACCTCCAATCGAAATATGTTGTAAAGCTGAAGGTAGTTAAGATAGAATGGAGATGGGAAGAGGAAGGTTGGGAAGTACCTGGATATTTAGATCTGGTCACCAAACACGGCCAAAACCATTTCAAACAACGTTTCGATTCTAATTGGTTGTCTTTCATCAGGGCGATACTTCTACCACTCTGAAAGGTGCCGTAAATACGTTTTATAATATTTTATATGAATCAAATGTGTTATGACACATATTAATTTAATAAAATTTATTTGCGCACGCCGGGTTTGAATCCGCGACCTCTAAACGACCTTCACGAGCTAGAAGCTGGCTATAGTTGTACCTGACATATTTTACAATCCGTGTCATATACAGATTATATTCAATACCTACCACTTTATCGTTGTTTAGTGCTAGGGGTTTTTTATAACTATTTTTGCGACATTTGGGATATAAGTGCAAGACACTCAGAATTGAGACTTTGCTTGAAATGTCTTTAGACGTGTTTGTTGACCAAATCTGAATAGCTAGGTACTTCCCGACCTTCATCTTTCTGATAAAGGTCGGGAAGATCTCCTTCCCCTCCTAAATACCGTCAGCATCACAATATACCTCAATTAGGGATGCCATAGTCCCACTGGCTCAAGACGGTTGGTATTTGAAATTCTGAGGTTTTCACATTTAAAAAACGTTCTAGCCAGGGGAGATATTGCTTTTTTGTTGCTTGAAATGGCTTTACACGTGTTTTGTTATCAAATCTGATTAAATAGGTACTTCACAATCTTCTTATTTTCTATCTCCTTTCCCTCCCAACTACCGTCTCACAACATACCCCGATTGGGGATGCCATAGTCAAAGATAAAGAAACAAAAAGTCAAAGATCCTTCGTAAATTTATTTGACAATGGTCTTAAACGCCGAAACAGCTGTCACTAAAAACTAAAATAAAAAACTTAAAATAGCAGAACTCAATAATAATAATATTAAATTTAATTCAATTGAATTATATAAAAATCCTTCGTAAAATAAAAATGGATAATTCTTTCCATGACACCATCTATATTTGCAATTGTTTTTGGATAAAACTTTGCTCACGATTATAAAGATGGTTGTTTAAATATCAAAAAAATAAAATTGATATAAGAATATTGATAGTTTTCAAGAAGTATGAGAATGTTGAAAGCGACACTGAATGAATTGATTTGGATGGCAGAGTTGGTAGATGCGCCATTACCGGATGGAGTGGAAGTCTCCAGTTCGATCTTTTCTGTTTTTATATTGTTAATATTCTTTCAAAATTTATTTTATTTTTTATTTTTAATGAAATACAAACATTCCCGGGTTATGAATAAACTGTCAATAATTGAAAAACTCCGCCTACCATCACATAATACGCGGAAGATGTTGCTTGTGCAATGATGTAGGACTTAGCTAACATAACCTACGCGTTTGTCCACTCAGCTACTAACCGGTCTTCAATGTTTGTTTTATTTTTCAGAAAAAGCAATTTATAAAGATAATATATTAACCGGAGTCGTGGGCTGTAAAAACCTTTGAATGTGTGATAATTTGTCAAAAATGGAAAAAATTAAATAAAGTCGCACGAATAGAATGGTTTGTAATGGTAGAAGAACGGACTAACTCTGTGAATGTAAATTTAAATTTTAATAAAAATTGTTTGTTGAACAAACAGTTTTTTTCCTTCATTATTTGTAAGTTATCGATAAAGTCGGCAAATATTATATTAACTGTAACAATATTTAAATTAGCAAAATGCTTGTTCGAAATATAACGTTTTGTTTCCATTTCTACTCTCCGGGGATTTACAAAGTTTACGGAAGCGCTCTAGACAGAACGTCCGTTTTCACGTTTTGAAATGCTAACATAATTTCATTTGATTATTAGTTATGTTCTACACGAAATGGTTCAGTAAAGATATTTGAATGATTGATTAGAATGTATTCACGTTTAACTAAATCAATCAAAGCTTTAGGACCAAGAGGCTTGTCTTTTAACGTCGGGAACGTGATATACTACGTAATACACGAAGGTCGAACGGGTAATAAAAAAATAACTGCCTCGTTTATTTATTAGTGTCTTGGGTTTGTTATTTCAATGGAATTGCGCAGAGATCATAGCTGGCAGCGTATGTTTTGTTTCTGCTAACATATTTATGAGATATGTATGTAATTACATAGGTATTATAACATATCTGTACCGCTACAGGTATAATGGATTTGATCGTTGTTTGTACAACCAGTACGTTCGAGATTCTTCATTGCGAAGGTGATGTTTTCGGTGTTGCAAGGTGTTTTGCATAAGTGCTGGGTATCTGGAATACAATGAGCTGTCATACCAACCTACCTACTTACTTTTCGTGATGAATTATCTAAACACCTACCGCAGTTGTTGTGAAAGTGTTTTTGATATTTTAATTCTAACTGCTCTTACATCACTCGATTGAACAGGAATGAAGATAAAAAGTGAATACAGGTGATGTGTGTCACGGTTGGTACCACGAATTGTTTAAATTTTACTTTCAATCTTTAAACTGATTATTTTATACACGCCACCATAACTGGTAATTCCAGTACACATTGTTTACTTTTGTGTTATAACCTTCGTGTTTTGCAGTTCCCTTTCATTTAATCATAAAACTTTCAGCTTGGATGTTTGTGTAAATTGTGAGCTCTGACTTGGTGTAATTTGTACATTGGTAATAACTATTATTCCAGTAATAGATAAACATTACACTTAAAATCACTTTTTTACTTAAAATTTAACGGCTACTTCGTTAGGTGGCTTGAAGGGTTTTGCCCCATATTCTTTTTAAAATTTTAGATTCCGTTTTAGTATGTGTATTAGGTAAATAATAGAAATTTTACCAATTAATTGGTTTACTCTTAGGTAAATGTAGAAATTTCAGAGAAAAAAAAAGTTACAATATACTATGAAGGAATGGGATGGATACAGGCAAGGGTTGGTGGTGGTGAGGGGGGGTTAATCTCGTTGAAGTGCTATAAAAATTGACCGATAAAAATTGAAAAATTGTAAGATAGCCGAAGTACTACTAAGTATTTGTTGAATGTTGCAAATATTCGAAAAATCACCCATGAGATTTTAAAGAACGTGGTGCAGAGTCGTAAATATACTCGCCACGTTACAACAGTTAGATTTTTTTTACTTAGCCTAAAACTAACATTGATAAAGGCGACAAGACTCCTTCTGCCTTGCTAAATCTTTTGAAAAATCGCGATTTGAAGTCAATATAAATCTTTTCACCGTGCCTTTTCTTAACTTTAACAGAAGATCTGTTTCTGAAGCTGAAAAAACTTTCAACGCTAGTTCGAGCTTCAAGTTATTTATATTATTTTCCGTCCCGAGCCATGAGCACTGAAATATCAAATTAACCATCAAAATATACGACAAGTATCTATATGGTACATTTTTCGATTATTCAATAAGTAAAAAGGTTTAACGACTCTACTACTGGCCAAATTTACACAAAAAATAGTGCGCAATATGTGATTCAATCGAAGATTTAAGCTTTAAATTACCCAAAAAAACTAAAACAAAGTACGATGTCATAAATATATATTTGTCTTTATATTTTTCTACCAATTTTTATGTTCTAAATATATTTTTTATTTTTTTATTTAAACCTATATTATACTGAACATCTTAATTCTTACCAATTTTTATTTTCTAAATATTATATTTTTTTTTTATTTAAACCTATATTATACTGAACATCTTAATTCTTACCAATTTTTATTTTCTAAATATATATTTTTTTAAATTTAAACCTATATTTTACTGAAAATTTTAATTCTCACCAATTTTATTCAGCCAAGATGTTAATAAGAAGGTATGAAGCAAATAAAACTTCGAAATAAAAACATTCAAATCAATACCAGACATATATTTGTATTAGGGTGACAGAGCTGTATTTAATTTTTTTGCGATTTATATTTGGAATCTTCATTTGAATTATAATATATTGCACAGTTATTTATTTTAAGTATAAAAAAGTGGTGCCAATACATTATTTAATAAACTTATGGTATCATCTTCCACTGTCCAGAATGTCGAGACTTGTGAACTCAAGCCATGGTCTTGAAAATTTTGGTAGCAGTTTAAACGATTTTTGTCATTCTTTACGACTCTATCAAAACTTTGGCTTGACCTTGACTTTGACTTGAATGTTCTTTCATATGTATATTTTGTCCTATCTTTGTCATTGCTTCATTTAATATTATGTATGTGCTATTCTCTGTCTGTTGTTCTTTTTTCTTCCCATTTCGTGTTATTTAATTATCCGTGTTATAGTCCGTTAGTTTATAAATAAATAAAAGAGTAACTATACCAAAATTGTATTAAGTCACAAAGTTGTTATAAATCAAAAAAGTTAGGGATTTCCTTATGCTCTTCCGTAGTCGATAAGATCCTTGTAAAAAACCTAACCGTTTTCCATCGCGATTCGTTTCCTTACAATTTAAGAAAGAGGTCTAACGAACTTGCGCTCGTCCCTTTTTCCCCCTTCGCCAGCAAAAAAGCAATAAAATTGTGGGCAGATGAAAACCCAAAATATATCAGGCCTCGTAAGTAGGATGTAAAAGATTCTTTGATTTCTGATCAAGTGTGCAATTATTTGCAACGTCCTTCACGCATAGAATTACACAAATAAATATGATGGAGCCTTAATGTGAGCAAATCGAGAGTGTTGAAACATGACCCAACCCGTATAGTAAATGAGCACGTGGGCTTAAAGAAAGAATTCCAATGATAAATTGACTGAATAATTTCTCTCGGGAGTACGTGCGTACATACGTACTAGTGTTGCCCTTTAAAAATGATGAATTTTTTTCATAAAATTATAAAAAAAACTATCCAAATCCGTACCTACCTAATAGCGTACCTACGTATACTATATTTTTGCAGACATTATTCTATATTTGAAATGGGTGGATTAAAGCTATTAATATTTTTTCTTGGCTAGTCAAGTTATTGAATGTACTGCTTTGTTCTACATACATAGTATTCTGAAATAAAATATTATTATCATTAAAGCAAAAAATCTGTTTGTTTGTTTGAGTAGCGAAAAAAAGTGGAGCCCTGACGTCATGAAATTTGTACTGTTCTCTGTAATTTCTAAGATTCTAGGTCATCGTTACTATTTTCAGCTTGAAAAGTATTTTTAATCATGAGCTATGGAGCTTTGAAATAACATAAAAAAAAAAACTGAAAGTAAGACGGGAAATTTTGGGCGAAGCCAGGTAGTAAGAGTAGTTGATTGTAAACAACTGAAATTCCTTATAATTTTAACGTCCTTCACAATATTAGTTAGAATTATATAAATATATATGATGAAGCTTTAATATGAGTTAATCTGGCGTGTTGAAACACCACCAATTCACAAAGTAAATGAGCACGTGGGCTCAAATTAAGGCGTGTTCGTTCTGTCGCTCGAAGGTTCTATGAGTTTGATGACAAAGAATGGGCTGTTTTTGTGGGACATTGTCTTGAAATCTCCATTTAGTTTCACAGGTGCTGATGACAGGCATGCCTCAAGAGCCTTTTGTGTTGATAGCTAAAAAGCTTTTTAATATTCTTATATTGTTAAATGAAAAGCATTTTACAGCGGTATTTTTTTTGTTTGCAGATAAAATGGGAGCGTTTAAGATTATTATATTAAGACGCTCGACTAATCCAAAGGTCGCGGGTTCAAACCCGGCGTGCGCCAATAACTTTTATTTAATTAATATGTGTCTAACACATTTAATTCATATAAAAATAATAACAAGTATATTTGCGGCGCGTTCCAGAGTGGTAGATACTCTAAGTATCGCCCTGGTGAAAGACCACCATTCAGAATCGAAACGTTGCTTGAAATGGCTTAAGCTGTGTTTGGTGACCAGATCTGAATAGCCAGGTACTTTAACTCCCCAAAGCCCTCACAACATACCCAATTTTGGGGATGCCAGTCTCACTGGCTCTAGACGGTTGGGAGCAGTTCTTGTGCGGTATTCATGTAAAAAAAAAAAAAAAACTTTATTATATATATTTTTTTAAATATCGTTTAATTATGAAGATTTTTTTTTTTCAAAATAAATCTGGAACAGCATAGCTTTATTCGATTTACTTTCGTTTCTGAACGATACGCTTTTCTTTTCAGTATTTATTTTTGTGATAAGCATTTACTAAAGAAGTGTTTCTTTTTTGTTTCCAGAAGGGGTAAGAATTGATTGTCTCAAATAGATGGCTGCTTTCTTTTAATCGTGAGTTAAACAAATATTATCAATATTCCTTGCTGTAGACTCGGAAACAATGATTTACTGTTCCTCAATCATCACTCTACTAATTATGGGTATCATTCTCCACTGTCCAGAATGTCGAGACTTGCTTACTCAAGCTATGGTCTTAAATTTTTGGTACCAGTCCAAATCATTTTTGTTATTCTTTAAGACTCTATCAAAACTTTGACTTGACCTTGGCTTTGATTTAAATGTACTTTCCAATGTATATTTTATCCTATTTTTTACATTGCTTCATTATAATATGACGTATGTGCTGTTATTTATCTGTTGTTATTTCCCATTTCGTGTTACGTATTTTTTTTGTAATTCTGTTAGTTTATAAATAAATATTATTCTGCCGCAGGTTAACCCTTCCTTTAAACCTCTTGTGTTTCGGACGGTCTTATAAGACCCGGGCATTCATAATTATCTTTTAAGGAGTTTTAATCCTTCAAAACCTGTTTGAAATGAACCGTTATCGCTTGTCAACAAAAATAATCAATCCATAGAGATATTTTGCATTGCGTTAGGTTCAGTACAAGTCTAGTATTTTTTTAAAAATTTTCTCACGTCAGTACGGCCGAAAAAAAAATCGATTTGATTTGATTGAATAAAGTGGCATTACATTTTGTATTTACTGAAAAACCTCATGCAATTTTATTTTGGAGGATATGTATAGCCACACGAAAATAAAATTGAATAAATAAAATATAATAATCTTCACATTTCTTAATCTTACTTTTTTTAGTGACATGAATGAGTATAATATAATTCTCTGAATATAAGTAGCTATTCCAGAAAAAAACACTTGTGCCGCCACAATACAAAAACACGTTTTCTGAGAAGTTAATTGGCAAAAACATAGTTTTGTAAAACACAAGGGAGTTGTTACGAAATTACAGTCAGCAAGGTACAACGGAAGTTTTACGTTACGGGAATTCGGCATTCAAAAGGATAACGAATTATTTATTATTAACGGTGTAATTCTTCTTCTATTGTAATTCTTTTCATAATAATAAAATTTTGATAATTTGTATAGCGCTGTTTTTTATGAAAAATAACCTCAAAGGCGCTGTAATCATAGTGGTTAGTTACTTATAACATAGGAAGTTTATTAGAGCCACATGCTTTCAAAAAAAATTATATCATACCAACGCATTTTATTGGTTTCATCATAAAATTGCCCGATGAATGCGCTAAACTTAAATGCAGATTAAAATATTTGTATTTTATTATCTAAGTTAAAAACCAAAAGGTTGCAGAATTTTTTTTTTAACTGAAATCGAAAAGCACTTTATTCTCTTGTCATGAATCAGTTTTCTTAAAAAAAAGCTTTTGAAGGAATCATTAAAAACAAAGTTGAACTTTTTTTGCGTACATTTTATTTAATGAAAATAAAATAATAACTTTGTATAAGACCACAGATTCAAAAAAAAATAAATTCGCTTAGCCTAAGCACAATAAGGGTACAAAATTAAACCAAACAAAAAAGACAAGTGTGCGGTTATATATACATACAGAGGGAGAACACAATATAAAATAAAATAAGAGAAAAGGGCGAAAACATTTTATCTATTTTAATATTATCTGTTCTTCTGCAAAATAGTATTTTTATCGGACTATGTAAAAGTGCATTTCTAAGGTTTCCACTCTCTTAGATTTCGTTTAGCATAAAAATAACAATAACAATTTTGTGGGGATAGAAATAAATAAGTATCTGCATTTTTTTTGGTAAAATTTCCAATCACAAATAATTTCTATTGGGTGACGAAGTGCCGATGGCTGAAACCTCAGCCGTGAATGGGACGCATCGGCTGGGAAGGCATCGCGTTTTCCATTAGGCAAATTAAAAAAAATGCCATCAAGAACCGCATTTCGTCAAGCACCTTCATTTTGTAGCGCCTCGTAATTAAAGTGTCGACTCTCCACAGTAATTGGATGGGATATACAGGTAGGTATGAATTTATTTTGAATAACGAGTATTTTTACTTTTCAATTAAATGTTTTCAGTTGCATAATACATATTTATAATGATTGAGGGTGCATAATAGGGGCATTTAACTTTAGATGTTTTTATAATGAGAGGAAAGCTTAAAGTTCAGCATTAAAAAACGGACTTTTCGGCTTTCTAGTATAAGCAAAACTACGAATTATTTATTTGTTAATTATTTACGGGAAGTTTGAAATATGTTAAAGGTTTTCAGCGATTTCAATTCCTAAACCGTGATAATTTAAATTCTTTACGACATCCACACTAGAATTTTAGGTAAAAAGTTCAAAAATGCCTTTGCTGGTTTTCAAACTACACCTTTTACAGAAATTTTTACAATTTTTTTCAAATAATTTAAAGGATTACAGTAAAACAATTGTATTCACTAGAAAATCGCAGACATTTTTCAATCTACCCATAGAAAATTTGCAGACAAAACATTTGTAGTATTGCTGTATTAGAATGTTACGAAGTGACGTTTAGCGTCATTATTGAGTGCTAACCCTTAATTTTAAAGTCTTTTTTCCCCCGCAATATGAAATTTTTGATTTTGGTTACAGGTATAAAAAAATAAATTATGTAGAAATTTATGAGTTAATTACTTTACGTTGATAGTCTTATTCTTGGTAGGTACCTACTTTACATATCTGGTACATTTTTTCTTACTTTCGGTATTTTCACGAATACGTTTTTGATAGTTATTTACGCAAGTTAAATATCAATAAAAAAATTACAAAAGTAGAAAAATGAAAAAAACTTCTATTGTGGTTGAAAATATTAAAACAAAGCTTTTTCACAACCAGTAATTGCAATTCACTTGATATAATATATTCAAAGCTCTCTTAAATAATACTTGCTGGTAAAAAAATATTTTTAGTTAGCTGAGTGCTAAGAAAATCTACTTGTATTAATCTGATAATGCTCTATTAAATATAACGTCGGTAGCCTTTAAAAATAAATGTTGCACCATAATTCTCCATTATCATAATAATATGTAGGTAATTCATTAAACGGCCGCTGTTGACTACTCCCATAGCACATTCCGCCCGCGGCGAACTCATGTTCCATTAGCTCACATATCTAGTTGTTTTCATCATGTCTAGGAAAAAGATTGAAAGTTAGGGGTTTTTTTTTGTTTTCTGAGAATGTAAACAGGTTTCTTTGGTGAATTAAAAATGTGGGTATGTATTAATATGGGTCAGTAGGTGATAGCATCGACTTCAAGCATGTTTGTATTTTTGAAATCCGACTTCGTGCATGTTTGACTTTTGTCGTGTCGACTTTAAGAAAATATATTTATGTTATTTCCTTTCTCGGCGTGCATTTGCTGGCATGCATTAACATGATGCCATAAATTTTTAATTATTAGGAAAAAACAAACGTAATGCCCTATATTTTATCTTTTGTAGATAAAGTGAAATAGTTTGTTATTTTTTTTATTGAAAACCCGATAACTTTGTGTAGTACGTCTTTAAAAAAAACAAATTATTCTTTACATACGTCAATTACTTAAAAAAATGTATTTTTAATATTCTGTGATTTTGTGAAAAAAGTGATGGTTTTTTAAATATATTCTTCATCAGAACGTTAATTAGAATTAAAACAATTGATTTAAAATCGACGATTTTCATCGACATATGAAACAAGAAGACACAGACAAATATCAGGTTGCGACCGAAGCTCGAACTCAAAAACTCCTCAATCTATCCGGGAATAAGGCCTCTGCCAATTTTTTTAAAATACTGTCGATTTTTTTAAATTCTGAAAAATTAATTAATCTCATATTTCTCCGAAAAAATATTATTTTTTAAAATTTCATTTCCCAACAAAGTTGGAGAACTTATAAATAGTTTTTAAATGTGTTCATTTTTGGTTTACAACAAAAACATTTTTTATGTTTAAAAAATAGTGCTTTTAGTTTGGGTTGAAATTAGTTTCTAGGTTATCCGAAAGCAGCCACAAAAAACAGTTTTTATGTTAAAAAAAATATGATTTTTAGATATTTATAAAATGATACAGATATTTCATAAAATAAAACAGTTTATATTACAAAAAATAAATTGAAATAAGAACATAAACAAAATAAAACCCAATTTCGTGTAGCTTTTCTGTTCGGTAATTCGTAACGAAATACCCGCCACAAACCGAATAAACAACATAATAATATTTTTATAAAACCCATGAACCTGTACGGCATTTAGGTTTTGTCCATTAATGGTAATATACCCAACGTCTTCCACTATTTAATTCATCCTTGACCGATGGGCACTTCTAAAAAATAAAATTCCAATAAAAACATCCGATAAAATACTGAATTCATGTATCGACGTACTTGCTTAATTATTAATTGACCCGGATGCTGAATAAGATATACTGTTGGTACACATGAAACACCTGAGATTAAACATCAGACACACCCATTAACCTTCAAATACTGTTGTCCGAGTAATGAAGCCATTTATGCGTGCCATTTATGAAACCGAAAGGCAGGTACTTACCTAGGTATTTAAGTAACCGAAAAAAGTTAATACAGAAGTACAATTATCAGTTTAAAAAAAGATCATTAAATTCTGCATAATATCCCGTAACTACTCGCACTTTGCATAATATGAAGGACGGAAAAAACTGTTTCCACAATAATATTACTGTACTTAATTTACAGCTTTGAATAGAGACCTTGAGGTAATAATTAACAAAAATTGCGCTATAAAATATAAATTTGTCGTGTTTATTATCAATACGTGCCAACTTCAAATATTATTTAATGTGAAAACATATTTATTTGTGTAGCTGTAATGAAGTTGATTTTACAAAATGATGAATTTACAAAACTGAATTAAATGACTAACGTACTGGTCGAGCAATTAAGATCCTCGACTAAGAATCTAGAGGTCGCGGGTTCAAACAATAAATATTGTTGAGTTAAAACATGTTATTTTACAATTAATTTATGTTTAATAATGGATAGTATATTTTACGGCACGTTCCAAAGTGGCCGATACTTTTTGAATAAGATTTTCCCAATTGCTATGCTACGTAGAGCTCAACCAATTAAAGAATGCGGACGGCCTTTCGCTTACTGGGCTGCTTTGTCGAATCTGTTCGGGAAGTAGACAATCCGTAGAATGGTGATTGCCATTTTTTCCGGCCGACCCCGCGTCCTAGCAAAATGCGTTTCTGCGCCCCAGTCGCCGGCCGCATCCTTTCGTTTGTCAGACTCTACCCTTTCAACGTTTTGTGAATATTGACGAATGCATAACAACGCACCATTTTAATTCTTAAATGTAATCTTCGTCGTAACATATAAACATAATTAATATTAAGTTCTTAACAATCGTTTTATTTCCACGGTAGCTTCTAATTTCTGGTTTATTCTTTATTTTTCACACGATCTTTCAATACTTAACAGACAACAGACGTAATAAAAGCGTACTGACACAATGTTGTACAAATCCGCGGTTATCAAATCACTTTTCATCATTGCAGTAATTTTTTCCATCATCTCCATTATAATAATCATTTGGCCCGTACCAAATAATAAAGTTACGTCTTTGTTGTGTTGGGAAATCATTGTTCGTCATATCTTGTAATAGTGTGTGTACGTGAGATGTTAACTGAAATGTTTACCCACTCAGAATTTTTCACTACTTGAGATTTTTAGACAACGCATGTTTGTAATAGTAAATGTTGTAACAATCGCAACTTAGATTCACTCTTTCCATAGGTTATAACAATCTTATGGTTTTCATAAGTATTGGTGATTATCGAATCGCATTTTAATTTGTTTAAGTCAATATTTCTTCATCAATATTATTAATATCAATACATTTATTTGTATGACATAACACCCGCTAAGAACTTATAATAATGTTTGTATCTTTTATTCACTGTCAAAAGCATGAATTATTTTTTTAATGTCTAGGATAAAGTTGCCATATGTAAGGAAAATCTATGTTTATTTTTTAATTAAAAAAAAATGTTTATTAATTTTAATATCTTATTACAAATCAATTCCGATGAGTTATAAAAACTTTCTTTGAGAAAAACGAAATTAACATTACATGAGTAACTATAATTATACACAATACAGAGTAATCAAACCTATACATTTACATAAAAATATACAGTATGAAAATTGAAGTTTTTAGTATAAAGAGTGAATAAAACTAAATTATAAATAGAAACAAAAAAACATTAAAGAAGTTGGAATATACAATTAGTAGCTTGATAAATTTAATTTATCAAAAAATATAAAAAATAATCGAATTGTTTTTGGATAATGCACTCATAATGAATAATTATGAAAAATCTACTAACCTTAATTCAGTAATCAACATGACAACATTCTGTCCATACCCTGGGAAAGCCCGTATGAAAAACAGGTAAACAAATGGAATTTCCACAGTGTGACCATTTTAGAAATACGTGGAAATGGAGTTCGCAAACTTCCCACCCTTCGTCAAAAGCCTAACCCTTTCATATGAAAACCATTTGTTTATGTACCCACATCTTGTTCACAGATATTTGTTCAAAGGTAGACTTTCTAACAAACCCATAAACAATACTATCATTATCCAACCTTGCAAGTAAATTAGATCATCGTACCCAATTTGCATAATATCTGGGCTTGATCAACTTTCCCTTCAAATCAGTCCATTTCAACGAAATGCTCGCCAATCGAACCTTAAATTCCTTTTATAATTGCGGCAACTTAGCCTATGCGTATTGTATACCAAGGATATTGATTGAGTGGTAGATACTCGCAAGAGAATAGTATCGCCCTAGAGAAAAACCACCGTTCAGAATTAAAAAGTTGCTTAAAATGGTTTTAGCCGTGTTTGGGGACCAAATCTGCATAGCTTAGTACTTCCCTACCTTTCTCTTCCCCATCTCATTTTCCTCTCCACTACCTTTAACCTCACAACATACCCCGGCTGGGGATGCCAAAAAATGATAAACCGCCCACTGGTTGATCATCCATGATTACCCATGAAAAATCACAGGGTGTAACTTGACTCCCCAAGAAAAAAATATTGGTTGCTTCAATTCCCCCATTTCAAATATAGAATAATGTCCCCTGGAATACATTTTAGAGAGGTATTTTATTAGGTAGGTAGGGATTTGAAAGATTTTTTTAAATTTGATAATTTAAATAAACATCAGTTCCAAATTTGAAAAGTTCACACTCGTGCGGACCTACGTTCTCACAAAGGAAACTATTTATATTAATTACATTATTTCCCGAGTAAACAAAGCAAACGGGTAGTGAGTAGAATGAGTAGGGTCCCACCTTGGTCTTTCTTCAGTGGACAACCTGTTACGTGCGTAGATTAATATCTCGATTGTTGAGGCAAGGTGCATTCCACCAGGTGCCTTATAGCCTAGCCAGAAGTAGGAGAAGGCGGTCGCTGGCAGGCTAGAAGGTAGTATTGTACGGTGCTGCAGCACGTAGCGACCGGTCAGGTGTCCACTATTTACGGGTATTTAATGAGGTTACCCGAAGTACAAAGCGGTGACCGTAGGAAAGTGTGAATTATTATCGTAGGACTTGGAGTTTGAATACAAATTGATATTACATATATAAAATAGATCAAATAAGACAATGCTGTTTTTATTAAGGGTCAGCACCCAACAATACACACTTTTTGGCTTTCTTATACAAGCGATACTACATATGATTTATTCATTATTTTTGTACGGGTAGCTAGGAAAATATCTAAAGTTTCCAGTAAATACAATTCTTTAACAGTATTTTTAAAAATTCTTTATGAAATACATATTGAAATTTTAGGTAAAACGTTAAAAACTGCCTTCGCTGGTTTTCAAACTACACCTTTTACTGAAATTTTAGTAGATTTTTCTAAGAATTTAAAAGATTACAGTTTATAAAAAACATTTCCTGGAAATCTTAGACATTTTTCTAACTACCCATAGATTTATTTACCTATAAATTTACAGACAAATTATTTGTAGGATTGCTTGTACTAGAATGCTACAAAGTGACGTTTTTAAATGCCGAGACTTAAGGGATAATTTTCAAACGCCTTTTCAAATTGAAATGAAGAAAATGGACAATTTGTAGAATAGAAATTCGTTGTATTAAAAAACAACGCAAAATGAGTCGATCGGTAGCTTTGGATCGTAAAAACATATTTAAATTGTCATGAAATTTACGTAATTTTTTTCTATCCGGAATATCTGGGTCAATGCAATTGTTTCTATATCAAAACACTATTTCTATCATGAGCTTTTGCGTTTTTAAATATCATATCAAATAATTATGTAAGACGCTATTTTGTTCGTACCAACTTTTAAATATTTTTTTTCTCTAGGAATTAAAAAAGAACCCTACGAGTATATCGTAACTCGGGCAAAACGGGTAGTAGGTATAAGCGAAAAAAATATAATATTTATCCGATCCCTTCCAGCGAACGATTCAGTATTGGCGAGAAGAGAGGAGCTTGGATTTTTTCAATTGGCAGTTAGTTACCTGAATAGCAATAAGAATAATCTTTTAGTTGCGCCATTTTTACCGGGAAAGCCCAAGGATGAATAATAATTGTTCATTCGTTGAAGAATTTTAACTGATCCAAGTTTAAGATATAAATTGTAAAATCGTAGGTTTGATGTTAAAGCGTTAAAGTTTTGAGCTTTAATCTGGACATAATATTGTACATTATAACAATTGATATTTCATCTTCTAAATGAAGAGTTCTTTTTAAATATTGAAGATGCCAGCACTTTCGTTTGTAGCTAGCACGTGGATGTTTCCGATAGATAGTGTTTACGACAGACGTTTTACGGTATTAATTCTCATAAACGAATGCAAGGAATGTAGAAGAGGCCTGGCGAGGCTTTTATCCAGCATTCGATATAGTCAGGCTGATTTTTTTAAAATATTACGCTAACGGTAAATTTCTTATTTATTTAGGGCCACACAAACACATTCTGGCATTATAGCATACATTAGCAATAAAAAGAAAACCTCAATAAATCATCATAATACAAGAAAATATAGTAATAGTAGCCTAGTAAGAAAGTTAAGTAAAATTATAATGAATCAATATAGAAATAAAGGTGGATAGACTGCCAGTAAGAGAATTGGAGCAAGATGTGAAAGGACTGAGGAATAAAAACGAACGGTGAGGAACCCTAGTCAGTTGAGAGTATTTGTTTTGACAGCCTCCGTGGTCGAGTGGTAATGAGCTCGACTACGAATTTAGAGATCATGTCGCAAATAAATTTTATTTAATTAATATGTGTCATATCACATTTAATTAATAATTATTAAATTTATATTTGCGGCACGTTCCAGAGAGGTAGATACTCTAATTATCGCCCTGATGAAAGACCACCATTCAGAATCAAAACGTTGCTTGAAATGGCTTTAACTGTGTTTGGTGACCAAATTTGAATAGCCAGGTACTTTCCAACCTTCTTCTTTTCCATATCTTTCTCCTTCCTACTACCTTCAGATTCACAACATCCCCCGACTAGGGATTCCATAGTCTCACTGTTTCCAGACGGTTAGGGGCAGTTGGGAGTCTTGTGCAGTAAAATTAAGTAAAATAATAAAACTGATGGAAAAGGCCTAATTTTACTTTGGGATTAAAGAATAAAGAGAAAAAATCGACCTTATGAAGTTTTAAAGACAAAAATATTTTAAAACAAGAGTGAAAATAAAATATAATAAAACATTAACAGTGTGCAGAGGCTTACGAATTTTTCGTAGGTTTAATTAGACAATACTAATGTTTTTAATGCCACGTTATTCATATAAAAACTATCCCATTTTAAATTTAAAAGTTTAGTTCCTGTCATTTGGCGCATACGCACAAGCCAACAAGACGCCAAAAAACTGGGACATTATCAAGTTATGATTGTTTCATAATATCCTATTGCCTTTACTACCACCCAAATGGGAAAATTATTCAAACCATTCCAATCGAGGTACACGCCTACCAATATAAGTGCGTGGGCTTTTTAAGAGTAAATATTCGCAATGCTTATCATTAAAATTATTGCATTCACTTCCACCTAAAACGAAAGTAAAAAGGTAGTTTCATGAATATAATTACGAAATTCTTCCTGTTATGATGAAACTACCGAGGTTTTTTTCTAGTAAGGAACATAGACCTATAATTATTATTATTATTATTATTGTGATATTATGATAAATTTAATAGCAGTATTAATTATATTTCAATTATAGTCAAATATTTATAGTAACTATAAACAATTTCCTTTATGAGTAAGTATGACTGAGAACTTTTCAAATTTGGAGCTGATGTTGATTGAAATTATCAAATTTAAAAAATTATCTTTTCAAATCTACCTACATAACCTTTTCAGACCTGAACCAAAAAAACGTTTTACCTTCAAAATTTTGTAACATAGAGTCGTTAAAAAATTACACAATATTAAATAAAATTTAAAATAAAACACTGTGAACTCATTGATTGACATATTAACTACAGTAATAACTCAGTGAATTACTTAAATACTTACGTGGCAGAGGTTTGCTTCTACATTATTCTATATTTAAAATTGAGCTAAAAAATTTTCTTGGCAAGTCAAGTAACATCTCGTGATTTTTTATTGGATCTAATTTTACTTGCATTAAAAATCATTTCATGAAATCTAAATTTTAAAACATATAAACTGTTTCGTTTAAAAAACTTTGTCTTAGGTTTGTATAAATATTTAAAACAAGAACTTGATTTACAACTTAAGTACCTACCGTTTGAAAGGAAATAAAATACCGTAATAAGATTATTGCAATGCTCACTATACTGGCTTATTGGAATGACCAATTGAATGAATTCAATAATAAAAAGAAAACATATTTTATAAAGCTGCTATTGATACTGTGTGCCAGATTAACAAAAATATTTTTCCCGTCATACTACATACATATCTCATTTTTAATCTCGGTTGACAATTAGTATTCTGATGATAAAATATATTAGATTGATAAAATAATATCTCTTATAAAATATGCAACTGTTATGACCTAAAGCCCTAGGCAAATAAAATGAGTAGCGGAACATCAAAAGATTTAAGTAGTTCAGACATTTTTTAAAAGCAACTTACTAATATAATATACGAGTATATATATACATTTATATTTTTTTATTATTGTAAAACAGATATCAAACCCAATTACAGTACAATGGAAAACATCGAAAATAGATTTTTTACAGCTAAAAAATTTGAAATTATAACATTTTAAATTTAATAAGTTTTTTGAACAAATTTTCGGTAAATATATCTACATATGAGTATATACATGATTTATTTAATAGAATTATACCTTTTGTCATGCTATGCTGTGCCAAAACATCGTCCGATCATAGGGTATGCTGAACATGGCATGATTTCTGCTGCGGCAGTATTTGTCAGGCACGAATAAGCAGTAGCATGCCAAGAGGTATGGACAGTCGATCAAGTGGTTTATAATCTAGCCTATTGTCATGAGACTAGCATTGCGCCTAGTCTCTAAGCTTTGATAATTTGTCTCCTCGAGTAGTTCCATGTGACGCATAAACATAGGGTATTATACATATTCTCGTACCTGAGGATTTAAAAAAAAATCTGTTCTAACATATTTATATATTTGGTCTGCCCATACAGTACCAGCGTACTCCAACTTGCTTCTGATCACTCCATTGAAGAGGGCTGTCATCTTGGCAAGTTGAGTTACGTCCCGTGATTTTTTACTGGTATCAACTAGTATTCAAATATTTAAGAACGTGTGAATTGCTGTTTGTTATGCTAGTTATAATCACAAATCTTGAGTTATTTTTTGCTTGCACATTATTTATATTAGTTGCATTTTATCAAGGTCAACCGAAGTGTTTAAATGTCACATGTGTGACACACGGCTCGCATGTTTGACGGCATTACAGAGTTTTTTCACTCAGTAAAACCGTTCATGCCGTTTTAATTACAACACGGATGTGATTTGATTTTAAGTATCGAGATACGGTATCTTATGAAGTTTTATTATCTCTGTTTTAATTGCCCGTCAATACTTACTTTGCTGTATTTTAACTTATATGATTTTATAATCATTATTTTAGATAATTTATCTAACTGCGATTCTAGCATTCGAACAGTGTTTTTCAGTCAATTATTTGTGAGCACTTACACTCAATCCTTTTTCGGAGGATGCACACTTAACCCACACACCCAGCATGATCGCTAGTTCTTTCAATTAAGGGCAAATCCAAGAAGTTAAAACGAACACTAAATTTAGACGGAGGAATTTCACTTACTACGACATAAAACCATATAATTACTATTCTTCTACAAAAAAACTTACAAACATAAAAACAAAGAAATCTTCCATAAACAAATGAATCCGGGACACAGGGAGACACGAAACTGATAGCGTATTCCAGCAAAACACAGACTGATTGAATTGTGACTAC
Organism: Drusus annulatus; assembly: GCA_022651775.1. NCBI lineage: Eukaryota > Metazoa > Arthropoda > Insecta > Trichoptera > Limnephilidae > Drusus > Drusus annulatus. The sequence continues at coordinate 123,528 of JAGWCC010000709.1, forward strand.
ATGCGTAATTTCGGAGTAATATCCTACACTGACATAAAACACTGCTAGTTTGTCGATTTATATATCGTCGCCGGAAAGGCAAAAGGGCTGAACCGCCATTTTGGGAAGTTTACTTCAGAGCACTTAATTTTTTCTTCTTTTACAATAAAATTTATAAGTCTTCAGTACCTGGTTGGATTTTGAAAAAAAATAACTCAGGTAACAAAATGCTCTCACCGAGTTACCTAAAGCGACAAAAAGTCCCAAACTTGTGTCGCTTCGAGTCAAGCCTTTTCCCAAATGGTAATATATTTTATATGGCTGAAAAGCTCACAAGTCTTCAGAATCAGACGAGAGTCACAGCATTCGATGCAGAAAAAAATCTGATCAAAACTGCGTATTTCACTTATTTTGAAAAAAGTGTCGCTTAAGCCCTTTTGTCTTTCCAGCGACGATATATTGTTAATCCCAAAAATGTAAAGGTTATAATGGTCAGCACCCAAAAATATATACTTTTTAGGATTCTAATGAAGCATTACTGCTAATAAATTTTTTGCTTATTATATCCCTCTTGGTGGCGTTTTGCAGAAATGAGGCCTAATATCCTCCATTAATATTTTTGCACTTGTATTATTTATTTATTATTTCTTTTGAATTTCTGTTCATTTTTATTTATAAATATTAGTATAACTATGTATTAATATCAATTATGGAATTGCATTGCACTACTCCTGCATACCTTCTGGAATAAAACATTATTATTATTATGCGAAAAATTAGGAAAATGTACAAGGTTTCTAGTGAGTAAAATTCCTAAACTTTTATATTTTAAATTCCATATAAAATACATGCTGGAATATTAGATAAAACGTCAAGAGAGCATTCCCTGATTTTCAAACTACACCTGTTGCATACATTTTAGTATGTATTCCGTAGAGTATAAAAGATTACAGCGTAAGCATTTTATTAATTGGAAACCTTAAATATTTTTTTAACTACCCGTATAGAATTTGCAAAGAAACCATTTGTAGTATTGCTTGTATTAGAATTCTACAATGTGATGTCTGGTGCCATTTTTTAGTGCTGAGGCTTAAGGCATAAAGCTTATATCGTAAATCAAAACATGTAAAAGGTATTATGTTATGTAAATTCTACTATAAATCCATACTTAATGTAATATGTATTCCCCAGCACGAGAAATCACAGTAGGGAAAAAACTCAAATGTAATTTAAATCATAAATATGACTACACAGCCGAATGAAGAAATAACTGAATAGTTCGCATTTAAAAAAAAAATAGCAGTAAAATAAGTTAGAAACAAAGTTACTAAATAAAATAAATTTAAAAAAATAGTTTCAAGGGTAGTTTACGTCAATTGATTGTGTCGAAGTTTTAAATTTTACGTCATGGCAAGCTTATAAATTATAGCTTTTGAGGTAAATCAGCTTTTTAAAAGTTTTATTTTACGCGTTGCTAAAATTTTGTTTCAATTGAATTTTTTAAAGTCATTGTTGGTACGATGTCTCATGTTGCTAATGTTTTTATAATTTTAAGTTTTTGTTTCATAAAAACTTTTAATAATTGTAAATGATACAATTAAAATTAAACAAGTTGCCATTTTTTAGGTAATCATTTTTTCTTCTCTTTTTATTACACTTATGCCATCTTTGGGGATGCATTGTGGAGTGTCTTTTTGAGGAAAGGATGTAGTAAACCTGGGTCTTGAAAAGGCCCGTGTTGTAGGAGGAAAAAAAAGAGGCTGGTAAATAATTCTAAAGAACGATTCGTAGAAGCAACCCGTTCTCATATAATATTTTTCATCCGCGTACAAATGTTGAATAGCCAAATATGTTGACATATATTAATATAATAAAAAAACAGCATTCTAAAAAATAAACAATCAATCTTAAACCTACCCGAGTGTAGTGTTATTAACAATAATGTGTTTGTCTATCATTATTGTTGATAATATCAGCCCATGTTTGAATTTAAAAAATATGTGAGCACGTTGATATAAATCACTATTGACATACCTAAAAACATTATCTTGTTTGATAGTATGTATATAATAAGTAAATATACCGTTTTTGACATTATTTTTTAAACATTCCATCACATGTTAGCCTATGATTGACACGAACATATATCTACGTACGACACCCGTCTAGAGGTCACGGCTATTAAAAACTGTGGCGGATTCCATTGTTATACAAGACCTCGCAGTGTTTGACTTGACAATCTCGCGCGATATGCAAAATGAATGCTAATCGACTGATGGCGCACCTCAAATACCAAATGCTCGTTCTCTTAGATTTAAATTCGAACGAACGAACTCAGGTACAGGTTGTACTGTTCAACGCGTAGATAGAACCTTTTATCACGTCAATTAATTACAGTTTTTTTTCTGGGAGAGCTTTATTCAATTTATTGCACCACTCAAAACGAAAATAATGTCATTAATTAACTTACAAAATGCTTCCTGTTATTTTGAAACCTTCAAGGCTTTTTTCAAATTCGAATGAACCGTTTCAATATCTTCAAAAATATGCAGCTCCTTTTTAAGTTCAATCCTACATTAATGTGTTTTATTAATTTAATTTAATTTTTATTTATGTTTTAGTTACTTGTACATTAAAGTTTACAAAGGATCTAATTATTTCATTTTATTTTTGACTCAATAAGAACATTTTAATTTATACACAACTTATTATTTTGACTTACATGTATTTTAAATAGTTCTTACAGACTATTTTGAATTTATTGATTGGCATAATTTTGATGGTTTCCGGCAGCGCATTTTAAGATTTCATCCCTTTATATAGTAAGCTACTTTGTGTGATGGCTTTATTCTCTTCTGGTAGTCTGATTTCTTTGCATGCTCTTGTATTCTATTTGTGAATATCAACACTGTAGATAATTTTAACAGAAAATTATTTTGGTAACAAGTTGTTCTTCATTCAATGTATAAAGAATGTGTTCAAAATGTAAGCATCTGTTTTACTGTAAACCAATTTAATTCCTCTGACATTTTAGTTACTTTTGAGTATCTATTTCGCTTAAGTATAATTCTCATTGCTCTATTTTGGAGAATTTGAAACTTGTTTTGTTGTCTGTCGTGACACAATAAAAGAATCGTTAAACAGCAATACAAATGTGGAGCAACGAGATCGTCCAACTGCACGGGATTGTTAAGTTTGACAAATTACAATAAAGTAAGGGTAGTGTATTGGGTCCGGACACGTAGGTAGAAATATTAAATCTGAAAGGATCTTTTCAATTTATTCACTATATAACTTCACACCTTTTTCATTTCAATATAAATTACAGAAGTACAGAATTAACAAAACAAAAAAACGGAAAAGCACCACGTAGCGCGGAGCCCGGTGAATGTCGAATGTAAAAGAGCTTTGGATTGGAGCATCAAGCTGGCCGTCAGTGTTGCCAACGTTCAGATAAGAATGTGGCTATTGAATGAAGGATTATATTTAATGTAGGCACTCGCTACAATAACAACGATAAACCACCATTCGACATTCAGAATGGATACGTGGTAACGCGTTACTAAAAAACCGCTTGAATTATTTTGTGACCAGATCTAAATTGCCGAGTACCTACTTCTCAACCTCCCTTGTTCCGTTCTTCTTTCTCCTCCACTTTTTTCATCCTCAAATATACCCAAAATGGCAATTTCATAGTTCGACTGACGTGCTGTTGGAACTCTTAAGTAAATGGTGTGATATTAAATATAATAAATAGATGTAAAAGATGCTTTCAGTATCGACCTATCGACAGTGACGTTACAAATATATAGACATGTTATAGCCTTAGAATATTAAAACAAAATGTGGTAAGTAACAAACACACTTACGTTAACGGTAAATTTATCATGTATGACAAAGATAGACATTCAAAGAATATGTGTGTATGAGCGAAACAGATGTAGAAGCGGAATCCTCTGGTAAGAATAAGATAGCACTTCGCTTACTCGCTTACGCGAAGAAGTCATTATGTTGGTCAACAATGGAGATAGTTGTGTTGTCTAAAATAATTAGTAATTTTCAGTAATTTGCGCGTACTTAGAAATGGAATATTATTCATTGGTTTTAAGTAGTCTTTGCAGTGTAATTGAAACACTTTCTCATCACACACGAGGGCATTTTTGCACTGATTTTTGTAATTTAATTAGATATAGTAAACGATCTCAAGCGGTGCGCGACAGTTTAGTCCTAAATCAGTTTAAACACCAAACACACCAACTAGCGTGGTATTTGCTTGCCACTTTGAGAGCGCTACAACTTGTCTATATATTTGTAACGTCATTGTCTAGCGGGAGATTACTATAAAACTTGAAATGGGACATGAAAATGCTTCAGATTTCTTTGATTAATTGACATTGATAGACAGTTGGGAACTTTGAATGGAAATATGTTTTTTTATTGCAATTTTTGCTAAGCATCATATTTGACTGATCGTAAGCTTCTAATGAGAGTTCAAAATAAATTTAGATGCAGTTTTTTTCTTACAAAAATTCTGACAAATAAATTAAATATATTTGCTTAAATTGGGACATCCTATGTCAAATTTATGCTCACAACAGTCATAGGTACCGGCGTTTAAATTTATATTCGCATTCCGATCTGCGGTGATTGTGACCTAACAACGCTTCTTATGCAACATTCTTGGCACAAATGGGAAGAATAACATAATAATACCATTACGTATAAAACATAGGAGGTTCTTTGTGGTTTCTTCACAGCACTGATTCATATCGAGGATTTAGATTTTTTAATCGAATGATTTAGTTGCTGCATATGGTGTGTAGGTATTACGAATATAATTTATATCTATTTCTCCTTATGTATACAAAATAATATATGCCCATTTAAGATTTATGTTTAGCCTCATCACTCAAAAATATCGCTAAACGTCACTCTATAGTATTATTATACAAGGAATACTACAAATGGTAATTTGGATTATTTACTATCTTTTGCAAAATTACTGTTGTTTTTTTAAAGTCTGTTATTTCATATGGAAGATACACTTCACTCAACCTTCAACTGCTGTGGGAGTCTACACGCAATCACCGTTGTAACCTTAGAGTACAAGAGAGGTAGCCCAAGCCAAAGCCAGTGAAGTCAGTTTTGGACCTGTTTTTGATGATTTTAACATGACTCGGCGCAAATGGGCGTGGCTAAGACTAAGGCTACGGTATTTATACATCCATTCATATCACATATCGACATAATGTTTTTGTGTATTCGTATAGCCACTTTTTCACAGTATTTTTATCAACAAAAATATAGCATCTAACCTAAAAAACCGTTTAGTTGTGTCAAGTTTAGTGGCAAAATAAAAAATGTGGGCGGAGTCCCGCCATTAACCAACGAAAATAACCAGCTTAAGATCATTACGACAGTATTTAGAAGCCGTCCAAGAAATTTGTTGTCTCTTTCTCTCTCATGGTGTACGATGTAAAAACTCGGAAAAAGTGATTTATTACAATTTCGGATGGGTTGGGTAAAACAAATTAGCTATCCCTCCATATATTGTTACTTCAAGGTTGTAACTATGCACAGGAAAAAAAAAGGTTTTTAATCCTATGTTTGTTACAAAACATTTCATTTTATTTGACGGCCTCCATGGTCGAGTGGTAAGACGCTCGACTACGAATCCAAAGGTCGCGGGTTCAAACCCGGCGCGCCAATAACATTTATTTAATTAATATGTGTCATAACACATTTAATTCATACACAAAAAATAAATAAATAAGTATATTTGCGGCACTTTCCAGAGTGGTAGACACTCTAAGTATCGCCCTGGTGAAAGACCACCATTGAGAATCGAAACGTTGCTTGAAATAGCTTAAGCCGTGTTTGGTGATCAGATTTATTTATTTATTTATTTATTTATAAATTAACGGACTAAAGTCCAATTACAAAAATACATATAAAACACGAAATATAAAAAAGAGTAACAGAGAAGAAATAGCATATAAATTGAGATAAATGAAGCGATGACAAAAATAAGGCAAAATAAACATAAGAGAGAACATTCAAGCCATGGTCTTAGTCAAAGTTTTGGTAGAGTCGTAAAGAATGACGAAAATCATTTAGACTGCTACCAAAAATTTCAAGACCATGGCTTGAATATGAATAGATATGAATAGCCAGGTACTTCTCAACCTTCCTCTTCCCTATCTCCTTCCCCTCCCCTCTACCTTCAGCCTCACAAAATACCCTATTTCGGGATGCCATAGTCCCACTGGCTTTAGACGGTTGGGAGCAGTTGATACTCTTGTGCGGTATTCATATAAAAAAGTGAAATAATTTCCATAATTATAAGAAATATAAAATACCGAATATAAAACAAATGAATGTACAATATTTGTTAATTTTCTTGTACTATATGCGAGAAAATATCAGTAGGTCCTTCGGATCCAAGGTCGGCAGTTGAATTTCATAAGATATGAAGATTATAACAAAATTATCCATTTAAAATGAATATTTCAATTGGACGTTGTTATGCAGAAAGTATCCAACCCCAAAAATATGAAACCGAGAAAATATGACGATACAAAAGCATTAATATGCGCAATCGGTATTTGTTAAGTGAATATCAGTGTTGTTTTAATGATAATTTTTATAAATAGGTAATTTATTATATATCAATTTATTTATCATAAAAAAATAATTGTATTTCAGAAGTTATCCTACATTTTAATGTATTTAAACATCAATTTAAGTAAAATATCTGCAGTGCGAGTTAGAAAAAAAATTAATTACCAAAAACCTATTGCATTTGGAGCTTGGATATTTACAGCAAATAGAAATCTCGTATTTATTTATAGGATAACATCTAAAACTCGATTTTGGCAGATTGTGGGTTGGACGCTTTCTGCATAACTACGTCTAATTATAATTTCGTTTCGAGCTTTATTCCTGGCTAATTAATCGTAATAAATTGCTTTTCCCAACAAAAATGTTTTTTGTTGAAGTACATGTGGGTAATTTTATAATTAAAAGTTTCTTAGTAACCTTCCATTAACAAACTAGGAAAAAAAACATTACCTTTTTATCGTTTGACAGAGAGGCACTTTCCTTTAATTTATTATTGGTATGTTTTTTTACAAAATTTATCAATATTTAATATTCTCAGTTTTGTGGTAATAATTCAATCTTGCAAACATAATAAATATTTTTTTATGTGACAGTGTAACATCCACAGCCTAAGTAATTGCTTTAATAAATAAAACGTTGACTTAAAGTAGTCTGGTTCGTTAGCATCATCAGACATTACAAAAGATAAACGCCTTTTCCGAAGACATTTGACTTTTCTAACAAATCTAATGTTGGCATTTACGTTTTTTTTATAACATGCTTGAATCCTCAGAGCAATAATATACCAGGAGGGAGCGCTAGTTTAGTCAGTATTGATGAATTTTACTTGACTGGGCGTGGCTAGGGTATTTAATTATCCATTCATAGAACATTGACATAATGTTTTTATTTATTTGTATAACCACCTTTTCAAAGTATTATTATAAACAAAAATGTAGGATAAAACCTAAAAAACTGTGTTCTGTCCTGTTATGTCGCGTAACAAAACATAGGGGGCGGAGTCGCCGGAGACACGGAAGACAGAGAACATGCTTACATACCTAAAAGCAGAGCTATATATATAGCTAAAGCCAGAGTGGTAGATACTCTAAGTATCGCCCTGGTGAAAGACCACCATTCAGAATCGAAACGTTGCTTGAAATGGCTTTAGCCGTGTTTGGTGACCAGATCTGAATAGCCAGGTACTTCCCCCCCCCACTACCGTCAGCCTCACAACATATCCTATTTGGGAATGCCATAGTCTCACTGGCTCTAGATGGTTGGGAGCAGTTGAGACTCTTGTGCGGTATTCACGTAAAAAAAAAATATATATATTGTGTGAGAACTTGTCTTATCCCTTTCTCTCTCGCGGTTTACGACGTGAAAACCCGGAGAAAGTGATTTATCGTAAATTTGTATAGGTTGGGTAAAAATATTTAGCTCTCTCTCCATCTGTATTCTTGCTCTGAGCTAGAATCCTACTGCTCGGAGTTTCTATGACCTATACAATATATGATTTAAGATGTTATGAGGTGAACAGCTATTGGATAGTTAGAAGAGGTGAGGGAAAGATCAAGTACCTGGCTATTTAAATCTGATAAATTTGCATGTGAATAAAATTTGTAGGTAAAATGTTAGAATTCTAAAAGTTGTGCCACCAAAGAGATAATGAAAGTCTTCGACTCCAGAAGTGCACATAATTATTACTTATTTAAATTACGTATGTGGTAATCTTTCTTGGCATTTAGCTGGGATTTGAACCCATGCCCTCTGGACCCAAGCCAAGTCACGATCGCACTGGTGATTAGCTAACATTGGAAATATTACTTTTGTGATTGCGGCATTAGAATTCATTTTAATACAAAATTCGAAAACTAAGAATTAAAATTATTTTAAAGTCTGATTATTTGTTATACCGCGTAAGATTTTCATATAACCAGCGCCAAACGGGCTATTGAATTTCCATTAGGAGGATGAGTGTGACTCAATGATTTGGGGGAAGGGAAAGAGAAGGAAGTTTGAGAACCTGACTTTTCAGATCTGAATATTTTTTTATAAAAAAAGGTTATAGATTTCTACCCGCTGCGGGATTTGAAGTCGACCAATCCTACCGCTGAACCAGCGGAGAAATCTAAATTATTGGTACATTAGCAAAATAATATTATTAATATAGCAAAGTTCACTCAACTTTATATCAAAATAAGAACAACATGAAAAGCTCTGCCGAATAAGCTGGATTAATTTACTCATCAACAAAAATACGTTGAAATATTTATTACTTTGAATATTTTTGTTGTTGTTGATGTTTTACTCCTTACATAATTTGTGACGTTTTCTATTTTCGTATATTATTAAACATAAACAGTTAATTATTTAAAAAAACTAAAAAATAATATTTTCGTAGAAAGCAATCACTTTGTGGTTTGACGTATTAAATGAAAATGAAATAATAACTTTGTGTCAGATTTGTGGTCTTATATAAAGTCATTATTTATTTTTCATTAAATAATAAAATGCAATAGTTTTGATTTCAAATTTCCTGATTAAAATCTGCGACAAAGTCTCCCTTTTTAGATTCCAACCCTTAAAACAATAACGGAATAAATATGCCATGTTTCGAATATTGAATAAGGGTTGTTTGGCCGGATCCGGATATTTACCAGTTGGCCTTTTCCTTTTTCCGGTTTAGAGCCCTCTGTCACAATGTTAGGGCCTTCTTACACCGACCGAACCGAACCGGACTAATTTGAATGGTCCGGTTCACAGGAAAGCGACGTGATTGGCTGGCTCACGTAGCGGCGACGGGCGATTAACCATTCCTGGCGCGATCTTCTCGCTCCACAGCCCTTGGCAATCAGAGGCCATCAGGTAACGGAACGCTCCCGAGTTATTTATCGGGCGGAGTGCGTGAGTGAGCGGAGGTGCCAATGCACTCTAATTAGGTTCAGAATGATACGGAGAAATACAGCCCACTGTAGAACTAGTCTATTGATGGGAGTGATTCGTCAATTGAATGGAAACATGTGTATCTTCGGGCTTTTTCACTTTGAGCGAAATGTGAAATGTTCTATTTAGTGCAAATAAAGCATAATTGTTTTATCTGATTACTTGTTTCATTTCAAGTTTGACCGTGTTAAAAATGTGAAAATCCGGAAAGAATGCACGGCTGATGTAAGCGTAATGAATAGAATCAAGAAAGGGAAGAAGATGGTTTGGGCATGTAAAGCGAATGAGCGAAGAAATGAGTGTGAAAATAATAAATGACGCGAAAGTGGATAGAAGACGGTGAAAGGGACTCAAATACTTGAGTCGACCCATGTGAAGAGTCAGAATAACATAACAGTATGTATGAGACGATGTATTAATGTGAATGAAGCAAGGAGTGTGTGCCAAAACAGAGTTGCATGGCGGTCCGTCCTCTCTGCCCACCACTGCGGAGAAACGGCGTGATGGTTAGTTAGTTAGTTAGTCTGATTTCCCGTGTGTCGTTTGAAAGTTTACACGGATTATAGTTATAGAAAGTCAGACGAGAAAACGTAATAATACATTAAAGAAAATCTCTTTTGTTATTTAATCATAGGGTTTGACGACTACCATATTGCTGGAATAGGTACACGATTAAGGTGTTATATAAAAAAACGAGTATTTTTCGTAAAAAAATGGTTGTACATATACGAGTCAAAGTATTGTTTCTCGGTGGCCACTATTTTCTTCCACCTTTCGGGCAGCGTACGAATCCCGCGTTGAATAAACTGGTCATCTTTTGAAGCGATCCACAAATCGACTCAATTTTTTACTTCTTCGTAAGACTGGAAATGCTGGTCAGTCAGGTCGTGTGCCATTGATCGAAACAAATGATAGTCAGAGGGAGCAACGTCTGGAGAATACGGCGGGTTGAATAGTTCCCATTGCAAGGTTTCCAAGTATGTCTTGACCACTTTCGCAAAATAGGGTCGAGCATTTTCATGCTGCAAAATCACTTTATCGTGTCTTTCGTTGTATTGCGGCCGTTTGTCTTTCAAAGTTAAAATCCCATCCCTTCACAAGCAAACAAACGCTGTTCAACATCTCTCGGTTTCAACTCGTACGGCACCCAATTCCCTTGCTTCTGAATCATTCCCAGGCGTTTTGAAATTGCTTGTTGAGTCACTCCCAATGATTGTGCCTATTCTTCTTGACTTTGACACGAGTTGTTATCAAGTAATGCTTCCATTTCCAAACGACGGAAGCAAAGTTGTACACCTAATAACAAAATGCAACGGTTTGCTGCTGGGGACAGTTATCGAAAAAGAGACTCGTGGATTTTAGAGATTTTACAGAACAAGAATCCACGTTTCGTGATTTTATACCCGAAAGGTTTGTTTTTATTTCAACCTGTTCAAAGGAAAATCTGCCATAAATTAGGCAACGTTTCAGTTTTATTTGTAGGTATAAAAGTCACACACTGGTTTTATTTAAAAAAATAATGTTCTACGATATTTTTTTTCACTGAAACCTTTTCCCTCAGCTCTCTTTGTTGGCGGGAGGCAAGTCAGGGCCCAAAAGTGTTTTTCGACAACCATTTAAAAAAACCTTTACCACCCTTTTCTTTGACAGCAACATGTAATAGACAAATCATTTGGGAGATTGAAACATTGTTCAATAAATGTTTTGCAACACTTTGACAAAACGAAAAAGATTGCGTTATACACATAAGTTTATATCACATTAATCATTCGAACCCACATCAAATAATAAATACATTACCAATACACAATTAAAACCGTTTGCCTAATGACAAGGTTGAACATCTATACTACGAAGGCGTCTTTAATTTTAGGCGTTGCAGACTTTATTTATCTCTCACTTTCCAGTTGTCGATTTTGTACAAACCAAATTGATAAATGATGCATCGACTTACATTTTTAATATATTTTATGCAAGCATTATAAAAATCATTTAATTGGTCATGAATTTGCCTGTGAATTAAAATTTATCAGCGTGCAGTGAAGTTGAGTATTCAGAACATGCAACGGTACAAATTGTGGTCACATTTTTATGAGGTTGGCATACTAAAATGACCATTTAAAAACATTTTTCATTCAAATGATTCGACTCAGAAGAGTTATGCTCTTTGTGATGGCACGGAATACATCGATAAAAATTGTTTTCTAATAACCCGTTAGCACGTTTTGATGGTCAATCAAAATGAACAGTAAAACATACGCACATTTTTAATAAAAAAATAATTATTAACAGCATAGGATAGCATAACACGATAAGAGAAATCTCTTCGTCGAACGTTGTCCTTATTAGCACTGGCGTTATGAAATTTGCAAAGCTTTTACGTAGGATTTTAGAGGTCGATGCATATACTCGTAAATGTGTACGCAAATAATAACGGAACGAGTCAATAAACGCTGGTTTTCAGGAGAGCCAAAACAAAATTAAGGGATTTTGTTTTTTGTTTGTAATCATGTTATATGTCACGTGTCCTTTTTGAAAAAATAATAGCACATTATTTATTTTCTGACTCGCCTCATTTTTCCTTGCTAGATATGTATCTAAGAAACACTTCTGACTACTTGATTTAAAACATGTTTTTTTTATTTTTTTTACTTTTTCCGTTCTTCCTTTTGCACACCAAAATTTTCAGTTCGTAACGTCTTGAATCAGTGGGTTTTTTTTTGTAAATGAAACTGACAACAAAATATATTATATTAAAAAAAAAAATCACAGACTTATCCAACGTAACCATTATCACTATGTAACCCGTCTCCCAAAAGGTAATAAAACTACCCGAAGATATATTCTAATGTAATTGTAAAGCCGCTCCTGTCAGCAATACAACGACATACTTAGTCGCAAATGTTCAATATTGTATAGAGCCAATGGCGTCCATTCCGGACATACATATTATACATACCATAGAATTACTTTAAATTTTACCCTTCTGAATAATGCCTTTTGCAATTGAAACTGGTCTAGTTGAAAATAAATAAGTGTATATATAATTAGTAATACAAGTTTTTTTAATCATAAATTCATATTTAATGGAATTCAATTTTTCTACGTCTGAACCTTCAAACATGTGTTTTTTTTATTGGCCTGGGAACCTAGGACAAATATGATAATAATAAAAGTATTTTTAGAAATGTGAATAAAATGCCAAGGGGTTGTCTTGTTATTAATAGCATATTCCTTTATGTAAATGCATTACTAATACAAAAAATGCTAAAAATTAATCAATTACTTCCAATTTTCCACTTTCTCATTTCCTTCCACTTCCTATAGTCTCATAACATTCTCTAAGTGGAAATCCCATAGTCTCACTGACTTCGAGCAGTTAAAATTTTTGCGCGGTATTCACATAAAAACCACATCTAAAGAAATGAAAAAAATAACTTTGCAGAAGACCACGGATATTAATCAGTTTAATCAATTAAACTAAACAAAAAATACAAAGTTTGCGGTTATACATATGTTCATACAGATGGAGAACAAAATATATAATAAAATAACAGGACAATGAGAAAACAATAAAGTAACATTAGATTAACAAAGGAAAAGAGAGAAAGATATTTTTGTTTACTTGAATTTTGTACCCTGATGATACTTAGGCTAAGCGAAACCGGTCCGTCATAATAATTAAAATTATATCCGTGGTCTTATACAAAGCTATTTTTTTAATTTCTCTAAATATGTCAAACCACAAATTGGTTGCTTTCTCCTAAAATATAATACTTTTTAATTTATTTTAATTTTATTTAATCTTTAAGGTTGTCCATCTCAAAACCGTTAATGTATACACACAGCCACGAGCTATTTTACTTGCCAATGTTCATGTCGACGGCGAGACCAATCCTGTATCGATAAAATAAATGATATCGGTTTAAAATAACAGTATGGCGCTTAAAAGGATCTGTACGTTTTGTTGGCGCTGACACGGAAGAAAATAAAACGGCAAAGCATTTACTGGTTAAATGCAACACTGGATTTTCTTTGTAAGGCGCAATAAATATACCAGATTACCTCGGAATCAAATTAGCAGCAGTTAGGAAAGCTTTAAATTGCCACTGCTTTAATCGAGAGTAGAATAAAGGTACTTTTGTAGTTTCTCTTCAATTGCAATTCTTTAGAATACCTACACATGTTATGTACAATTGTAAGCTCCTCCTTATCCTGTAATTGAAAAATCCTGGCTTACCGATCTATTGTGTCGACACGAAGTAACTATTTTTGTCCTAACTTTTCCCAACTGTTTAAAGCCAGTTGGACTATGGCATCCACAATTGGTATAATCATGCTGCGAAGCTGAAAGTGGCGGGGAGGGTAAGGAGATAGGGAAGAGGTTGGCTAAAGCCAATTAAAGCAAAGTTCCAAGTTCTAGGTAGTTTCTTCTTCAAAGCTTTAAGAAGATTCGCCCGCAACTGTGTTAACGTATCAACGTATATATGGTACTTGTATACAATGACGTTTAATCAAAGCTCGCAACATTATTATTTGGAAGATTGCATTGGTATTGTAAAACCAATTGAATAACTTAATGTTTATTTAGTGAAGGTGTATTTCGAAAGTTATTTACGCGTAAAATTTCTATTCGGATTTAATATTTTGTGGGTACCTTACACATTATTAAAATTATTGATTTTTACAAAAACATTCGTAAGCTAAAAACCACAAGAAAAAACTGATTATTATCTTTGAAGAAAGGAACAAAAAACGGCTGGAAGTAAAATTTTATAACTCACCATTAACAGAAATTAAAACATTAGCGAATTAGGAATCATGTAATCTTACCAATTTCTATCTGTAATAAACGTTTTAGATTGGGCTTTTTTTTTTAAAATGGCTTTCAAATGTTATTTTATTCTGTAATTATGTCAAAACGCTTGGCGATTTCATAAAAGGAAGGGAAATGATTATTAAGTTTTCATAATTTCCTTTGTCAGTACGTAGGTCGTTCGAGTGTGATCTTTTCAAATTTGGAACTGATGTTAATTTAAATGATCAAATTGAAGAATAATATTTTTAAATCTTCTCTTACCTAATAAAGTACTTACCTTTAATGTATTTTAGAACACATTATTCCATATTTGAAATTGGTGGATTGAAGCTACTAATATTATTATTTTTTTTTTTTTTGATTTTCTAGATTCTTATTTATCATTAAGTGATGAATCATTTAAAGTTACTGATTCTAACTCTAACTCTTGTTCCTTATACCAATAGAACGGCGCATTGCGCCTTACTCTGTTACCTTATGTAAAATATTATTTCTTGGCCAGTCTAGTAACATCCCTTGATTTTGTACAGGTGACAACTAGTTGTATAAAAAAATATATTTAATTCAAATCGGGGAATGTATGTGTTGCTAAGCGTAAAAAGTTTTTATTTTAATTTGTGTGCATTTTCAAATATTTATAACAAGATATATCAAAATTAGATATATTTCTCTAGTACTCACTTTTTAAAAGTCAATAAAATACCGTAATATAATTATCACTCCGCTCACCATACTGGCTCATTGGAATGGTCAATTGAATAAATTCAATTTTAAAACGAAAATATATATTTTAAAGTTGTTTTCGATACTTGTAAAGCACTGTGTATGAATGCCTGATTAATTAAAATATTTTTCCCGTCATGCTAGATACATTTTAAATTTTGATTATACTTTAATCTCGCTTGAACATTGTTGTACTGATTATAAATATTTTTTCGATTGATTAAATAATAACGTTTATACAATATGCAACTACAACGACCTAAAGCCTCCGACAAAAAACGAGTAGTATAACTTCAAAAGGTTTAAGCAGTTCAGACAATTTCCTGCAAAAAATGTCGGCCATCCGTCAAATTACTGCCTTTAAAAAAAAACGGTTAATATTTAACATTAATAACATTTTTTATTATTAACTATAATTCATATCAATAATTAATATAAAAATAAAAAGCACAAAGCTTTAATTTTAATATTAGTTTTAAGCTTTGTAAGAAGTCCAAATATTTTCTGTAAATAAAAATGGATAGTATATCCAAAATACGATCTACGAATACAATTGTGCCCGGGTAGAGCTTTGCATACCATTATATAGATGGTCGCCCATATCGAAAGAAATTATGAATTAAAATGTATATATTTCCAAGGAAATATGAGATTGTTAAAGATGACGGTTTCTAAAAAGGTTTTGGCAGCTCAATTGGCAGAGACGTCATTCTCGGTTAGGGTAAAGGTTCCGAGTTCGATTCTCGGTCGCGACGACTTTAATTTATGTATTTTCTGTTTTATATTTTGTTGAAATTATTGATATTTGTTCAAAAATGTTTTTAAATCCCTATCTACCTAACAAAAAAGTACCGAACAAGGATTGCGATGACCTGGAAATGCCTTCTTCCCCATCTTCCCATCTTTTTCCCCTCCCCACTAACTTCAGCCTCTCAAAATACCCCACTTGGGGATGCCATAGTCTCACTGTCTCTAGACGGTTGGGAGCAGTTGGGACTCTTGTGCGGTATTCACTATAAAAAAAATAATAAAAATGTAGAAAGAATGCCAGATTATGGTCAGATAGGGCGCTTAAAGTTATGAGTGCCTTAGTCGAAACGATTCAGAGGAAGATCGAGGAAGAGGTAGATGGACTATGTAGAAAAAGGGTTAAAGCAGTAGAGGAAAGGATAGCATTTGTAGAGCAGGCTTAATCCCACCCTAAGACGTAGCGCCATGATGATGATAAATTTCAATTTCGATTATAACCTAAAAATTTCAAAATTAATGTTGCATTGTGTACGATAATACAAACGTTCCAACGTTTCTAACTAACGCTGGAACAGTTTTGTTCCACAGCTACAACTAATCTCGTTTATCTGTGTTTAGTACATTGGATATTAATGTTGAAACTTACGCAGCTCCTGGCTGGAATACCACATGTTATTTATGGTGCCATAATGTGTTAATAATGTTTCAACGGTTTCAACCGTTTCAAAGTTAATTCAGTAAATGAATTATGTTTAAATTATAAATTTATGAACTGTAAACTGACATAATCACATGCTGAAATTATTGAGAAAATAATGACATTGATTTTATTAAGACTAACTTCGTGGTCGAGTGGTTAAGATCCTCGGCTATGAATTAACAGGGAGTTTATTATATTTGCGGCACGTTCCAGAGTGTTACTCTAAGTATTGTCCCGGTGGAAGACTACCACTCAGAACCTAAACGTTACTTGAAATCGCAATAACCGCGTTTAGTGACCAAATCTGAATCGCTAGGTACTTCCCCACCTTCGTCTTTATTTTTTTAATATTTAACTCCGCACAGGAGACCTTGAGAAAAATAATTTCCCTCAGGGCTTATGTCATCTTTGGGGATGCTGTATGGAGGATATTTTTGAGGAAAGAAAGGAGTGAACCTGGGTCTTGAAAATGCTCACGTTGAAGGAGGAAGGGAACTTAGAGGTCGGCAAATCGTTCCACAGCCGAGCTGTCTAACATTAGAATGAGTCGTAAAAGCGACCCGTTCTCATGCATTGAATGTCAACCATGTATAATTATATAATAATATCTTCTTTCCCTCTCTCTCTTTTTGTGTTTAACCGTGTTTTGTGATAATATCTGAATAGTCAGGTACTTTCTAACCTCCTTCTTCCCCATCTCCTTCTCTTCTCTACAACCTTCAGCCTCACAACACACCCCGATTGGGGATACCATAGTCTCACTGGCTCAGTTGGGAGCAGTTGGGACCCTTGTGCGGTATTCACATAAATAAATTGAATGTTTTTAAGTATGGTAGAATGAGAATAGAAAGGATTTCTTTGATCACGGATAGAATGATTAACACTTGATCAAATGTCGCTAGCGGAAAAACAATTTTCCCGGGGGACGACGGAAAACCATGGAATGGGTTTGTCTCAGCGTTTAAAATAGACTGAAAAGTAATGGGATTAAATACGTAAAATCCAATAATGGGAAAGCGAAATCACTTTAGAAAGTATATTTTATTTTCTACTAGGACTGTGGAATTACAGCATGGAACTTAGCTTAGTCTCGGGAATAGAGAGTTGGTAAAAGTTTTGGGTGTTAAAGAAATGATTTATTGTTTTTAAAGAGATTAGTATTAATATGTTTCAAACTTTGGTCAGGTTTGACATCGTTATAATTCAACTTAAAGTTATTTTGCTTGTTTTTTTTTCAACAAATTAATGTTCCCTGTTAAACGTTGATTCTAGACCCGTTCAATTTTTGAACAAATTTTTCATCAACTGATAAGCATAACAACACGCCTATTGTGCTTTTCAGCTGATTACAGTTTGTTCTAAAGCTAAAACGCACAGACAATCGGCGTTTTACGGGGAACGGTAAAATGTAAAAAAAAATACAAATCAAATCACTGAATTGCGAAGACGTCAAATGTGACGAAAGTTTGAAGGACACCAACCGAAATTACAGCGTTGAAAATTAAGACTTATTCAAACTTTTCAATATCTAAAACACCACGTTATCAGTGGCGTGCACAGAGTTTTTGATCAGGGTATGCGTAGAAAAAATGTCCGATTAATTGATAGTAAAGATGTGTACCAACAGATGTCACTAATTGTTATTGCATTTGTTCTCTAAAAGCACTGCCTAGGCACTTACAAATATACTAACATAAACGAGCCACCTTAGCGCGCACACACCTCACAGCATACATATGTTGTGTAGTCTAGTGAACATAGAATAATCTGCTCTTTCGTTGGCGGCGTTTGGGCATATGTAGTTACTGCATTTGACACGTTATAGTATGACGGTCGGTGGGGCGCTCGCAGCACTCGCGGCGCGGGTGGTCCGATTAGCTGAACTTCGCCCGTATTTTCGAAAGAATACATTTATTTTTTGCAATAATTTCATATTATTTAATCATTCATTTTTGTATGAGAATACGGCAAGCACTGTCTGCTTATGTATCTATGGTATATGGAGTGCACGCCTCTGCAAATTACTTATCATAACCTAACTTTCTTATAACTAATACTTTAACTACATAACTTTAATTAGTAACAGCTAATATAACAAAACGTTGACCATTGTTATCTATCATTATAACAAAAAAAATGTAACTACACACGCGTGTATTTTAAAACGGATGACACGTTTATTGATTGTTCGTTTATTCAATCAATTTCTGCACGGTAACGAACTAATTAGGTTTTAATTAAATCCTCTTCGAATTCAATCAGTCTATCAAGTAGGTTATATTATACATAGCCTGCATGTTGAAATACCAATCTCATATTCGTTCAGAGGCATTATCAGACGAGGTCTAGAATTCTGGATCAGCCACAAAATCAACTTTAGTCTCTTATTTGTTGTTTATCCTCTCGATTTACTCAATGTAAGTTTCTTCTCACGAATTTAAAATTTTCAGAAACGTAGAGTTCATAGATCACTAGTAAATGATTACTATAAAATAATCGTTTCTAATGGACGCTCTTGGAAGATAATCTGCCCATCATACTTTAACAGAACGCATCAATTGGATTTGATGCAAAATACTAATACCATAAAGTGCGTTATTACCACGGTCGTTAAGAAAAGACTAATTGTAATCAAAATGTTTAAAATAAAATATAAAAGTGTCATATTCAAATACAAAACCGTTTTCAACGCATACACTTGACTACTCTTAATAATAATAATAATAATAACATTGCATTTACATAGCATATTTTTGTGATATTTTACCTCAAGTACGCTCTCCTAATTTTAACTTAAAATGTGTTACCCCATCCTAGGGTCATATTCTTAAAATCACTCCCATAGTGATACTTACATAGATGATAGAATAAACTAACAAATAATCTTTCAGCTGAAATATTAATTCTAGTTCAATCCTGCAACACACATGTAAGATTTTGAAAAAAATATCGCTAAAATATAATATATTAATGGGTAATGTATATACGTCATAGTTTTTAAATGAAAATGAAGCAATAATAGTGTAAAATAATATGAACTTGGATAAAATTGAAAGTATTTGCCGTAACGGCTCTACTGGCGAAAGAAAAAAGCAATGAGAATAAAACACATTAACAAAATGATATAACAAAATAACAACAAAAAACAGGTGAAATTTTAAGTTGACCAATAAACATAAGATTCTGAGAAGGTATTGCTTATCTAAGAGATAGTAATTGATTTGTTTCACTTCGCTTACTGATGAAAATGCATTTACAAAGGTTTCTATTTAATGATACTATTTCTGGCATTAAACAAGCTGTTTCATTCTCTTTTTCATAATTCTACTCATTCTGCAAGGTTAGCAAACACAGGGTTATTTTTTTTTATTGATATCGGAGATTTAAAATTCTACTGAGATAACAGAGGAGAAACGGACATCAGACGATCAGTAGAATCAATTTTGCTACAACCATTGTTCGACCACTTCTGTGTTTGGAGAGCAATTTATTCTATCAGAGATTTTAATTGGCTTCAACTTTTCGTTTTTGAGATTAAGAAAAAGCACGAAACCTCCATCCACTTTTGAAATTTCATAAAAAAATATTCTCACAAAGCCTATTTGGAGGATATATAAAAGTAATGTTCATGTGTCAGTGATGCCATGAAGCTTGCAGTAAGAAGGGATGTGCATTTCGCACTTTATTTTGGTTTTTGGGACAGTTGACTAGTTATTAGCTGAGTAGACAAACGTGTCGAATTCCCACCCGGGCGTCGATGGTTCAATTCCTTTGCTAGCTACGTCCTCCATCACTGTACAAGCAACATTTTCCGCTTATTGTGATGGTAGTAGGAGTTTTTCAAATATTGTCAGGTTATTTGTAATCCGACAATATTTGTCTTTCTTTGCATAAAAGTAATTGGAAATCGGGGGATATAAATATTAATTTTGCTAGGTACAAGTAAAAAAAAAACTATACAATTGTTCCAATCTCTGGGGTAAAATCGATATGTGTAAAATATGTTTATCTGTACTTTTGGCTAAATTCATAATAGTATAAAGGCACGGTTTATAATTAAATCGATTTTTTATTCCACACCTAGATCAGTGTGTACCCAAGGGGTACGCGAAGGGCTTTCAAAGGCTATGTGGCATTAGATAATACAAGCAAACATGATACATTCTGTATAAAAACGAATAAAAGACTGTTTTTTTTTTAAATTTCGTTATGCGTATTTGGATTTTTACATGAAAACAGCTTTCAAATTTCAGAAGGTTTGTAATGCAACTTTCCAAATAAATTCTAAGCCCCTATCCTGACCTGCCCCTAACGATACGCTTTTAATACTTAACTCTCAAAAGAAGTACTTCGTAATTCTTACTTTTGTTAACCCTAAGATAAATAAATGTGTTGTTTTTTAGTTGTAGTACTGTAGGTACTTTTGTAGTTGTGTAATTATGATAGTCGTATTTGTAGACGATTTTCTTATCATAAAATTCTACCCGTTTTTATGTGATAGACACTAGAATTGAATGAATGTTGCAACACTGTTAACAAAAATGATACTAATAAATTCATTATTTTTGCTACCATCGAATACAAATATTATTGTTTCCAAAGCTGTCCTAATATTAGAAGACAGACAAAAGGAAGAAATTCTTCGGACCGATTCCGAAATCGTCATTGAAACCTGAATTCACTTCCTCAGAAAAAAGAACTAGGAAACTTTTCGTCGATAGAAAAACAGGCGAAAATAACCGTTCGTGAATGTTGACAGACGTGTTGTGATTTATTGGTCAATAAACATCGTTCGTCGGTTCTCCTTTGTCAATTTCCCCGGTTGATGAACTCCATTTGACATTCGCAGAGAACATTCTACCTGGTTTCGCAAAGGGGAACGCCGCTTTTTATATTGCCCGTAGTTTCCGCGTTCGAAAAGTCTGGTTTTTCTTTCTTTTTTTTCAACAAGGGGTTGAATTTGAAGCGTTTCATTTGCCAACGTTTCAATTCTCACCAATTTATTGGAATTTTATCATCGTTTGGTAGAAAAATAGAGAAAAAAAATATTTATAGGAGATGAAAATAGTTTTATTTCATTATTTTTTTGCAGTGTTCACCTACTTACCTACTCGCTTCGCCGCATAACTGTTCTAATGGTATACTAGTACTTCACAGCCATTTTGTTTTTACTTTGAAGTACCTACTTAACTATGTTGGCTTCGTTTGATAATAGTATAAGGGCAAGGCTTATAATTTTAAGTGAGGATTATAACTTGAAGTAATATTTCACAAAAATGGAGCAGTATAAAATAGCCATAATATTTTTTTAAAACATAATAAGTAAATTTCAATGTGAATTAATTAATATGTACGTGATTGTGAATATACATATCTAGTGTCTTGTATCAATGAAAGATCCTAACAATATATCCCATATACACAATACAACACATTACCTAATTGAATTAAAACCCTCAGTTGCGAACAGCAAAATGTATTCTAAAACGCACAGATATTTTTTCAACGACCTTATAAATCAGTGATATATAAATTTTGCAAAACCTTTATGTGTATGAATATCTTTCTTAATGTAGGTATTTATGATTTTTCAAATTTGACTTTTCTACTACTACGAGTTTCTTTTTACTGTTTTTCTTATCTTTTTCTCTTTGTCTTTAGTATTCCATTTTATAATTTATGTCTTTGTAAAAATATTATTCCTTTTCGTTTTTTTTGTTCTTAGAAGAGTTTTTTTAAACTCCTTGGAATAATGCTTTTATCATAATATGTATTTTTTAAAACTATATTATAATTTTAATAAATACAAAAAAATAAAAAATACTAAGATGGAGAAAATTAATTCATTACTTTTCTATAAACCGCTGCTTTGTCTAAACTTATGTTTTTATTGTATAAAACCAACAGGTAACATACATTTATATGGCGAGTCAATTAATCTTAAGTTCAGTTAGCTATACTATATATTATATATTTCGTAAAAACTATTTACAAACAAATAAAATTAAAATAAAAAACACTGATTAACAAATAATTTTGCCTGTCTGGGGCCTAAGAGTAGATAGGGCTCATATAATTCAATTTTCTCTCAAATTAGTATAGATCATAGGTTCTCAACGTCACCGGTCACTGGAACGGACGATATCCTTTTTTCGTTCTTTTCGTGTTTTTTTGGGCAAGGAACCGGTTCCAGTTCTTTCCACTTTCAAATCTCTACCGACTAGCACTTTTTTTGTAGCGAGGAACTTTTGTCGATTTACTAGTACTTTTTTAAAAAACAACAGGAACCGGTTCCAAAAAAGACCTGTCAAATAACCGGTTCCTCGGTGGTCACCGGTAACTGGAACCGCGAACGTGACAGATGGCAAGTAAAAAGAAATGGCGGGGGGCTTTAGAAAAAAAAAAATTCTTAAAGTAGGCGGTGGGCATAAGAAGGTTGAGAATCTATGGTATAGATAAAAAATCTAGAAATTGTTCAGCGAATAAAAACAATATTCGTGAGTTTAAACTTCAAACGAATTTTTGTTTTACTTTTTTTTTTTCACTAGACTCAAAGAGGCACCGAAATATTAATTAAATAAAGCAGGTTCTCAAAAAATACCAAGATGTGTTTTTAAATTAAGTTTAAGGTTAACTTCTTGCCCTGGATAATATTATAATGTGATTTTTAAAAATATGTTTCCGAGGAATAATTGATCACTGTGAAAAAAGGACCTCCTAATTTTTGCAAGTTAATTTTTAACTAAGATTTCTACAAATTAACTATCCAGGTAATGTCTATTTAAAAAATCGCTTCTTAAAGGTTAAACACTGACCTACGCCAGCAAGGAAAACTATATAAGACGACCTTAAAAGATATAATTCACCAATGTTTGGAAACTTTTTGGAAAACTATAACGGAACTTATAAATAAAAAGAATTTCATTAGATAACCACTTCCAGTCAAACTTTCAGTGTTGATTTAAACTTTTGATGATGCCATCTCGTAAATCGATTCTACAACCATCACAATTCAATAAGCAACGCCATTTTTTTTAAATTTGAGCGGTCCCCGATAAACGTCCGTTACAGCTTTTAAACAAATTCTGATCAGCTGGAAAGCACAATGAACGTATTGCAATACTTCGTACGTCAGCTGAACGCAATTTGTTTAAAAGCTTAAACAGGCCTAGAATCAACAATTAATGGGAACCAATCAAATGTCAAATTTACAAATCAAAATTGTAACGATGTCAAATATGAAGAATGTTTGAATCACCTCAACTTTAGTGAGGTTTACCGTTTACCATTTGACATAACTATTCACATCTGGTCATTGTGATAAAAAAATACTTACCTTTCAAATAAAATAGATTCGCTTCATCAATTAAATAATCCGTTGTTGACACGATCATAATTGCCATATCTTATGCACGATCGAATGTAGCCAAACTCCTATTCTACTGATATTACACATGGGGAGTCTGTTTAAAGGGACAAGACGTCTCACTCTCGTCTTGTACACCAATGCATCGGCGAAGGAATTGATGCAAAGTTGTAAAAATACTCGTTCACAGCTTTTGTCGGTAGTATGAACAAGAATATTTTGTCCAAATCGTTCTGTAAACAAGGCGAAAGCTTCGTTTTTCTTCTTGACTGATAATCTATGCGCCTAGTTAATCGAATGATGATCAATTTTCTTGCTATACATAGTATAATCCTACGTTTTTACGAATAACGTAAATAAGTCGAACACAAAAAATTAAGTCGTGCAGCTTTAAATACCAGCCATTGCCAAACAACTTTGAAAAACACAATCATTTAATATGTCGCCATTCAGTCTTATGCAATAAAATTTGCAAAGATTTTTCACAACCCATAACGCCGTAAAAAGTGGGTAAGCCATTTGAATCTCGAAAAAATTAGGTACTTGAAGAAAATTCGAGTCTCGAGCGCATTACCTAGAATTCTTAAAATACGTTTTAAAACTCCCAACTGCTTATGCCAAGAACGCAGACTGTTGCAGACAAAATGTGATAAATGTGCATTTTATTGCATCCGCAGAGCTCCTTAATAAAGAATTTCAGACGGGAGAAGCACGAGTGCAAGCGAAAAAAGAAAAAAAAACTTGACTAATGGTGGTAAATTAGATCAAAAATATCTGAGAAGGACTAAAAACTAACTGCAGATTGATGCAGTAATTCACTTTGTTTTTTAATGATTGTTAGTTTTTCTTATTTGCGCAAAGTTGATAAAACTGCAATAAAGCTGAATGATGGATTCTAGGAAAACCATATTGTTATATTATCACCATCAACATTAAACTATAATATTATCCGTTTTTGTTTTGCCGGAGTTTCATAATATAATTTGACATAATATATTTGCGGACTTTTTTCCTGATTTTTGTAAAACCTGAAGGACCTCCCCTTTCAACCCTAGCTAGTAAGCTAAAAAAAATATCAATTTCTGATTTATTATTTCCTTTGAGTTTTAAAACGGACGGCTACTTAGCGCTTATTTTTTATCGTTTTCTTCAACTAAATGTTAAGGCTCAAAAATAATATTAAAAAAAAATAGTACTTTTTGCTACAAAATAACCCGAAAATAGGTAAACAAGTCACCCCACCCAGTTTTATAGTAATAAACTAGCACAAAAAACACAATATATAAAAATAATTTATTAATTAGTATGTAATTACGATTCCGAATAAATGCGTTTTTTATAATTTGAACTCATCAACATTCCTTGCCGTAAACTCAGTAACAATGAATTGCTGTTCCTCAATCATCACTCTACTAATTATGGATATCATTCTCCACTGTCCAGAATGTCAAGACTTAGTAACTCAAGCCATGGTTTTGAAATTTTTGGTACCAGTCTAAATGATTTTGTCATCCTTTACGACTCGACCAAAACTTTGACTTGAATTTTCTTTCTTGTGTATATTTTGTCCTATTTTTGTAATTGCTTCTTTATAATATTATTTATGTGTTTTTCTTTCTCTGTTGCTCTTTTTCCCATTTCTTGTGATGATTTTTTTTATGTAATTGGACAATAGTTCGTTAGTTTACAAATAAATAATAATCAACCCCTTGCAAAAATGACTTCTAGGTAACTCAACATTTCGAAGCAATATAAACTTTATATACTCTATGCAAACTAATCATTTTATAAATAATGATACCATTTAAAGTGAATTATTGCTGAATCCAGCATAACTCCGGACAAGATCTCAATCGTAGAGTAACCACATAAAAAAATAACTGCACTACAGCATCCAACGTCTGGTGTAATTTGCCAGATCTGCACTCAGCAGAAATATTGAAGAATACGCGAGAGGAGTTATGCTAAATCATAAGAGATGCATGGACCCACTCCGCCGGATGCTGCAGTCACGGAAACGCAAACAATGCATTCTCCCCGTAATCCGAGCTATTTTTATTTTATTCCATGTGAATCTCGTATTTTTGCTGCCCTCGATCTCGTGTATTGCATATTGCGCCAGTCTCGATAAAAGCGTTTTATCGAAAATACTGCGAGTTATGAAAATGGGGAAAGTTTGCACGTATGATAATAATAATATTTCGTTTCCATAGCGCACTTTTGTGATATTTCACCTCAAGTGCGCTATATTACAATAAAAATAAAAATAGTGATTTTATAACCCCATTCTGGTTTTTAAAATTACCA
Source organism: Drusus annulatus (assembly GCA_022651775.1). Lineage (NCBI taxonomy): Eukaryota > Metazoa > Arthropoda > Insecta > Trichoptera > Limnephilidae > Drusus > Drusus annulatus. The sequence goes on from JAGWCC010000709.1 coordinate 149,718, forward strand.
AGTTTTTTAAATTACCCGCAGTAATTGTTTATAAAGTGAAATAACAATAACTGAATTATTATAATTAGAAGTTTGAGGTTAGCTTTTGTTAAGACATGTAACAGATAAAGAGGTAAACAGATAACAGATGTACGTATATATATATATATATATATATATATATATATATATATATATATATATATATATATATATATATATATATATATATATATATATATATAATATGACCGGTTAGTAGCTGAGTGAACGAACGCGTCGGATTTTCACCCGGGTATCTTGGATTCAATACCTCTACTTGTTAATGATATGCGCTAGTGACTTTTTATTGATATGAGTATTTTAGTCAAAGATAGTTTCGTTTTCAATAAATCAAAAAAAAAGATAAAGTAAAACGTAAATTTTTCATGATTAAAGAACCTAAAAAACTATTTTTCTCTCATTTTTGAACTGTGTGGCAAAGCTAGAAGATCATTCGATTTTGGTTCCGGTCCCGGGTTCAAATCCTAAACAAGGGCAAATAAAAAAAATCTCGTACAAATTTAATATTTTATATGAATTTTCTCCTGGATGAGGAAGATGTTTCTGATTGGAAACATTTATTTGTCTTTTACAACGGTTAGGCTAAGCTAAGTTAGGTTAAATCACGTAATTCAGGGCTACATAGTACAGTTCATAGATAACTTTAAATTAAAATAAAAGAACACTTTTCGGTTTCACTTAGATCAAGCTTCGTCAGGGCCTTGGCGAAGCTTAAATCTAAGCGACATCGGTTGGCGTTAAAAAATAATAAATTCGTGGTTTAAAACAAAGTGTCATTTTATTGTAATATAATTTCAAACCACAAAGTGATTGCTTCTTACGAGAAAAGATAACTTTAATGTTCAACTCTCAGATTACTGCTAAAAAATATGTAGTCTAAAAATGTCTTCGTTTTAGACAGAACTCATCTTTATTATATTAAATAATGATGTCTTACATTGCAAATTGTTATTATTCAAGAATTCGTATAAAAAACGACTTATCTTCGGTATCCGTCGATAAACCAACTTGTCCAAACAGTTTCCCAACTTTCAATCAGTTTGATATTTGTTCTCCTAACCCATATTTCCGCAGAGGAGAAAAGCACATAACTATTCTGCGAACCGATTGCTGATTGAGTTCTTTTGATTGGAATAAAAAAATAATCCATTTCTTTCGGTATTCTCTGCGCTTAAGTTTGGGAACAGATCAATCATAATGAGAGGAGGAGGCTGCGGAAAATGCTGCAAATCAATACTTCCACGTCCACTTCTTAGTTCTTTCGCTGGAGCAGCCGTGATGAGCCAAAACGCAATTAGTCCTAATCATTTGCTTTTAGTAACGTGATCTCGAACCAAATGAATTCTCTGAAAAAAATTAACGAATATTCAATGCCTAAAGTTTCTTTTTTAATTTTAGGATTATTTTTTTTTCCTACAGTCGTTTAAACGTAATCACATCATTAAGTAAAGTGCTCTAATTTACTAACTTTTTAACGTTTACATTCACTAACGTTTACTGATTAGAATATTAATAAAATGTGAAAAAAAAACATAAATAAATAGTTATTTTTTTATTCAACTAAGTTCTGCTGGTAACGTACATACTTGATTTTTGCGCGAATAATATTTTCCTTTTAGGTTATCTTTTGAATTTTCCATTTCTCTTATCGTCCCGTTTTCGTGTATCTCTTAATTATTATTTATTTGGCATTGAAATTGTTTTTTCATGTCATTGTTTTTTTTTTAATAAATAAATCTATATTTTCGTAGAAAGCAATCACTTTGTGGTTTGACATATTTAAATAAATGAAAAAATAACTTTGCATAAATAATAAGTAAATTTTTCCAGTAGTCCAATATAAGGTATATTTCCTGTAAACTCATAAAATTTATCATTATTCTTTAATCACCTTCTCATTTTACGTTCTGTCTCTTTCAACTCATATTATAATCTGTCTATTTCTTTCTGTTCCTTTGCTATAATTTAAATGTTACTCTATTGTTTTCTCGTTGTTTTGTTATTTTATGATTTGTTCTCCTTCTGTATGTATATATAACAGCACACTTTGTATTTTTTGTTAAGTTTGATTTTGTTCCCTGATGATGCTTATGCTAAGCGAAACCGGTCAGTCATAAAAAAAAAAAAATTCTATTGGTCTAATACAGAGTTATTTTGTCATTTCTTTTAAATCTTATTTTACTGTAACAAGTTTATTTTCATTCTATTTGGTGATAATGAATAACTGTGTTAACCTGAAACCATTAATACTCGATTTGGGAGTGTTTCGTGTCTTGAAAAATTCAAGGAGGGGAAGCTGATATGCTATTGGGGTGAAGTTCACAAATGAAGTAAATTATAAATAAACAAAAGAATTTTAAAAATAACTTTGTAAAAGACAACGAATTTTTTTTTGATGGGTTTCTGTTGTGTAAGTGTGCTGTTAGATAAACATACAGAGGGAGAACAAAACAGAACAATAAGAAAACAATAGAACAAAATTAAAATAATAACAAAGGAACAGAGAGAAAGAGACAAATACTATGAATAATTAATATCCGTGACCTTATTCAAAGTTATCTTTTCATTTCTTAAGATATATGTCAAACCACAAAGTGATTGCTTTCTACGAAAATATAAATAAACAAATTGTCTTTTTTTCCTTCTCACTTTCTTAGGCATGCAAAGCTTTAAACTTTTTATGTTAAGCATTTTTGATACTTAACATAAAAAGTTTCACGTGCTAAGCAACGTTAAATTCTAAAATTTGTGTGTTATTTTCTACCTGAATTACTGCGACTATCTTTCTCACTCTACAGAATAATTTTTTCAATCTACTATTTTAATACATGTATTTTTTATTTGCCCTCTTCGGGTTTTGAATCCGTGGTTTACGGGCACAGAGCCAAGGATCTTCTAGCTAAGCCACGAAGGTCGTCGCTTCCATCACGTTCTTTTGTTATCAGACGGATTCGCAAAATCAAACATAAACCTTTAATTCATTCTGACGGGCGAAGCTTTTGCGTGGTCAGAATTATTCTACATTTTCTTTGCCAGGAAAAATGATCTACATGGCAAGGCTATTACAGCAAAACGCTGGTTCTGAGATATCGTTTCCCCTTAGAGCCTTCTATATTATTCTAGAATCGCTTCAAATTATTATATTATGTTATACAAATATAACTTATGTCTGTTATGATTTCCTGGGTAAAAGGTTTTTTTTCAATTATTTTTTATTGTTCTTCCCGTTTTATCCCCTTAAATTAGAAATAAGTAGTTTGGCAACAGGATTTGAAATATAATAGAAATACAAAATATAATATAATATAATAGAAATACAATAGAAATACAGTGGAATTACAATGGAAATACAGATTATCTAATTATTAAATATATTCTTAAAATTCACACATCTTAAGAAATTGATATACTATTACACCATAGCATGATCCACTGTGCAGCATTATATAGTACAACAATACATCAATATATTTAGTACACAAAATAGATACCACAAATTAATATAAGCGCCTTGAGACCTTTAATGTCATTATAATCTAAAAACCATGATACTTTAATGTTTCAAATAATTATTACTATAGAAATTGGTTATAAAGCTGCATTAAAGGTTGAGGTGTTTTAAACTTTTGTCATATTATGTGACATCGTCACAATCCAACAATTTTGTTTTTTTTTTTTTTTTAATTTGAATGGTCCCCATTAATCATCAATTTTAGGTCCGTGGTTTGTTTCGTATCTTATCGAAGATTCAACAAATTATGATCGGCTGACAAGCATAACAACATGAACGTTATGCTTGTCAACTAGCGTTGTGACCGCTTTGAAAGAACTGCTGCAAAGAACTACTTCTTTTGGCAACAGTTTGTACTTCATTCATTGTTCATTAAACAAATACTTCAATTGAAGTCGGTAGTTCATTTTAGCGTTCATTCATTTTAATAACTTCATTTCATTGAACAAATATGTCAATTGAAGGTGGTAGTTCATTTTAGCCTTCATTCATTTCATTAACTTCATTTCACTGAACCAAACATTTCAAAATGAAGGAACCAGTTCCAGTTCCTTTCGTTTTGAAATGTCTACCGACTAGTACGTGATTTTTGTGACGAGGAACTGGTTCCAGTGCTTTTCACTTTGAAATCACTAGCATGTGGTTTTCGGCGAGGAACCGGTTCCAAAAAGAACTGAACAAAGAAGCGGATAAATTCAAATCTCTTTTTTGTGAGTTCGACTTCAATTGAAGTGTTCATTTCGAAGGGTTCTTTTTAAAGAACTAACAATTCGTGAAGCATTCACAAAACATTGAAGTTTTTCCCAACGCTATTGTCAACTGATCAAAATTTGTTCAAGGAGTGAAACAGGCCGAAAATTGACGTTTAACTGGTTTAAATGGTCAAAATAAAACAAAATAGCACTAATTGTTGAATCGTGACAAAAGTTTGAAAAACTCCAAACTTATACTTCTTCTGAATTTTAGTCATGAATTGTGCTCATCATCATTAATTACAAAAAAGCTGGAATTTATATAAACCAACAAGATTTTTTTTTTCATTTCGTTTCGTTTAACGTAGACAAACCATATATCAAGAAGGTATGCAATCGAATTTTGATTGCATGTGTATATGTATTGCTTATAAATTACCCAGTAATAAAAACTAATAATATTTTAATATAAATATACTATAAGAGAGATATTTCATTCGCCTCCAGATACGGCCAAATTGACGACCTTCGTAGTCGAGTGGTAAGACGCTCGACTGCGAATCCAGAGGTCGCGGGTTCAAACCCGACGTGCGCAATTAATTCATGTAAACTAATAAACAGTATATTTGCGGCACGTCCCAGAGTGGTAGATACTCTAAGTATCGCCCTGGACCAAGACCACCATTCAGAATCAAAAAGTTGCTTGAAATGGCTTTGGGCGTTTTTGGTGACCAGATCTGAATATCCAGGTACTTTTCAACCTTCCTCTTTCCCATCTCCTTTCCCTCCCCGCTACCTTTAACCTCACAACATACTCCAATTGGGGATGCCATATTTCCACTGCCTTCAGGCGGTCAGGAGCAGTTGGGGCTTTTGTGCGGTATTCACTATAAGAAATAAAAATAAACATTCTTTCAGTTGTTGTGTGTTGCGGCACTAGCCGTTTAACACATTTAAAAGTAGTTTAATTAATCTGTATTTTTGTTTTGTTCCAGATGAGACATTACTTCTGTGCGGCGCCAACGTCTAATGAAATAATGAACATCAATACAAGAAAATCATTATCCGATAATAGTTATTAACACAAGTATCGGTGACTCTCGCTTCACCCTGTATAATATTCAGCTTGATGCTGTAGTGGTGTTGGTTGTTGTGAAGTGAAGTTCGGTCCCTCGGTTCAGTGAAAAGAGTGTGGAGTTGGTAGCGGTGGTACAGTTGTACAGGGTGTTTCGCAAGTAGTAAGCTGGATCCCGACATCATGGAGACGGAGGAGCTGACGAAGCTCGTAGATGGGATATACAAGGTAAGAATGTATTCAAAATATTACTCTTGTTTTTTTTTTATTAAAATGTTTAGTGGCTTTCCACCGATAAAAAAAACGTGTGCATTATTCAGGTTGAAGTTTTGAAATATCTGATAGTATTAATACACTAAGCCGTCTTCTGTTCATGATTCGTTAGATGGCCGTGTGGGGCACTAATGTGTAATGTCGCTTGAGGTCGTTTCAAGCAAGTATGGAACGCGGTCCGAAATTCGGATCTGTTTCGTTCATACACATATATTCTATGAATGTCTATCTTTGTCATACATGACGATTTTTCGGTTGGGCTTTCCTATTCTTATTTTAATTTAATTTATGACATGAATATGTTGTATATTTTTGTAGGAAGAAAATTTGTGGCTTCAGAAATTTGAGGCTTTTGTGATCAGCACATATTAAAACACGTTGGAGTGAAAACACATGTAATTTTAAATCACAATAGTAAACTGAATGAGTACACACGCGGCGAGTTTCAAAAACAGTATTGTCCGCAGAATAACGGACAATTCCTCGAACGGGGATGTTTGTCAAAGAAATCCTATTATAAGGCCTAAGACAATGAAAGTAAGCATTCCGCAATAGCAAACAATGGTTCGTTTGTCGATTGTGACACGTGTAAACATTGACTATTTACTTATACGAGAAAATTCATTTCTCTTCTAAACACAGGAGAAACGAATGATGGACAAATTGCTTGTGGCAAATGGTCTCTCGAACACTTCCGTATTTACAGTTCATGTTGTTCAATATTGAAACATACAAACAGCTGCTACTGATGTGTGGTCATTGATCAATATAATATATCATTGTACCATATGTATTTATTTTCATGTTTCCGTAGAAAGCAATCGCTTTGTGGTTTGACATATTTAATGAAAATGAAATGATTACTTTGTATAAGACCACAGATTTTATTTTTAACTATTACTTATAATTTGATTACTTTCATTTTGTACCCTTCTTAGGCTATGCGAAATCGATCGGTCATAACAATTAAAACAATATTCGTGGTATTATACAAAGTTATTTTTAAATTTCTTTTATTTATATTATGAAAAATTACAGCTTACAGCTTTTACACTATGGTGTGCAGAAGAATTTCGTCACCATACCGTCGCCGGAAAGGCAAAAGGGCTTAAACGACACTTCGGTTAAAAAATAGTTAACTATGCAGTTTTGATCAGTTTTTTTGCATCGAATGCTCTCGTTTGATTTCAAAGACTGTTGTGGCCTTTCAGCTATCTAAAAATATTTTTACCATTTCGGAGAGCGCCCGACTCAAGCGACACAAGTTTGGGATTTTTTTTTTAGCTTTTTGTTACTTTTTTATTTTTATTTTTATTTTTTTTTAACGGTGTAAACTTCCCAAAATGGCGCTTCAGCCCTTTTGCTTTTCCGGCGATGATATATTAAACTCAACGTACTTCTTAACATATTTATTTTTCTCAATGAGAAATGAAAAAAATGTTTTCATATTCATCTACATTTAGTTTATATATCCACTTTATTATTTAAAAAATAATCTAAACATTTTTTATCCCCTTCAACATTATTTCACGTGCCTTACGGGGTAAAGATATTATTGCCGTCGAATATAAAACGAGAAGAAAGTTATTACGTTGTTATATTATATCAAAATTTAATCCATCAAACTTAATTATTATTTTTACCCGGAACACATTTGATTAATGAGAAAGTCACACGATATTGCTAAACCGATTATCTTTTGACGTTCATAAAGTTGCTCTGATAATACATTACCTAAATTGTGTTGGAAAAGTTTTACCTTTGGGTATTACGCAAAAAATATATCAGTTTCATTTACTAGAACAGAATTAGGAATACATAAAATAATTATTGAAATTAAAAAAAAAAACTTTGTATTAGACTACAGACATTATTTTAATTTTTATGACCGAGCGGTTTCGATTAGCTTAAGCATTATCAGGGTACAAAATTAAACTTCACAAAAAATACAAAGTGTTCGTTTATCTATACAAACAGAGGGAGAACACAATATAAAATCAAAAATAAAATAAAATACGAGAACATATAGCATATCAGCTTCCCCTCTTTGAACTCCTCAAGCCTCGTAACACTCCCTAAATCGAGTTTTACTAGTTTCAGGCAAACACAATTATTCATTTTTACCAAATATAATGAAAATAAACCTGTTACTGTCAAATTTGATTTAAAATACATCTAAAAAAACTTTGTATAAGACCACGAAATTATTTGAATTGTTATGATCGACCGGTTTCGCTTAGCCTAAGCATCATCAGGGTACAAAATAAAACTTAACAAAGAATACAAAGGGTACGGTTATATATAGGTAAAGAGGAAGAACCAAATATAAAACAAAATAAAATAACAATGAGAAAACAATAGAAAAATACTTCAAATTATAACAAATATACATACAGAGGGAGAACACAATATAACACAAAAAATAAAATAAAATAAGAGATCAGTGAGAAAATAATACAAAAACATTAAAATTTAAAAAAAGAAACAGAGGAAGAGACAGATGATATGAATTAAAAGAGGCCAAACGTCAATTGAGAAAGTTAATAAAGAATAATGTTTTTTTTTTAGTTAACAGGAAATGTACTTAATATTGAACCACTAGAAAAAATTGACCGATTTTATTTCATTAAATATGTCAAACCACAAAGTGATGCTTTCTACGAAAATATAAAATAATGTTTAAAAAGTTCACGCAGCACGGTGAAAGTAGTTTTATTTCTAAATGACGCTGTATAAAATTTGTTCGTATACTTTTTGTATTTATGTAGCTTACTCTGAAACCGTGATCATGATTAGAGTGACCCAGCGAAACGCCAACACGGTCGAAATTGTTTAGTCAGTGAAAATATGGCAAAACAAAATTGAGGAATGTTGCGAAAGGTAGTAATGGGAAAGTATTTAGATATTCAGATCCAGTCACTAAACGTAGCTACAGTCGACGGTCTTCATGCTCGAGCGGTACGACACTCGGCTACGAATCCATTTAATTCAAATAAGATAATATGTAGTGTATTTAATTTTTTGATACTCATAGTATCGCCCTGATGAAAGATTACAATCTAGAATCAAAACGTTGCTTGAAATGGCTCTACCCATGTTTGTTGACCAGATATGAAAAAGTCAGGTACTTTGCAACCTTCCACTTCCCCATCTCTTTCCCCTTCCCACTACCTTCAATCTCATAACATACCCTAATTGGGGATGCCCTAGTCTCACTGGTTCTAGATGGTTGGGAGCAGTTGGGACTCTTGTGCGGTATTCTCTATAAAAAATGTTCATTTTAAGCAACACCAACGTTTTGTTGTCAATTGTTTGTCTCGGCACGGAAACAGCAGGGAGAAGCAGTAATTTATATAATCAAATTTGGCATTAGAAATTTAATCAAAACTGGTATAATATTTTCATTTTCTGACATAGATTTTGTCCAGGCTCAAGGAGCTTACAATAAATACATTATAGATATTCAATGAATATTTTAATATTCTCTTGATATGAGTGTAAACATAATTCCGTATAATTAAACAAAATTTAATAGCCTGCCATATAGGCATATTTGTTTGCTTAATGTCGTTTTCTCATTACTGAAACTCATATACACCATACTTAAAATGCCTTAACGAGGTTCCTCTATTTCACGGAATCCTTTCGCCCAAGAACTGCCATTACTGATCTTGTTAGTTGACCTGGTTCGTCTAGAGTTTGGAGCCCTGAGAACCCCTTCCTTTGCGTAATATCTACCTCATTAAATGGTGCCTGAAGTAAATTTTAAATAAATTAACTAATATTATCCACATTTATCTAAGGTTTGTTGATGTTTCAAATAAAAAAAATCTACCACCACTCCGCAGTCAATTTTGCAAAAAAACCTTAAAAACAACGTTGAGGGAAATTATTTCCTTCAAGGCCTCCTGTGTGGAGTTTTTGTAAAAAAAAATGCTTACTCAAAGCGAACTATGTTATAATAGAGCATTTAACATCAGAATACCGCTGCAAAATTGCTTATAATCCGTTATCATTATTTCATAACATTATTTATGTTTGCGATGACATCGCCGAGCCTTCCCGACGGTAACTTTCTTCGCCTGCGATTAGCTCAGACTCAGAACACAATTATTATTACGTCACCGTTATAATTTAATTTGATTTCATGCACCTGCCCACAGACCTAGTCAGAGAAGGATAACACAGTAATCAGTCAGAGGCGGACTAGGGAGAATACCGCCGCCCGGGCATTTCAGGCAGTCAAATGTTTGCCCGGGGGCTGGTAAATGAGTCGCTGGCAATGACATTTTAAATTTATAGACACGTTGTGGGGCTCTCAAAGTGGCAAGTAAAAGATACGGTAATTGCCGTACTTTTGATTGAGCGGATTAAGTATTAAATTGTCACGCGTCGCTTGGGGTCGTATACTATATACGTATTATCATTTTTTAAAAATATTTTTTTATTATAATTTAATATAAGCTTTTTTTACAATAAGACTTCAGATAATTGTTACAAATTTTTGCACAATGTATTACAAAATAACCATATAAACTGTTCCACACCATAAAGAACAAGGTTCTTGTTTTTGGTGAGGGAGTTTCGCTCAAATAATGAAATAATCTTTTTACAATATAGCAGAGAAAAATACTAAATATTTGTGTAAAATTAGTTCTAGTAATAAATGGTAGTATATTATTATAACGCAATGTTTGTAGAATAAGAAAAAAAAATAAAAAATAGAAAAATTAAAGTAACAATAACAATTATCAAGGACTGTTAAAGTTGTTTGTTTTGATATTTCAATTTTAGCTGAAATTCATGAATATTATCTGTAGTTTTTAGATTTACAGATTGTATGAACAATTGCATAAATAAGTGCCAAAATGCCCTCGCGTGTGATGAGAAAGTTTTTGCATTACAATGAAAACACTAGTAAAAGCCAAAGAATAACATTTAGTTTGTAAGTTCACGCAAATTACTTATTATTTTAAATAAACCGATTATCTCCATTGTTTGCCGAAGATTTTAACGGCCATTAGAGAGAGTGAGATGGTGAACGTAGCAACATATAAGTATGAGAAAGACAACTTACTGGCAGTAGGTCGTTTTAAGATGTATCCCCGGTAGTACCGCGCGGTCCTAAATCTATTTTGTCCATACACACATATTATTTGAATGTCCACCTTTGTCATATAATGTTTGAATTTACTGGGAACGTACGTGTGTTCGTTATTTTCCACATTTTGTGTAAATATTCTAAGAAAATAACATAAGTATCACACTTTTGGAACGAGATGCCTTCTTGTATAGTGTATTTTTCTTTATAAATTAGCTTATTGAAGATTAACGCTTCATTGTGATTTTAATTGTTGAGGCAGTATCAATAATATTCAAAGAATATGACCCAGAAAAAGACGAATGTGGTGGTCCATTCTCTCTGCCCAACCCTGCGGAAAAAAGAGTAGTGGTTAGCAGTGGCGGCTCGTGAGTTTTTATTGTGCTAGAGTGCTTGGATTGAAAACCACGACAATATTGGTGTGTTGTAGCCGAAAATGATTTTTTTTTTTCAAGATTTATTTTTTGTATGAAGATTTTCAGTTTTGGTGGTGCACTGCACGGATTGCTGAAAAATCTTCATACAAAAAATTGAATTTTTGAAAAAAAAAAAAAATTTTCGGCTACAACAACATCAATAATGACGTTTTTTTAATCTTGCCACTCTAGCACACTAAAATGTCACGAGCCGCCACTGGTGGTTAGTCAGTAAATAAAATTTATTAGTTGTTGAAAGAATATAACTATCTGCAAAAAATATGAAAATAGAATCAGAGTGGTAGATACTCTAATTATCGACCTGGTGAAAGACCACCATTCAAAATCTAAACGTTGCTTGGAATGGGAATAGCCGTGTTTGGTTTGACCAGATCTGAATAGCCAGGTACTTCCCAACCTTTCCACATTTCCTTCTCCTCCCGACTACTTACTTTCAGCCTCGCAAGCCATAGTCTCACTGACTTGAGATGGTCGAGAGCATTTGGAACTCTTGTGCGGTATTCACTTTAAACAACAAAAAAATGGAACGAAAAATAAAAGTATATTAGGTTGCGAGACTCGAACTCAGGACCTCTAATCTATCCGGGTGAAAAGCATCTACCACCTATGCTACCTAAACCAATATAAATACCTTTTTTTATCAATTTCATATTTCTTGAAAATTATTACATTTTTTTCTGCCAATCTCATCCATCTTTGTATTCGAAACCCGAGCCGGAAATGTATTTTTTTTCTCGAAAAATAAAAAATTGATAAAATGACAGAATTTAAATAGATTTCGGTAGCACAGTTGATAGATGGGTTACTCGTACGCGTTTCGTTCGCAATATAATATTTTTTTGTCACTTTTTCTTAATATTATTGATTAAGTACATCATACTTGGCTATATAATTTGATGACCTCTACCGTATCCAGCGTTAGAAAATTATCTTTTAAGACCATCATTGACGGCCTCCTTGGTCGACTGGTAAGATGCTCGACTATGAATCCAGAGGTCAGGGGTTCAAACCCGGCGAGCGCAACATTTTTTATTCAATCAATAAGTCTCATAACACATTTAATTCATATAAAATAATATAGAGTATATTTGCGGCACGTTCCAGAGTTGTAGATACTCCAAGTATCGCCCTGGTGAAAAACCACCATTCAGAATTGAAACGTTGCTTGAAATGGCTTTACTTGTCTTTGGTGACCAGATCTTAATAGCCAGGTACCTCTCTATCTCCCCCATCTCCTTCCTTTCTCAACTACCTTCAGTCTCACAACATGTTTCAATCGGAGATGCCATAGTCTTACTGGACTCTAGACGGTTTGGAGCAGTTGAGACTCTCATGCGGTGTTCACTATAAAAAATAAAAATAAATCGTATATTTGTCAATTTTTTGAAATTCTCAGGCTGCATAAATCATAAATAATGCCATGAAATACACGTGTCGAACTTTCGTTAGTAAACAGTTTTAATTAATTTTCACATTCTTAATGGATAATAACTTTCTATAATGTCTATCTAATATTCTCTACATAAATATTAAAGTTGGAGATGCGCAACACTTCATTAAGCAATACCCCTGATTGTGCCAATTCGAAGAACTACTCCTAGGGTTGCCATTTCGCGTCCGGAGAGCAACAAAGAGCAAAATAATGGTTGCATAATGGCAACACTTTCCGCTTTCTTGACTCGGCCTTTATTATGCAATTTCTAATTTAGTTTCTTACTATCTCGGTGCTTGTGTGTGGCGCTTGTAGCCGGAGAAACGAAAAGCCCAAAAACTTAGTTTATTTAAATATATATATATATTCTCGTATATATATAGATGCGAAAGTGAATGGAAAAGACATGGTGCAATCAAATAAAAAAACTGGCAGAGAAAGGATGAAAGTAGACTGAATGCTGTGGAAATGAGATCCTTGAGACGTATGTGCGGTAAAACCGTGTATTATCGTATTAAAAATGTGGATATCCGGAAAGAAAGCAAGGCTGATGTGAGCGTAATGAATAGGATCAAGAAAGGGACGCTTAGATGGTTTGGGCATGTAGAGCGAATGTACGAAGAAAGGAGTGTAAAAAGAATATATGGTGCGAAAGTAAATGGAAGAAGAAATCGAGAACGCCCGAGAAAAAAATGGCACAATCAAGTAAATCAAATACAAATCGGGTCATGTGAAAAGTCAGAATAACAGGAGAGTATGTATGAGACGGTGTATGAATGTGAATGAAGCAAGGAGTGTGTGCCAAGACAGAGTTATATGACAGTCCGTCCTCTCTGCCTAGCCCTGCGGAGAAACGGCGTGATGGTTAGTTAGTTATATAATTATATATATATTTTTTTATAAAGAAATACAAACATTCCCGGGTTACGAATAACCTGACGTCCACTACGTCCGGGTGGTGGGAGGAATCCGACGCGTTTGTCCACTCAGCTAGTAAACGAGTGTAATGGTAATAAAAGTGAAAAAATACTCTTATCATCGCCCTGGTGAAGCCACCATTTAGAAGTATTCGGTGACTGCATTTAAATATACAGGTACTTATCAATATTCACCTTTCCCATACCCTACCCCTCCTCACTCCATTCAGCCTCACTTCACACCACAAAAATATTAAAAAATAATATATTATTTGGTGTTTAAGGCAGTTAAGATAGCACTTTCGCCATTTTCTTACATCACAGGAATTCTCTCTCACCGGCAATCCTCCGACCAGGTACTTGGATCTTATCGCGGTATTTAATTACGATGCACGAACCATTAACTTTTAAGTATAGATAGACCTATTAACAGAAAAACGTAATTTCTCTCTGTTTATGCTGTTGGGCCGGCGAACGATAGATCATAGTCAAGTTATGCTAAATAAGACACATAAAGATATGAAGATACGTACTGCGTAGGATAGTTTCTATAGAAAAATACCTGTTTAAAACCTGTATTATCGTTATAAGATTTTTACCTACGTGGATCTAACGTTTAATGATATTCTTTTATTGTTAAAATTAACAGCCGGTTTTTTTTTAAAAATAAATGAATGCCATCTACCAAATATATTGATATTAAAGGGGCAAATGTTGCTTGTGTAATGATGGAGGATTGAACTGTGGAAGAAAAAAATCGCATTCGTGTTTAGTTTATAGAAATCCATCTTATTATTCAAATCTGAGGTTGGTAGATAATCTAAGTATTGCCCTGGTGAAAGACCACCATTCAGAATTGAAACGTTGCTTGAAATGGCTTCAGCGGTGTTTGGTGGCCAAATCTGAATAGCCCCAAAACTTCCCAACCTTCCTCTTCCATTTTTTGCCCCTCCCTTAAACCTCGCAACATACCCTAATCGAGGATGCCACAGTCTCCCTGGCTCTAGACGGTTGGTAGCAGTTGGGACTCGTGTGCGGTATTCACTGTAAAAAATATCATAATAATCAAATTCAATAATGTTATTCTTATAATTAATAATGGCTTCTGTTAGTTTTCATTTTTACAGTGACAGCTATTTCGGCGTTCAAAGGGCAAGTTAGTGATAGTGACTTTGAACGTCAAAACAACTGCTACAATAAGAAAACAGTAAAAACTAGCAAAACGTTATAGTAACGATGATAATCATAACCGATGCTTGGGTGAGAACCCGATGCTTAGAATCATAGGTAACTTGTCAAAAACCGGAGAAGGAAATTTAATAAATCAATTTAAAATCAATCATAAGTAAAAATAAATAACTGGATTTTAAATAGGTTAGAGGAAGTAGGGAAAAAAACCGTATTTGCACGTCGTTCTAGTGTAAAAATCACTCTTAATATTGCCTTGGTAAAATAAATTACCATTCAGTTCGGAAAAGTAGCTTCAAAAGGTTTTAACTAAGTTTGGTGAAAATATTTAAGTACTCCTCAACCTTTATATCGGACTTCTCACTCCCCTTTTCTACCTCCATCAGTTTCACAACATTCCACAAACTGGATTGCCATAATTTCACTCGAGCTAGGTACCTACTATAAAAATTAAAGAAAATTTGCTAATATTCTACAATTATTCACGGTTCATTGCGGGATTGTTAAAATACTGTTGTTTTTACTTCAAAACTCTAGCAAAACTGTGAAGAAACAAAAATAGAAATTATTATTTAAAACAGTGTTTCCCGAACTTATTTGGCTCGACGCCCAGTTTTCAAGATTTTTTTTCACTGATTATGGTCAAATATCTTTAAAATGAATGTTACACGCTTGCAAGGTGGATATACTCTAAGTATCGCCCCGGTGAAAGACGACCATTCAGAATCGAAACGTTGCTTGAAATGGCTTTAGCCATGTTTAGTGACCAGATCTGAATAGCCAGGTACTTTCCAACCTTCCCCTTCCCAATCTCCTTCCCCTCCCCACTACCTTCAGCCTCACAACATACCCTATTTAGGGATGCCATAGTCTCACTGGCTCTAGACGGTTAGGAGCAGTTGAGACTCTTGTGCGGTATTCACGTAAAAAAAATCAAAAAAATACCAGTTTTATTAATAATAATAATTATTTCATTAATAAAGACAAATATAATATATTTTACTTGAAATTTAAAAATAATTTTTCCGCCGTTTTTAGGGCCATGGAATTTTTGCATATCTTTGCATATAATTGAGCATGTATGTTAAATAAAGGATAAAAAATAAAAAAAAGGGAAAGCAAGATTACGACCAACTGGTTAGTAGCGTAGTGTTCCAAAGCGTTGGGTTCCCACCCGATGTCGCGGGTACAATTCTTTGATGGTTAATTCATTTTCCGTTTATAATGATAGAATTAGGAGGAGTAAAAATGTTGTCAGCTTATATGTAACCCGCAAATGTTTGTATTTCTTTAAAATAACCCCTACTCTAGATGAGGATTATTGAAAAATATTGATATGTTTAATTGCCACTACAGGGTGGTAGATACTGTAAGTATCGCCCTGGTGAATAATGACCACCATTCAGAATGAAAACGTTGCTTGAAAAGGCTTTATTCGTATTTTGGCAACCAGATTTGAATACCCAGGTACTTTTCAACCTTCCTCTTCCCCATCTCATTTCCCTCCCCATTACCTTCAACCTCACAACATACTCCAATGGGAGATGCCATAGTCTCATGGCTCTAGACGGTTGGGAGCAGTTGGGACTCTTGTGCGGTATTCTCTATTAATATACATATATACACGTTCCTTCTTACGCGACCATACAATTAAATCTAAATACGTAAGTTCTTGAAGAAAATTATAAAAATAAATTTTTGCTGCTCTCGCCCCCAGTTTCAGTCCTCGTGTCCCCCACCACCCCTTGGGTTTCTCAGACCCCCTTGGGAGTGAGGGGGGTGGAAGGGTGGTGTTAACGCCTACTTTAGGAATCACTGATTTAAACCAAGGATTGTGCATAATTTGTTAGGATAATGTTATCAGCATTGTTGCTTAATATTCTGTGAGAGTCCATTAACTTAT
This sequence comes from Drusus annulatus, assembly GCA_022651775.1. NCBI lineage: Eukaryota > Metazoa > Arthropoda > Insecta > Trichoptera > Limnephilidae > Drusus > Drusus annulatus. The sequence goes on from JAGWCC010000709.1 coordinate 166,289, forward strand.
TTGAACAGCTTAGTAAGTAACCGAGTACGGACATACTTCGGAAGGGAATAATACCCTTCATGCGGCTCGGGCTGAGGTCTGACCTCTTCAGTTGGAATTCTGGCCCAACGATTGTTTTATTGCGCCTAATAATCCCCAGCCTGCCATTAGGGCTATTTGCCGTTGTTGTTTACGAACTTTCTAGTCAATCTGACGGTGAATAAGCGAGGGAGATGTGACTCGAGCACGGTCGCGGTTCGTGATATGCCAGCGAGAGCTAATTCACGCAAAGATAGTTTAAAATTAAATTGTTGACTGTTAAAAGCGCTAGATTTGTAAAAATGTTGATTTCTAAAGATTCTGCTCGATAGGTGGAGATACAGTTGCTGTGTAGAGAAGGATTCTTAAATCACTTAAGCCAAAGCCAAGCCCATGTTCTAAAATACAAATGATCACACTATCGAAAGGTTGAAGCCTCCCAATTCGATGTAGTTTTTTTTTGTGAAAATTAAACAAATTTTGTTAAATTTTTTAACTAACTTATTTTAAAAAAATGACTTTTTGCTCAAGTGTCGAAATAACCCCCGAAAACCCCACCCATCTCAACATTACACCATTCAAACAATCCTCCATACTAAAAGCATGATGCGTTTCTTCTGGTGAAGGGGTGCTCTCTCAAACGTAGTGTTGCAAGGCTAACATATTATTTTTCTTTTCCTTTATCCACTATTCTAATCCTTTATGGTTCACCTAACTTCATTCCACCTACAACATGTCTTTATAAGATTTTTCCAATCATTCTTGAAATAATGCGACAATTGTTAATAATTAATATATCAACATCGGTTAGCGAGCATAATTCTTTCCGGAAACGTGTTAATTCAAAACACTCCCAGTAAATTTCCCCGTAAGAAAAAATGGAAACCGTAAAAAATTGTACATTTTTATTTTATTGGTACATTTTATACAAAGTACTAGCGGAATAATTTTTGCCTATTTTTGAGGATTTCACGGAAATGTGACACTGCATTGTCATTGAACGGATTGATCGCTTACACTGCTACAGCCTTACTTGGGTGGTGCTTTTCTACAAATTTTTCCCACATTTTATTTTATTTTATTAAGGAAAACATACAGTTTTATTCAAATTTTGATAAATCAAGTGATTACTATGTTGCATCCATCGGTGAAGCTTTCGCTAATAGTATATTTTTTTATCACCAAAATGGAAAAAAATAAATGATAATAATTAATTAAACAACAAATTGACAGTAAACTACATATATTTATTATTAACTGACGGACTTTAGTCCAATTACAAAAAAAACACGAATTAGGAAAAAAAGAGCGACAGATAAAGAAAACAGCACATACATAATATTAAATGGAGCAATGACAAACATAGGAAAGAATAAACATAAGAAAGAACATTCAAATCAAAGTCAAGGTTAAATCAAAGTTAGGAATTAAAAAAAAATAAAAAATTACAGATATATTGCTCGCATACCAAGACATCGCTTATTTACTAAATAAAATGTATTTAAAAAAAATGGTCATCATTGCAAAACGCTTGCAAACCAAGTGACTGACAATCCGAGTTTCCTCTGCATCTATCTTCATGTCTTATTGCTTATATGGTTAATAGTTACCAGCGTAAATATATTAAGAAAAGATTGAATCGTTTCTCAAAATAAATTCACCCCACTACCAAGTTCCCATCAGTTTAATAGTAAAATGGGGTGCTTTTGACCAGCAGAACTTGGCTCAATGGCCCAAGTTGGTGTACGCATTGCAGTAGGTAGCTAGTGCAAACGGCAGTTAGAGCGAAAATATCGAAGTTTTTCATATAAATTAACAACTTGCCCTATGAAAGTGCAATAAAAAAACAGCTAATGGCTTCCAAATGCGCCGAAATTGAAAAGTACAAACCAGATTCCGTCCAGAAAAAGTACAAAACGTGGATTTATGTTTCCGAGCAGAACTACAATGTGAGAAATAATAATGGGAAAGTGCTTTTAGTTTTGTTGTCATCTAAAAGATACAAACGTTCTCCCAGGATGTATCTATTTTTTTTAAAATAATACTGCACAATAGTCCCAAAGGCTTTAACTGTCTGGAGCCAGTAGGACTATGGCATCTCTAATAGGGGTATGTTGTGAGGCTAAAGGTAGTCGGAAAGAGAAATAAATGGGGAAGACGAATGTTTTGAAATCTAGTTACTAAACACGGTTATTGCCATTTCAAGCAACGTTTCGTTTCGGAATGGTGGTCTTTCACTAGGGTGATACTTAAAGTATATACGACGTATATACCATACTTGACAGCCTCCACTGTCGAGTGGTAAGAAGCTCGACTACGAATCCAAAGGTCGCGGGTTCAAACCCGGCGGGCGCCAATAAGTTTTATTTAATTAATATGTGTCATAACACATTTAATTGATATAAAATATAATATAGTATATTTGCGGCACGTTCCAGAGTGGTAGATACACCACGTCCGAAGCCGCTGATTCTCTTCTGGATGACTTTCGTGTCTTTTTATCTTGTTTTTTGATTGTATTGGAAATTCAATGTGGACCAACACTCTCCTGACGCCTGTGAGTCTATCGAATCGGCGATTTCTCAAAAAAATTACTGCCTACAGTTACCTACCGCGGTAGGCAACTGAAATTACGGAGAAGCAATAAATTATTAGTTAGGTTTAAGATTAACGAGGTTCCAGTTTATAGTTTGGCGAACAATGTGCCCAAAATTTCTAAGGAACGTTGTGGTTACACGTTTCTAATATAACTTAGACACGTTGTATGTAAGCCGTTCAAATACCTTGAATTACTTTGATAACAGTTCCAATTTATTATCATAATTCACATTCGTATATCTCAGATTCAGCTATTTTAGATCCATTTCAAATTCTACGTATCGTCTTCAAACATTTTCATAAATAGTAAAAACCGTAAAAATCTGAAAGCGCCTTTGTAGGTACATACGTAAAACTATCCATTCAAAGTCAAACTTTTTTCAGATCAGGCTTAAAGAACGTAAATCGCATAAGCAATTTAAAAATAGTCTGGAAATATCCGAAAAACTCGTGCAATTCATTTGGTTTTATTGCTCGTTTTTGGCTTTTCCGTGGCTTGCATCCCAATTATACGCACCCGCTCTGAGCCATTGAGCGCCGCGAAGTTCCGCCAATAATAAATTACGCGAAAGGAGGCATTTTCAATGCAAATGCCTTAAAGTAGACATAAAAATCGACGAAACAAATAAAAGACCGAACGATACCCATACAAATTGTAGCAAGGTGCCTCTTTTGAACATTGCCAATGTTTGAACTTGGAAAAACCTTAATAGAATGGTACATCGATTGGGGTATGTTATCAGGCGGGTGGTAATAGGGTAGAGGAAGGGGATGGGAAAGCAAAAGAACAGGTTGGGAAGTAAGTACCCGATTATTTGAATCTGGTTACGAAACATTTCAAGCGCCTTTACGTACTGATTGGTGGCTACGATATTGGATTTGATAATTGGATTCGATATTCCTTAATTACTTATCATTTTACCTTATGAAAGCCGATTGTAAGGTCCATTAGGTTCAAAAATAGCAACTCCCAGACCTGACATTGCTCATATTTTATATCGAAGCCGCAACCCCCCAACTTAAAGGCAACTGCGTAGACCACTACTCGATGGTAGACAACTACGGTTTTTAGGATAACTTTAGTGAAAGGTGAAATAATTATATAATACGACTTTGGACATAGAGGTCGTATGCTTTTTTAATTTGTTCATAGAGCATATTGTAATATACCATAAGCATGATACCTCCGTGGCTGAGCGGTTAAGATTACTAGACGGCGTGCAGAAATAAATTGTATTTAATTAATATGTCCCGTAAAATAAAACAACTAAGACTCACCCTTTGAATCTTATTTAAATAAATGATTTTCTATCAAAGCAATTACAAAACTATTACATAATTTAAGAATATTAGTGTGAATATACTGATAAATGTGATTCAATGATTTCTAAATATCTTTTGGTAATGCATTTAAACATACGCCGCATTAAAAAAAGATACATTTATTTTAAGTATAAATACTCGTACATACATTATAAAGCCAGACTGGTTATTACTGACTGAAATATTCACGAACAATGTATCGCCACAATATGTTTTACTGGAATATAATAACTTTGTAACAAAAAGAGACATAAAAAACATAGTGACATCGTTATCTTTACTAAGAATAAATTTAGTATTGTTAACATTATGTACATAACACCGAATAAACACAAATATTTTTTAATCAATTTTCATTTTTCCTTCCGTCGATAGAACATTGTTACCGAATAGAGTGAGGTCCCGAGTTCGAGTCTCGGTCACAACCTAATCTTTTTATTGTGTCTTTTTCTATTACCAAACATATTTGTTGAAGATTGTTAATATTCTTTGAAATGATTAGCATAAATAATATAGTGACAATTAAATAATAACTTTGTATAAAACCACAAATTTAACATAAATTTTAATGGCACAAAGAAAGCCATTCAAATTAATAGTAATATTCCTAATAATCAGTTAAATTTGTCCAGTAGTCCAATATTAAACTCATAAACTTTCTCATTATTCTTTTATCACGTTCTCAGTTGACGTTTTGCATCATTCATTTCATTTCTCTGTTACTTTGTTATATTTTAAGTGTTATTCTATTTTTTTCTCATTGTTCTGTTATTTTATTTTATATTTTATCTGTCCTCTATATGTATATACTTTGTATTTTTGTTTAGTTTAATTTTGTACCCTGATGATTCTTAGGCTAAGCGAAACCGGTCGGTCATAAAAATAAAATAAAATCTGTGGTCTTATACAAAGTTATTTTAAATTTTTTTTAATATGTCAAACCACAAAGTGATTGCTTTCTACGAAAATATAAATAATATATCAAATAATTTTCTAAAACCACAATCGACTCTAAAGAAACGTTGCGAAAAACTTGAGCTTAATCTCATTATTATGAGAAATTACATCAAAGCAACGTATTAAATGAAAGTAAAAGTGTTAATTAACATAGTAAATCCATCATAACTCTGCGGTCTGATACAATCTGTACAGTTATCGCGTCCATCAAAACGGTCTGCAGAAAAGGAGAACCTGTGATTGATGATAAACTGACATCACTGACTTTACATTACTCATACTTTCTCTCTGATAAAGTTGTAAATCAACATGAAACGTGGTGTTTTCAGCTAAGTACAGGTGAGTGCATTTGACATATGCTGTACGTGCGGTCTATGCCATTTGAGCTGTTGCACTTAGTGCGGACATACACATGGACATGTGGTTACATTCAATGTGCATTCGTTGTTGGGATAAAGAAAGTGCAATGGTGCAGTTTATTGCTTCCACCGTTGGGTCATCGACAAATTGCGTATGCAATCTAGTTAGAGTAATAAACTTTATGGCACAATGAACTTTATTGTGGCAAACGTTTTTGATATATTTTCATTTTTATAAATATAGCACAAGAGTCTCAATTGCTCGGATCCAATAAGACTCTACGGTAAAAAGGAAGGTTGGTAAATGCCTGTCTATTCAGAACTAGTGATTAAACACGGCCAATTCCATTTCAAGCAACATTTTAATTCAGAATGGTGTTCTTTCATCTGGGCAAAACCTAGAGTAAGTAAGATACTCAATTGCTTCCGTGGTCGAATGGTAAGACGCTTGACTATGCATCCAGAAGTCGCGGGTTCAAACCCGGCGTGCGTAAATACATTTTATTCAATTTGTATGTGTCAAAACACATTTTATTCATATAAAATAATATAAAGTGTATTTGCGGCACGTTCCAGAGTGGTCCACATTTAATTCATAAAATATAAGGTGAAAGACCAGCATTCAGAATCGAAACGTTGCTTGAAATGACTTTAGCCGTGTTTGCTGATCAGATTTAAGTAGCCAGGTACTTCTCAATCTTTTTCTTCCCCATATCTTTCCTCTTCTTACTATATTCAACATCACAACATACCCCTATTGGGGATGCCATAGTCTCACTTACTCTAGACGTTTTGGATCAGTTAGGGCTCTTGTGCGGTATACTATAAAAAATAAATAAAAAACTGCTTTAGTTATTGTTAGCTGTTAGATCTGAAACTCTACATTTTTTATTCCCCCTTTTCTTTCAATTTTTAAATTTCCATCCGCCTTGAAACGACCCCGAAATTGGGATCGGCATAATCTTTGTGTGGTTTTTATATGAAAATAATATTCTGTGGAGGTATGAGAAAAAAGCTATTTCCCAGGTTTTTGAACCCGCGACCCATTGGCCTAGAGCCAAAGCAATTACCTCTTCGCCGCGGAGTACACAAAAGCCTTCCACGATAATAATACATTCCTGCATCTGTCGGAGAATCTTGCCTTCGATCTCTGAATTCATCATCAGCGTTTTTGCTACGAAGCCGCAGAGGAAATTGTAAGTTTGAATTGTTCATTTTATGCCAAATATTTGGGTCACGCATAATAATTTGTGAATGATAACCACCGCACGAGAAAGGGGGTTATTGCCGCGACCGAGATTTGATGTCCGGTATATTTTACTAACCGGACGATTGTTCTAAACCACTAAGCTATTGAGACAACCCATAGCTACCGTAGTGAATAGTACCTTAGCAGGTAACAGGTACCTTAGATTCAAATATTGTTTTCTAGAGGCCTACACTTTTATATTATTTATATACATAGTAGTTGCTACACGTAAAAAAATACTGGGGGTCAAATTAGATTTTTTTTAAAAATAAAATTTGAAGAGGCTTAATTTGGAATTACCTCCTTACAATACATTGCATATAGACAATATGTTACATCTCATACTTTCTTGAGAATTATTAATATTATTTGTTTCAATTTCTAACGATATAGGCTGCCATCTTTGTGATAGTATGCAAAGCTAGATAGAGTAGAGGTTCCGGGTTCGAGTCTCGGTCGCGACCGTTTTTCTTTTTAGTTTCTGGCCTTTTTAGTTTCATATTTCCGTTGAAAACAAATGATATTATTTCAATAATTAAAATCAATATCTCGTCGCTGGAAAGGCAAAAGGGCGAAAAATTAGTTAAATATGCAGTTATGATCCGTTTATTTTCCTGCATCGAATGCTCTGACTCACGTTTGATTCTGAAGACTTTTGTGGCCCTGCAGCCATCTAAAACATATTCACCATTTGGAAGAAGACTTGACTCAAGCGACACAAGTTTGGGGCTTTTTTAGCTTTTTGCCGCTTCAGGTAATTCAGTGAAAGCATTGAGTTATCCGAGAAGACCCATGAATTTTATTGTAATACCAGCCCTTTTGCCTTTCCGGCGACGGTATAATAAATTTTTAGTTTTTTTTTAATTATGTATTAATTGATAATGTGTGCATATTTTTCGTTAATTGCCAGACCATTTTTTCTTTGCGATCGAATGTAAAATACTAGGTGCCATTCATACGAAATATTTGCCAGATGTTTTCGAACAATTTAATTCCCAATATGGTCTAACCTCAGCGCAATAATATACAAGAAGGAGCGCTGTTGTAGTCGGTTTTGATGAGTTTTGCCGGACTCGGCTAGACCTGGGCGTTGCTAAGACTAGAGCTAGGGTATTTATACATCCATTCATAGCACGTGTCGACATAATGTTTTTGTTTATTCGTATTCCCACTTTTCACAGTATTGTTATAAACTAAAATACAGTATATAACCTGAAAAACCGTTGACTTATGTCCATTTATGTCGCATATCAAAACGTGTGGGCGGTGTCAACGGAGACGCGGGACACGAAGAACATCCTTATAATACTTTAAAGCGGTGTGATCATTTGGGTAAATTTTCCGTCTCTTTCTTTCTCATGGCGTACGACGTAAAAACCCGGAGAAAGTGATTTATCGTAAAAATAATTAGCTCTCTCTTCATATATTGTTACTCCAAGGTTCTAACTATCAACATAGAAAAACGTGTGTATCTGACAAATGGTTACCCACCGGAAGCATTGAGGGACTGTATCAACAGTTCAACAGTTCCTCAAGGCGGTTGTCGGTTATCGGGGGTGGCCATTAATCACTGCCATTGTGGACCCGCTGATTGAGTCCGCCTTGAGGCCGTCAGTTTGCCAGACTGGCATACCGGGGCGCTGCCAGCCTCGCAGCAGCAGGCTGCGGGCTCGCAACTGGCAGCCCATTGTCGCGGGTGGAATTGGGGTTTATTCAAGCGGCCGAGTGGTAATGAATGCGGTATTATGCGTATTGTTCTGGATGGGACTATGAAACAAACGTGTCACTGAGTAGTGTGTTCAGGAAATTAAATTAAGCAAGTCGTGAATAGATGATAGCGTAAGTATTTGATTCCTTAAGGTTCTATTCATATAATTGTTTAACCTGCATGCGTAATCGACTGGTTAGTAGCTGAGTGGACAAACGCGTCGTATTCCCGTCCGGGCGTCGTGAGTTCAATTGCTCTACAAGCTAAGCCCTTCGTCATTGCATAAGTAACATTTTCCGTTTATAGTAATGGCAGTGGGAGTTTTTTAAATATTGTCAAGTTATTCGTGACCCGGAAATGTTTGTTTTTCTTTGAACAAAAATAAACAAACTAGAGTCATTCGATGCAGGAATAAAACTGATTAAAACCGCATAAAAAATATACTCGTACGAGTATATTTTATTGTTGAGTATATATATTATTTTAGGAACTTTTTTTTTTTTAAGGCATGAGAGCAAATTTAAAATATAGTATATATAAAATACCATCTATCCAACAGTGCTCGGGTTGAGCTTTGCATACCATTACAAAGGTTGCTGGCTATATCGAAAGAAATTGGGAAAAAAAATTAATAGTTTTCAAGGAAGTATGAGATTAATAAAACTGCCGGTTTTCAAAAAGGTTTCGGTAACTCAATTGGCATGTTACTCTCGGAAGGAGTAGAGGTTCCGAGTTTGAGTCTCGATCGTGATCTAAATGCTACCTCTAATGTTTAAACTATTTTATTAATAGTATTATTCTAAATACTCTTTTAATTTTTATTCTAATTTCTCTAGCAGAAAGCTAGTGATCAAAATCGTATGAGAATCAGTGGCGGATCGTGACTTTTAAGTGTTATAGAGTGCTGAGGTTGTAAAAAAATTTCATTATTAGCCGAAAACGATTTTGGTTTTATTTCAAATTTCATTTTTTTGTATGAAGATATTTCAACCGTGCAGTGAACCACCACAATCTTGAAATCTTCATAATTTTTTAAATATTTTTATTTCCGCTTCTGATGATAATACATTTAACTTTTTTTTTGTTTAAATATATATACATGTAAAAATCAGTTGAATTTTAAGTTATAATGATAAAGTGATTGTGTCCTGCCTGACGTGACCTGCCAGGTAAGTATGTTGCCGTGTATTTATTTAATCTTGGAGTTAATATTAAGTTAAAATTAAGATTTGTACAGCGCCCTTGAGGTGATTTTTCACAAAAATGGCGCTACACAAATTATCCTAATATTATTGTTATTAGATAAACTATCCATTTTTATTTACGGAAGATATTTTGATTTCTTACTAAGCCTAGTAAGAATGATAATTAATGTAATGTAATGTTAAACAAAAAAACTTTTACAAGTATCGGATCTCTCGATAAAAAAGTAACTTTTTTGGACACAAGTGGCAAGCTCTTTGGCTCCGGGACTAGAGGTTGCCGGTTAAAAACCTTTTTTTTAGTTCGACTTTTACTGTTATACGAAAAAAAATACATTTGCATATCGTTCGAAAGTTAAAGATAGTCTCATCATTGCCTTAGCGAAAGACTTCCTTACGGAATTAAAATGTTTTTTGTCATGGCTTTAGCCGTGTTTAGTGTACATATCTCTTTTTCTTCCTTGCTCATTTCGCCTAGTAAAATTCCACGGGAAACGAGAATACCATAGTTACATTGGTTCCAATAGTTGATACTCCAACCATAACCACTTATGCGTTACTCGTATGGATAAAACGGTTCTAGGGGTGGGTAAAGGAAGGGTTTGTATTTGCATGTTGCCTCCTCGAGTGGAGAATCTACCCCCTAAGTACCGCAGGTACCCCGCACCATTTGCACAAAGCGTGACAGCGAAGTGGCTTCATAGAGTAAGTAGACACAGCCCGGAGTTATCGCGTTCCACGCCCCCGATGACACCTTCATGAAAGTACCCCACGTTTAAGGGGCTTTTTGCAAAGATATAAGCAGAATGATTACACTGTAGATTTATATGGTGAATTTGTTGGGACTGGGTTTACTTTACTAAGGTAAATGTTAATATGACAGATTTTTCAGTTTCCTATTCTTTACACGATAAATAAATTTAAAATATATCAGGTTTAAAGAGAAGTTAATGTAAAAAAGCTCTTTTTATGAAAATTTTTGTTTAATTTAAAAGATGTGTTTTTGTTTTATTAAAGTAATGTCTTCGAAACTTATTATCTCACCTAAATTAAAAAATATATTTTCTTATTTTTAAATCATATGCTGATGGGGGGGTGTTTTCTGAAAGTCAGGCATGATTCAGTCAAACTTCAACAACAGTGTGTTGATATTTTTAGAAAAAAGTTTCTTTAAATTTCATCAAAAATCTTCGAGTTTAATGTGATGTTATTTTTTATGTGAATACCGTACAAGAGTCCCAAAGTGAAATATTTGGGTTCAACCTAAATGATTTTTGTCATTCTTTACGACTCTACCAAATCCTTGTTCAGGCTTTGACTTAAATTTCATTTTAATTGTAAAATATTTTCTATTCATATTTTTGTCATTGCTTCATTAAAATGTTATGTGAATGCTGTTCTTTCTCTGTTGCTCTTTTTTTTCTCATTTCGTGGTTTGTATTTTTTTGTAATGGGACAATGGTCCGTTAGCGATAAATAAATAATTTAATCTCTCTGATATTTTCAGGGCAATCACATTTGAAACTAGCACCGTAATTTCCACCATAAGCTACATAGCTTGGAAATATAGATTTAACTGTAAAGAAATATGTTTCATACTTTTTAGATACTATACATACTCAGATGCTAACATTAAACTGAATAACAACTTGTTACCAAAATATTTTTCTGACAAAATTATCTACAATGTTGATATTCACAAATATAATACAAGAGCATGCAAAGAAATTAGACTCCCAGAAAAGAATAAAGCCAACACACAAAGTAGCTTACTATACAAAGGAATGAAATCTTAAAATACGCTGCCGGAAACCATCAAATCAATATATATCAATATATTAATATCAATACATTCAAAATAGCCTGTAAAAATATTTTAAATGCATATAAATCACAATAATAAGTAGTATTTAAGTTAAAATATTATAAAGTCAAAAATAAAATGAAATAATTAGCTACTTGTAATCTCGAATGAACAAAGTAACTAATATAAAATAAATAAATAAATAAAAATACTTTTCACTTCTGTAATAAATAAGAAAAAAAGTTTCTTATGTAAGGTGATGACATTCGGGCGAAGCCGCCTACACTAAACTGTGTATAAAACCTTTCAAGCAAAATTTTAATTCTGAGTAGTGGTCTCTCACCAAAGCGGTACTTGGGGTATATTCCACTCTGAATGCTTAATTAAAAACGTTAAAGTTGGGTAATTATATTCGTACGTGTTCAGTTTTGGGCTAAATGTCACAGATGTTAAGTAATGTACAACTGACACCTACACGGTGTACCTTATTAAAATGGCGTGCTGTGTATAGTAATCAACACTTATCATTAAATAAATAAAAAATAAAAGTATATGTAAGAATCAGCTAAATTTTAAGTTATTATGATATGGTGATTGTGTCCTGCCAGAAGTGACCTGCCAGGTAAGTATGTTGCTGTATATTTATATAAACTAGGAATTAATATTAAGTAGAAATTAAGATTTGTACAGCGCCCTTGAGGTGATTTTTCACAAAAACGGTGCCATACAAATTATCCAAATATTATTATTATATATCGGACACATGACGAACTTCGTGGTCAAGCGGCTAAGATGCTCAACTACAAAACCAAAGCGGGTGGGAATGCCGGCGTGCGAATTCGTTTTTTACGTAATTGATATTTATTATTACATATTTAATTCATATAAAATAATGTATCGTCGCTGGAAGAGCAAAGTGGCTTAAGCGACGCTTTGTTAAAAAATGAGTTAAATATGCGGTTGCAAGTTTTGTTCCTGCATCGAATGCTTTGACTCTAGTTTGATTTCTTTTGTTTAAAGAAAGAAAAACATTCCCGGGTTACGAATAACCTGAGAATATTCGAAAAACTCCTATTGCCATCATAATAAGCGGCAGATGTTGCTTGTGTAATGATGGAAGACTTAGCTAGCAGATGAATTGAAGTGCGACGCCCGGGTGGGAATCCGACGCATTTGTCCACTCAGCTACTAACCGATCATTCCGAAGACTTTGAAGGCCGTTCAGCCACCTTAATATATTTATCATTTGAGAGAAGGCTTAACTCAAGCGATACGCGTTTGGTGTTTTTTTTAAACGTTTTGTCGCTCAGTGAGAGTATCGAGTTACCTGATTCAACTTGTGTTTCAAAATCCAACCCTATACTGAAGACTTCGTTGTAAAAATAAATAAAATTAAAGTACTCCTATGTAAACTTCCCAAAATGGCGCTTCAACCCTTTTGCCTTTCCGGCACCGATATGGTATATTTGCCGTAGGTTTCAGGTTACTTGAAATGGCTTTAGCCATGTATGGTGACCAGATCTGAATTGCCAGGTACTTCCTAACCTTTCTCTTCCCTTTTTTTCCTCCTCAAGCCCTTTAGTTTTACAACATATTCCAATTGGAGATGCCATAGTCCCACTGGTTCCGGGGAGTCGGGATCAGTTGGGATTTTTGTCACATTAAAAAAAGTTTTTACTAGTGAGAACTGGATTATGCGATATAGAATGGAGTGATAGGCACCTGGTTAGTACCAGATTACGAAGTTCAAAAAAAAAAAAATTCTGGCATTCATACGAGTATCTGAAATTTATATTCTGATTGTAAATTGATTCAATCATTTAAATTAAGATAATTTACGTTGTCGAAAGACACTCCTATCTGCTATTCGATAATTTAACTTTATTGTTTTCTTTAATATACCTATATATCTTTATACACGGGTATATATTTTTCCTATCTACCTTTTATAGCTATAAACAATCGTAACATAATTATATGATAAGATGTCAGCGACAGAATTTCCAACAATAACATTTTACTCTGGGTATTTTTTATATATAATAGGTATTTCATATTGATGACCTACATGGTCGAGTGTTAAATCGCTCGACTACGAATCAAAAGTTTGTGGGCTCAAACCCGGCGTGCGCAAATAACTTTTTTTAAATTAATTTGTGTCAGAACACATTTCTTTTTTATAAATATATATTGTATATTTGCGGCACGTTCCAGAATGGTAGATACTCTAAGTATCGTCTTGGTGAAAGACCACCATTCAGAATCGAAACGTTGCTTAAAAATGGTATAAGCCGTGTTTGGTGACCAGATCTAATTAGCCAGGTACTTCCCAATCTTCATTTCCCCATCTCTTTCTCCTTCCCACAACTTTTAGCCTCACAAAATACCCCTAATGGGGATGTCATAGTATCACTGGCTTTAGACCTATGAAAGCTGTTTAGACTTTTGTGTGGTATTCACTATAAAAAAATGTTAAATATTATTTTTTCCATATAGTCTGAAGATGCCTGTTGCAATGTGAAACCGTTTCGGTCAAAAATTAATAAGTGGAAATAAGTTACAAAGGTTTTAAATCATACTTTTTTATGTATATTTTTACCATTTCTTTTTTACTGTGGCTCTTATTTTGTTCTCCACCTGTTATCACTATAACATTCTGTCGAAAAATCGTTTTATTGAGATTGTTATAAGTAAATAAATAAATATTTTTTACCCGCTTTCTGTATTTATGAAGTCTTGTTGGTTGAAAGCCTGTTTAGGTTTAGTTCATGACCTTGCGAAACGGCTTTTCTCACATTTCAGGCCACGGGGTATTTCTTTTATTTTATGAAGTAATGTGCGCGCAAGACCATTATTATTCGTAACGAAACAAACTGTCGGTATACGCGATGGAAATACTAATTCGTCTTGACTTGCTCTATAGGGCTTAGGTCGGAAAGCCGAATTTCAGGATATTCTCTCTATTGACGTGGAAATAGAGATATTTATCTTAATATTACCGAACTACTCTACTCATTTTAATGAACTCGTAACGTCACCCCGAGATCTTAAGGATGAAACCTTTTCATAGCTATAATTATATCTTATATTGAAACTATTTTCGTAGAAAGCAATTACTTTGTGGCTTGACATATTCAATGAAACTGAAATAGTACTTTGTATAAGACCACAGATTATATTTTTATTTTTATGACATACCGGTTTCGCTTAGCCTAAGCATCATCAAGGTACACAATCAAACTAAAAAAATACATAGTGTGCGGTTATATATACATACAGAGGGAGAACAAAATAAACAAAATAAGAAAACAGTGAGAAAACAGAAAAATAAAATTTCAATTATAACAAAAGAAACAGAGAGAAAGAGACAGAAAATTTGAAATGAAAGAGGCAAAACGTCAACTGAGATGGTGATTAAAGAATAATGAAAAAATTTATTATTTATAGGAAATAAACCTAATATTGAACTAGTTTAGTTTAATTTTGTACCGTGATGATACTTAGACTAAGTGAAACTGGTCGGTCATACAAAAATAAAATAAAATCTGTTGTCTTATACAGAGTTATTATTTCATTTTCATTATATTTATATTATATACCTACTTTAAATGAATACATTTATTTAAGAAAATAGGATAAAATCGTGGATAACTTTATTTTATTATGGATTAAGAGATACCAAAAGAACGCAAGGCCAATTAAAGGGTATTGAAAATTCTAATTGATTTCTGTTGTGATACAATGTACCAATAGCGTAATGCATCAAAACACTGTATTACATGTTTTGTTGAAGATATATTGGTTTTTTCATTCACACTTACCTTAATCTTTTTTATTCTCGTATCACTTATTTTTACTTTAATATTTGGTATTTGTCTTTTTAGTTTTTTTTTTATAGCGATATAATTGTTCCATTTCACTGTATACTATCTTTTATTTTTGAATGACGTGAGCATTGGTAGTCTAGCAACCCAGTTAATGTTAAATAAAATGATAAGTACACTGCCAAAGGAGCGAATATTGCAAATCAAACGTATGGGTTTAAGGCAGCTGCTTAGTGAAAAAAAAACTGTTTGTTTATGTAGGTACATTTTTGTTGTTAATTTGCTAAATGAAACAATATATGGAAGTGAATCAGCAAGGACATATGTCTAACAGTGTAGTTTGGCGGTCTCCTGGCAACGATCCGTTGGGGATCATTGTTTAAATGACCCTAAGGGCCGACTGCCACTAGTAGCAGCCTATATTCAAGGAATAATTTAAACATTTTTATAAATCTTCTTCTCTATATATAAAAAATAAAGTTAGTCTGTTTGATGTGTGTTGTATGTTTTCAACTTTCTCTAAAATTACTAGACCGATTTCGTTGAAAAAAACAGTAGAGTTTATTATTATTAGTGACGGGAAGGTTTGGAGAGTAGTTTGAATGAAATCCAATGTGAAAAACTGTTGTTTTAACGTTTTAAAATGAACATAAAAAACATTGAACCCGCCATGTTGTATTGCGGTTAGCCCATAGATATACGGTTAGCCACAGATTGAATATTTCACAGACGATGGTTTGTGTGGGTAGAATATTTAAAAAATGGGAAACCAAAGAAGGTACCTACTTAAGAAATTATTCTTTTTTATATACATGTTTGGAATGAAACTGTTGTATAAGGGTCGGAAAAAAACTTGAATAATATCAGTCATTATATTATGTGCAAAGGTTACGTGCTTTGAATGAAGAAAAGGAAAATTATACTTGAAAACTCTACTATTACCACATATCGTAAAATTCTTAGAATATTACTGCAATTATTATGTTGTAATAATAATTGCACTTTGAGACCGACCGGATGAATTGCCGCAAGCTTTAGAAATGCAACGCGGATGCATTCAGATAATGTCGAGATAAATAAACGTGCACCTGTTTGTTATTTTACTTTATGAGAAAATTGATTCTGTAGTTGTTAGTTACATAAAGTATACATTTATCCTGCTTTACGATTTTTTCAGTAGGTAGATATTTGTAGTTTTTATACAAAACCTATAATGTTGCCTTCGTATAAGCGTTAATGACAGTGATGTTGATAACAACAGACATTATTGTTTAATTACCCGGAGAACGTGTTATTATCATATTAAAATAAGGTATAGGGGTATGATAAGCGTAAAATAAACTCTTAAACAAAATTCTGCGTCAGAATAAAAAACAAATCTTTCCCGAATTGAAATCATGCGATCGGATATTAAATAAAACATTCATTAACGACCTTCTTAGAAGAAAAACCATTGATCCAAAAAATAATAAGCTCATTCAAAGCTAGTTTATTATTTAAAAAGTAAAGTTTCACACAGCGAAACGATCGTTTTCTACGAACTTATATATCACGCTTTAAAATGTGATTCAAAGAAAAAGCCAACGGTCCCTGATAATCTTTTTTTTTATACTCGCATTTAAAAGCTGCCATTTGAACTTTTGCCATACCACAGGGCATAATTAGCGAGGGTTGAATTTGCGACTTGAAGTGAGAAACCAAATGCAATCGTTTGTGATGTTTAATACTCTCAATATTGCCCTGGTGAAAAAACATAATTCATAATCAAAACGGTATTTGAAATGGCATTAGCAGTGTTAGATGACCAGGTCTGAATAGCCAAATACTTCCAAACCTTCCCCCTTTCAATATCTTTCTCCTCCCCACTTCCTTTCAGCTTCTCGACATACCCTGATTACAGATGAGTGTTTTTAAAAACCTTATTATTGCTACAGTAAAAAAACACTGTTATACGATACATTAACAAAACATAGTGCTAAATGTTGTATTTAAAAGCGAATACAAAATCGTTTAACCCGTTATCCTTTTAAAATAAATATTTAATTGAAAATTTTCTACTTTATTTCTTGACATTACCTTTAAATGGTTTGAACCGCATAAACTCTTTTGTACGTCGTAGTTAGGGTAGTTTTTTTCCTGAATTCGAGTGCGGCGTGCGTTCTGGCGCAGCGATCTGCAGCCCTAAGCGGGAAATTTATGAGGCTGATCCGCTACGGGGTTGAAGGCAGCTATTTAAGTTCCAATTGCGGCGGAGACAAATTTGAAAAGCTGAATTCACAAAGTTATTTTCAGCGGATTATTTTAGTCCCAGAATAACGGTCGCTTTCGCCAAACTGATTGAGCGACCATTTAGTTACAATTTGTACAGATGTCACCAATCTGGTTGTGCGCAATATTTTCTTTGTGGTATTATTTTATTTAAGACACTTTTTTAATGAAATAACCTCCTTTACGGGCTTAAATGTCAGATGTACGTTCACATTATTTCATTTTTTTTAAACTTTCGTTCCCTCAGCGTCGATTCGTGAGTGCAGTTTTGTCAAAGGATTAATACTAGTTTGTAATTTAATTTAATCTTAGAAAGAAAGTGTTATTTTAGTGGTTTCTATATCACATTCATTAAAAAAACAAAAAAAAAATTAACGATGATGGTCATGTCGTAAAACAGATTGTAGGGCATGCTGCATATTGCGGAGAATGATCCTGGTCGTCTTGTTGTCCCTGGCGGTATTGCCGGGCATTTCGAGCACCTTGGCATCGTTGCGATTTCTCAGCTGTCCGTTTTTCCGAGAGGAAACAGTTTTCTTTCTTCAGATTTCCTCCAAGAAGTTTTGGGGGTTCTGATCAACTGGATTGAACCCGTTAATAACTCCTTTCTTACCTCCGTAAATAAATCCTCTTGGCAACCCGTTGTCAGTTGTTTTTCGGCGGGCTGCCCACCGCCCAGTTTCTGTTTACTGCGCAGCTTCTTAGTGACGTCCGTGCGTAATAGGGTTGTGCGTATAGAATTGTGTAGCGCGGCAAGTACTTGTACAATTGTTGAATAATTTATTATGTTACAGTATTTACTCAAAGTATTACTCTGGTGAAAGACCACGATTGAAAATCAAAAAGTTGATTGAAATGGCTTTATCTGTGTTTGGTGAGTAGCTCTGAAAAACCAGGCACTTTCCGCTTTTCTATTTCATTCCCTTCCCCACTAACTTCAGCCTTACAACATATCGCCATTGGCGATGCTATAATTCCACTGGATCTGGAATTTTGTGCGGTATTCAGATGATAACAAAAGAACTCTTGGAAATCCAAATGCGAAATTTTGTTGTTATTAGTTGATGAAGCCGCTTCTAGTTGGTGGAAGCAATCAATCAAAACCCCTTGCGTTGCAATTGCTCCAATCAGGTATTTTGTGGGTTTCCCCGGTTTTCCTATCACAGCCTCAATTATTATTAGATGCGAGGCGGTCTGCAGCGAAAGGGGTGAAGCGGGGGGCTGGCGGGGAAACTCCCATATCATCGCGAAAAGTCGGTGTATTAAAAGCGCCTATTTTTGTTATAATCTTCGAACACAGATGGCGCCAGACGCCAAAAACGTTGTATATATCGATTTGTTATAGAAATATATGATATAAAGTTACGCAGATATTGAGATATCACAGATATACACGTTAGTAAAATCATTCTATTCCTATATTTATTTATATTATAATACTTCTCTTGAACATATGTTTTTTTGTCAAAGTTATTTTAACAAGCAGTATCGTTAAAAATTTTTGTACTTAATTTTTTTTTTTCAAAGTTAAGTATCATTTCTGAGAATGAATTTCAAAGCCATTAAATATAAATTCGTGATATGAAATGCGAAGTAATCTGATATGTACAAATATGAATAAAGCCTTTCGATTTAAGTTACTTTTTAACTTCTCGTGTAACAGAAATAGATGTAACTACTGAGTTTTTATTACCTGTAAAAAACATCATCTTAAAACACAGTAATGAAATTTTCAATTCGACGCGATATTTATATTATATATCGATATTATACAATAAACTGCTCCGTTACAGAGCCGTATAACAAATAACCGAAAACTATGCAAAAGGAGAAGAACCATTATTCTGGTCAGCACCAGAAAATACATACTTTTTGGCATTCTTATACAAGCAATTCTTAATTTTTGCTGATTTTATACGGATAGTTTGGCAAATGTCTGAGATTTCTTATGAAGACAATTTTTAAATAGTAATCTTGTGACCTCCGGTGGTCGCGAGTTCGAATCCCAAATTAATTTGTTTTTTTTTTCTAACAAATAATAATTGAAAATAATATAAAGTATATTTATAACACTTTCCAGAGTGGTAGATACTCTCGGTATCGCACTAGAAAACCACCATTCAGAATCGAAACGTTTTTTGAAATGGCTTTTACCTTATTTGGTAACCAGATCTGAATAGCCAAGTTGTCAGATCAGAAGCTGCTATAAAACACCGAATGTGTTTTCAGCTTCAGATGAATTTGGAAAATGGTGTACTGTAAAACGATAATTTATTCTACTTGATGGAAGTGTCTCATGTGGAAAGATTATTGGAATGAAGGGAAAATGGGAAACCATTCACTCACCGATGTATTTGATGTGGAGTTCTTGATTCTTCTTACACAGTTATGTTGTTAACAAACACGAATCACAACAAAACACCACACTCAATTTTATATCGCTTGGACAACAACAACAAACCGACCACTAAGCGAAAGACCAGCGAACAACACGAAACACGTTTTTTTTCACATTAAACTCTTCCGTTTCGATTGTCACTTGTTTCGAACACCATGATGTTCCATACGGAATTCGATATTGCGAAATGGTTGGATAACGTAGAAACTGGATGAAATACATAAAGGTAAGAACCTAAAAAAAATATGAACCTAAACCTAACCTAACCTAACAAATTATCACTTTGGAATTCAACACAAGTATTACTTCTCAACCTTCCTCTTCCCTATATCCTTCTCTTCTCCACTCTCTTCAGCTTCACAAAATACCCCGATTGAGGATACCTGCCGATAACTCTGGGAAGTCGGGACTCTTCTGCGGTGTTATAGGTTTGTCTTTGACCCTTATGGTTCCTTGAAGAGTTTGGTTTCTATCAGTTATCCATCTTTCATGCAAAATGTCCTCCCAATCACCTTTTGTATTTTCTTCCCCACTCTCTTGAGATACACAACATACCCTTAATCGAGGGTGCCATTGTTCCACTGCCTTCAGACAGTTGGGATTCTTGTCCGATATTACACACAAATCAACATTCCAAGATTGAACACATCTTTTGGACAGAAAAACCATAAGTTTCATGCTGCCAAATTATATAATGCTCTTCCAAAACATATTAGAGATGCCTCTGAGATGCAAATGTTCAAGAGCAACATAAAAATGTGGATCAATAACCATGAAGACGAGGAAATTATAAAGATTATGAAGTAATCATGAAACCCGTGACACCAACGCAGCAACCTACAGTCCCCCTCGGAACAGGAATCCCTAGTGAGGAGGACTGTGAATGAAATATTATTGTTTTTCAACATATCTGTTTTTCAACATATCTGTTTTTCAACATATCTGTTTTTTAACATATCTGTTTTTCAACATTTCTGTTTTTAAACATATCTGTTTTTCAACATATCTGTTTTTCAACATATCTGTTTTTCAAAATGTTATATTGTAATTAATAAAAAATATATAAATATATATATATACATACTATTAGTTTTTTGGTACCCCGTTGAATAGATTATTTTCATACGAAAATTTGTAAGATTTTCCGCCGTTTAATATCAGTGTCTTCTCTCGGCGTACTTAGCTGCTGAATCTCGAAATAAGAGAAATTCGCCTTATTTTACCACAAGTCGCGAGATGCAGAGGCAAAACGTGAGAGCACCATGAATAATGGACCGTTATAATAATGACAGCACCATGTGCTGGCTGGTGGGGCACGTACCGAGGGGTCGTAATTATTACGCCACTGAATAACTGAATATGTGCAGCGCTCGAAAATGCACGAATAACCAGGCCGGGAGCTATTACTCTTTTCTCATCCGAATTATCTATGACGCCGGAAATTTTTTATATGGTTTTTTTAAAGTGCTGCAAATGGTGTGGGTGACTATGAAAACTTGCTTAACCGTGGTTAACATTCGTTCATAGTTGGCATTTAAGTTGGCACACTCCCGTTCCGAAGGGTGGTTCTAATGTCACCTCACTTTATTGAGTAGGTAGGGATTTAAAAATATTAATTTCGTAATTTGATAATTTCAATAAACATCACTTCAAATTTCGAAAAGTTTATACTCGTACGTACTCACAAAGAAAATAATTATATTTTGAAATAACTTACTTTGATCATTGCCTTTAAAAAATATGTACTCCGTTATCCTTATCTCGGAATACTTATAACAAAATGATTTTGCAGATACAAAAATATTGTATTGTGAGACCTGTAAATTTCATTTTACTATGTTTCTCATGTGCGGAAGGCGTGTTGACTGTTTTAAGCAGAATATATAGATATCAGTTTAAACCGAGATTATTAATACAATTAATAAAATATCACATTAATTTAATCCGCAGAACGCCATTTAATTAACTGCACGATAAGATGTAAAAAAACAATACTTTTCATTTTAATTTAATTTAATGGTTAAAAAACCTCAACTTATTTATTTTTCACCAGACTTGTTGTAAGATGACACCAGTCTCTTCATATTAAAATGGAATTCAACCATCAATTATCAGTTTTCAAATTAAAATTTTCATGTTATTTAAAACTGATTCATACACCGTTTCACCGTCGCATTCAGTAAGTTAATTTTCTCGCAAAAGCTTTCTTCCGGCTAAATCTCTTTAGCTTGCAATGAATACACTCGGAAAACTTAGCGAATGGCGATGGGCGTTGGGCGATGGGCAATTGTGCCGTGTTGTACAATTGAAATGTTGTATAATTCCGCGTGTTCCGGTCTGATGCGCCCAGACACCCACCACCCACTTTAGGAGCGGAAAACACTTAACACCCGATGCTGATTAATTAATATAAATTTTCACCATAAAGCAGAAAATCTTCTCACTGACTAACTACCTATCTAATCGCGAAGGGTGATCTCTAGCGTCATGAATTTTCCACTGTTTGAAACTTTTCTATGTTCATCTCGTAACGTTGTCTCCGTAATGAGAAGTTGTAAGAACCTTTAAAGTCTAAAATCTGGGTGAACGTTGTTTGAAAAGCTCGCGGTCGGTGAACTCTGGCGTCATTATATTCGTACATATTTTGCTGTCTAGAATTTCTAGGTTAACATTCATTAATTTAAGCGCAAGTTAAATGTCACGGACGCATCTAACGCATCCCATTTATATGGGAAGTCTCTCAGAAGGTAATAAAACTACCCGAATGTATTTTTGAATGTTATTGTAAAGCCGCCTCTGTCAGCAATAAAACAAAACCCAAAGTCACAGATGTTTACTATGAGACTCAATAAGCGTCCATTCCGGATACTAATAGTATATATGCCATAGATTTACTTAAGCTTGTACCAGTCTGAAGATGCCCGACATAACGTGAAACCGGTCAGGTAGGTCATAAAAAAATGGTGGAATAAAATTAAATTTTGGTATTATAAAAATCATTGATAGTCACGGAAGTTGAAGCCCCCAACAAAAACGTAAAAATATTCTCATTTCTCTCTTTACAGTATACAATCCTTCGAGAAGACTTTTTTTTTTCAAATATTAAAACTCCAATTATTTTCCCGGACTGAAAGGGTGGTGTTCCATAATCGGAAGCCTAGCTTTGTCGTTTGCAGGAGTTTATCTACAAGTGTAGTAAAAGTTGGGCACTTCTTTTTTTGTCTAAACACTTTTAACTTTTATTCGATGGAAGCCATTTCGAACTTAATTAGACTGAAGTTATTACTTGAGCTGAATGCCCGTAGATACAAAATAACCGCTGGGCTTTTTTGTCTAAATCTTGTAATTAATTCTGGTTTTAAAACTTAAGTATTCAGCTTCGTTAATTTTTTTAAAACTCAATGGCGGTTTTAACTGTACGTCAGATATGCTATATTATGCTATAGGTACCTACTGATATACATGGCCTGTTCAAAAGAAAAGGTGAATTATGAATTTTCGCGGGCTGTGTACATTCGATTATCGTTTTTTTTTGTTATGTTGGTACACGTATGTTTATCATATGTTAGCATTATCAGCCATTTTGGATTAGTGGTTTGTTTTTGACAACTGGAAAGGTTGGTCACGTTTTTGTGTGTTCTTCGATTTTTTACTTTGAATAAAATGGATCAAAGAATAAAATCCATGATTTGTTTTTCCACAACTCCAGGACGCTCATCGTTATTAACATCTTCTCGGCCTTCTGTAAAGCGCTTGTACCAATTATTATCACTTTTTTGAGACAAAGTAGACTCGCCGAATGCCACAGTCAACATTTTAAGTGTGTTAGAGCATTTTATTCCATTTTTAACGCAAAATTTAATACATATTCTTTGATCCATTTTTTCTCAAAAGTAAAAAATCGAAGAACACACAAAAACGTGACTAACCGTTCCAGTTGTCAAAAACAAACCACTAATCCAAAATGACTGATAATGCTAACATATGATAAACATATGTGTACCAACATAACAAAAAAAAATCGATAGTCAAATGTACACAACCTGCGAAAATTCAAAACTCACCTTTTCTTTTGAACAGGCTTCGTATTCGCAAGTTAATCTAAAAACATTGGGACAAAAAGTTGATGGGTGATTGGTAACTGTCCCGAATATTCAGGCATACGAGTATACAATAAATCATTATTATTTTCTTTACGTGAATACCGCAAAAGACTCTCAACTGCTCCCAACCGCCAAGCCAGTGAGACTATGTCATCCCTAATAGGGGTTTATTGTGAGGCTGAAGGTCATTAGGGACAAAAAAACGATTTTTGTATTCAATATGTTAATGTGACATTTATTTGTCTAATAACTATATCGTGCGGTGTGGTAAAAGCTTGGTGGGTAGATTACATTTTTTTAACCGTTTTTGGTCACTATGGCATTAAATCAAACGCGTGCTTAAATTCGACTTCTGACACACTAAAAACAATTGTAATATACGAAATGTATTATTAAATTAACGATGAAAGTGTTTTGGTGTCTATTCTCAACAAATATTGCCACCTCACTTCTTAATATGCGTACATTTTGACCATGTGATAACAAAAAACAAAAAACAAAACCCTACAAAAATACCTAATGCAAAAACACCAATACAAATTCGTTTACCATGAGTATAAAACAATAGCTTTTTAAAAATAATTTTGTCATTCTGCAAAAAAGAACTATGGATTAAAAAATAACTGTTCATTAAATCCGAGAATTTCAATACAAATTTTTATTTAAGTTGATGCTTAAACGAACATAATTTGTAAACGAGAATAAAAGCTCTGGCTCTGGATGAATACAAAGTAAAAAGTTTTCATATTTTCCACTGAATAAATTCAAAACTACATTTAGCGATATTTCAGTTCACGTCGCGTCAAAGAAAAGCTCCGCTATTTTATTCAGAGCTTTAATTTTTTTCACCTCGTATTTACGCATGACTGGCGTAATGTATATACTCGTACAACTAGATTTCATTCTCTGTTTGCCAGTATAAATACACCTGAGAGTATTTGTATTCCAGTCGTAAGAAATAAAGCCATTTGTATTTTTTTACCGGAAATACGAAGTAAAGAGAGTTGAAACAATATATTTTTAAAATTTCTTGGGTGCACTCTTTTTTAATATAGAATTCCGCTCAAGCGTCCCAACTGCTCTCAACCGTCTAGAGCCAGTGAGACTGGGATCCCCAATTGGAGTATCTCGTAAGGTTGAAGGTAGGGGAGAGGGGAAGGAGATGGGGAAGAGGAAAGTTGGGAAGTACCTGGATATTCAGATCTGGTAGCCAAATACGGTTGAAGCCATTTCTAGCAACGTTTTGATTCTTAACTCTTTACACTCCAATGTCGAGTGTCACTCAACATTGATTTTGTTCCACTAACTCCAATTTCGATGTGGCCGACTAATATGCCTCATCATAAAAAAATCTTAGAATTAATGCAATTTTAGCGAGGAGCTGGTGGGATAAAAACAATTAAAGGCTTGGAGTAAAAAGGGGTTGATGGTGGTCTTTCACCAGGGTGAGACTGCGAGTTTCTACCGCTCTAAAATATAAATGTCACTATGTGCTGTTCTTCTAAATTAGCAATTTCCTTGACAGCTGCAAAGCATCGTCTTCATTTGTGAACTTAGATCTACACATTTTGATTTTGTTTTAATCTAACTTTGGTGAAACCATGACTCGAAGAAGACATTTAAAAACCACACACACTCATGTCAATAATTAACAGGTATGTCGTGACATCAGCTCAATATGGCTGACAGGAAGCGATTTCCAACAAAGGCGTCTATCCAACAACTTCGGTCAATTTTTTGTCAAAGTTTTTTTATTAATAAAAGAATAATATTTTGCATCCGAATCTATGGAAGCTTTTTCATTCATTATCACCTCAATTATTGCAATCCGGAGATGCATTTTAGATACTCATAGTGATGCAATTAGTTGCATCATTCACGATGATGATGCAGAGTGGATGTAATTATTTATATGAAATTGCAATGACCTTGCTGCAATCTATGATTCATAAATGGTAGATTTGAATAACGCACACAGAGATGAAATACACTTCTATTGTTTGAATCAATAAATCGTGTTTCAAATCATACATACTTTGTGTATTTTAAATTTACAATAAAGGCTTTTTATAAATGCTCATTGGCACATTGTTTCACGTTAATTGAAGGTTAATTACTCTTAAGAGTAATAAAAAATCACGTAACATTTTCGTAAATGAAAATGTTTTTTTTTTATCATAAATAATTTGGGGTTAATTTAAAAAAAATATTAAATACGGTGTACAACATGTATGTATTTAGAACTTTCAAGTACTACACCAGGGATATGCCAGTGTTGCGGTGGTCATTTTTAATAGATAGTGCAATAAAATAGAGCACAAAAAATAAATAAATGGAATTAAAGAAAAAATTCAGATCTTTCAAAAATTAGATCATTCAATGAAAGAAGGTTAATGAATACAATGACTTCAAACCAACTAACTCACCATCACGCCGTTTCTCCCCAGGGGTAGGCAGAGATAACAGCCCGTCATACAACTCTATCTTGGTATACACTCCTTGCTTCATTCAAACTGTCTCATACGTACTCTTCTATTATTCTGACTCTTCATATAACCCGATTCAAGTATTTGTTTTACTTGATCGTGCCATGTCTTCCTCGGGCTTCCCTGACTTCTTCTTCCATTCACCTTTGCATCATATATTCTTTTCACGCTCCTTTCTTCGTTCATTTGCTCTACATGCCCAAACCATCTAAGCGTCCCTTTCTTGATCCCATTCATTACGCTTACATCAGCCTTGCATTATTTCCGATGCTTTAGATGAAGCTGAAAATAAGGCAAATAACAAAGTTTAAAAATAAACAAAGATTACGATTGAGTTATTAGTTGTTGTTATTTCTCATGTCTATAAAAGGTTTTTTGTAAAGATTTTTTTCCTAAGATCTTGGAACGGCTCAATTTTTTATCTTTCCTAGAAAAACAAGTGTTTTCGTCAAATATACCTATATGGTGTTAAAATAGCAAGTTTGCGTTTGCCACTATCTCACTTACAAATTAGAATCAATTCGTTGACAAAAGTAATGTAATACAAGAATAATACTCTTAATGGTTATAAATCTAGTAGGTATATTTTTGTTTGCATGCTGCACAAAAGTCCCAACTGCTCCTAACTTTCAGGTGCCAGTGGAACTATGACATCCTGAATTGGACGTAGTTGTGCAGAAAGCGTCCAACCCACAATTTGCCAAAATCGAGTTTAACACGTTTTTGCATAGATAAATATCGATTTCTATCCGCTGAAAACATCCAAGCTTAAAATGCGATAAATTTTTAGTTATTCGTTTTTTTACCAACCCACATTTGAATTTAAAAAAAAAAAAAACAAATTGAATAAAAAAATCTAAATGTAGGATAACATAAAAAAAGCAATTATTTTTTTAATAAATTATAAATGACCTTTATATTTATAATAATTTTCGTAGAGAAAAAACACTGATATTCACTTTAAAAATGCCGTAATACGCTTTGGTGTCGTCATATTTTCAAACGTATTTTTCTCAGTTTCATCTTTTTGGGGTTTGATGCTTTCTGCATAACTACGTTCAATTGGGGTATGTTGTGAACTCAGAGCAATAATATACAAGAGAGAGAGCGCTGTAGAGAGAGAACTGTAGTCAGTTTATACGAGGTTCGCCGGACTCGGCTAGACCTAGGCGTGGCTAGGACTTGGATTAGGGTATTTATACATCCATTCATAGCACACGTCGACATTATGTTTTTGTTTATTTGTATAACCACTTTTTCACAGTATTGTTAATATATATACTCGTATATAACATGTAACCTAAAAAGCCGTTGAGTTATCTCAACTTATTTCGCGTATCATAATGTGTGGGCGGAGTCAAGGGAAACGCGGCACATGAAGAACATTCTAACAATACTTTAAAGCGGTGTGATAAATCTTTAAAATTTGTTGTCTCTTTCTTTCTCATGGTGTACGACGTGAAAAGCAGGAAAAAATGATTTATCCCAAATTTGTATAGGTTGGGTAAAAAGAATTAGCTCTCTCTCCATATATTGTTACTTCAAGGTTGTGAAGCTGATAGTAGTTGGGAAGAGGAAAGTTAGGTTATTCCTGGCTGTTCAGATCTGGTCACCAAACACGGCCGAAGCCATTTCAAGCAACATTTGAGTTTGACTGATTACCCTTCACCAGTTACCACTCGTATTGATAGAAGTCAAAGTAACCGTTTTCCCAGACTTTTATCGTCACAATATAAATTGTTTTTTAAATGTGAACAAAGGCAACGACACGAGAACATTATCCGTTTCTTAATTTGTACACGACATATCCATTAGAGCAATTAATTAAGAACAATAGAGCCGGCTTATGCCTTAAATACTTTATCAATCACACCATGGCTGGGTATTTTGACTAAAGAAAACTATTAGACTTAAACAGCGATTTCCAAACTGTCTTTACTTCCGATAGCGCCCTCTTTTGATATATAAACTAATCACCAGCACTGTACGCTCTGCTTTTTCAGAATGCTTTAAAATGCGATTCACATGTCGCTCATACAAAATCGCTTCTTACGCAGAATTGCATGGAGATTAGGGCGAGAAAGAGAAAACTATTAATATATAATATATATATATATTTTTTTTCTTATATGATTACCGCACAAGAGTCTCAACTGCTCCCTGAAGGTAGTGGGGAGGGGAAGGAGATTGGGAAGAGGAAGGTTGGGATGTACCTCTTCAGATCTGGTCACCAAACACGGCCAAAACCATTTCAAGCAACGTTTCGATTTTGAATGGTGGTCTTTCACCAGGGCGATACTTAGAGTATCTACCACTCTGGAATGCGCCGCAAATATACTTTACATTGTTTTATATGAATTAAATGTGTTACAATACATATTAATTAAATAAAAGTTATTGGCGCACGCCGGGTTTGAACCCGCGACCTTTGGAGTCGTAGTCGAGCGTCTTACCACTCGACCATGGAGGCCGTATTATAGAAATTTTGAACAGTGCCAAGGAATATTTATCGTTCTTCCTGTGTCAACTGTAGTTAGAGGTGTATAAATGAAGAGATAATCTTTTCTATCCGGTGAGCGGGCTGCCTTTTGCTACTCTAGGGCTTTTTTTCTTTTTTTTTTTTGTATATGTTTATATACAAGTACTTTTTTGTGAAATTTCGTAGACTGTGTTTTTTGTGCTTTTTGCAATCTTTTCTTTGATTTTCGACGCGCGGAAAGATGAATGGATTTAGCCATTTGAAGTGAATAAAGAGATGATCTGTGAGGCTGCTAAAAATAAAATGGATATGTAGTCCGAAGAAAAGGAGGCAGATTTGAATTTATGAGAAAATTGAACAATCATTAAAAAATTCTTCGTTAGAAAAGCGCAGGAAGGACTTTGATTCAATTTGCATTTTCAAAATTATTATTTGTATAATTGACTCACTTTCTTTCTCTGTTCAACTCATCCAGTTCAACATTCCTTGCCGTAGACTCATAAACAATGAATTGCTGTTCCTCAATCATCACTCTACGAATTATGGGTATCATTCTCCACTGTCCAGAATGTCGAGACTTGTAAACTCAAGCCATGGTCTTGAAATATTTGGTAGCAGTCTAAATGATTTTTGTCATTCACTAAAATTTTGACTTGACCTTGGATTTGACTTGAATGTTTTTTCTTATGTATATTTTGTCCTATGTTTGTCATTGCTTCATTATAATATTATAGTATGTGCTGTTCTTTCTCTGTTGCTCTTTTTTTTTCCATTTCGTGTTCTGTATTTTTTTGTAGTCGGACTTTACTCCGTTATTTTTATAAATAAATAAATAGCTGCCGTGGTTTAAGTAAGACATACGTTGGAAATCGTATTAATGATAACATGGAATACATTAAAATTATTAACAGGTCGCTATTAGCATTTAAATCATCTTGAATTTAGTTTTAAAAATACTCGGAAATAACTCGTTTTCTAATATCTTGACCTTGTTTTGAACGGACACCTAAGTTCAGGTCATGTTTATTTGAGTCTTCTAGGAACCTAAAATTTGGTGTTTTAACCTATTTTTTCAAATGTAGATTATATTCCTTAAAATTATAAGATGAAAAAATAGTTATTAGTTTTATCTCTTCCAAGACATTAAACATGTCAATAAAAAGATCTGCCGTTCTCCGTGGTCGAGTGGCAAGACGCTAGACTATTAATACAGAGGTCGCGAGTTCGATTTCGGCGTGCCCAAATTTTTTTTTTTGAATCAACATGTTTCATAACACATTCATTTCATACAAAAATAATATATAGTATATTTGCGGCACGTTCTTGGCTGGTAGATACTCTATGTATCGACTTGAGAAAGACTACCATTCAGAATCGAAACGTTGCTTAAAATGGCTTAAGCTGTGTTTAGTGACCAGATATGAATAGCCAGGTACTTCCCAACCTTCCTTTTCCCCATCTTTTTCCCCTCCCCACTACCTTCAGCACGACATACCCCGATTGGGGATGCCATAGTCTCACTGGTTCTAGACGGTTGGGAGCAGTATTAAATATTAAATTAGGCAATATTTAAACTTAAGAATCTGATTAGATTCTGTCAAGAATTTCACAATCTACCTGCTCTCTATGTAAAACAAATAACGATTCTGTTAATATCCTTTGCCATAATCTGAAACTAACATAATCCAGCATGTTTTCTTTAAAATTAGTGTTATGTAAAATAGCAGTGATCTCTGAAATTTAACATGTTTCAGTTGAATTTATCATTTTCCATAGTTTGATATTGGCCTTGAACGTCCAAATAGCTGCTACTTAAAATAAAATAATCAAAAATAGAAAAACTTAATAGCTATTATAAAATAAAATTTCTAAAAAGTGTTGCCATAAAAAAAAATTATGGAGTTTTACAAATTTAACACCAAAATCATTGATAATTTTTCATTTGAATTTGCAAATGATTTTAAGTGCAACTCATTAGAACCATATATAATTTATGAATTGTGTGATTTTCTAATTAAGATTCAATCTAGATTTATTGATTATTCAATAAGTGTTCAGTTTTCCTTAGTTCTTTCACCGCATCACAATTCGCAATGCCTCTTAATACTAATATTCGCCTCCGGGTCGGTTCCACCCACTTTTAGAATCACTGGGATATAGGATAAGCAATCAATTAGTTGGGGAAACATTAAGCGATGTTTTGTTTAAAACGCACAAGGGTGTTTCTTAGAATGGAGAAGTATGTATAACCCAACCTAATAGAGATTTGGTTCAAAATGTTCAAGTCGCTGTTGAAAATTTTGAACGAGTTTGATTTTACGCCACTTTCCCATATTCAAATAGTTCAAAAGCATTTAAGAAAATTCTGAAAGTTTCCTGTTTTTTTTTTAAATAAAATATTTTTTTACGCTACAATCTCGGAAAATTAAAAAAAAAAAAAACAAAGTGTGTCTCTAGGATGGAAAATTTAATATAACTTCGTGCTTCATCATAAAAATACGTATTCTGTAACAAAATTAATTATTTTGATAAGTTAAGCGTCAGCATCCAAAAATACACACTTCTTGGCTTTCTAATTCAAGCAAAGAATTATCAACAAAAGATTTATCTGTAAATCCTATTAGGGTAGTCAGGAAAATGTTTAAAGTTTCCAGTGCATTTAATTCTTAAGCAGTAATCTTTTAAATTATTTATGAAATTCATTCTGTAATTTTAGGAAAAAATTAAAAAATTACTTCGTTAGTTTTAAACTGCACCTTTTACAGACATTTTAAAAGATGCACGTTTTTCACACAATTTAAAAGATAACAGCTACAAAGTGACGTTCAACGCCAATTTTGAATGCTGAGGCTTAATGTAACAATTTATTTAAAACAGCTGGAAGAACCTATCTTAACATCACGTCATATCTTCACAGGGGTAGGCAGAGGGCATCGAATTCACCTTGCATCATCCATTTTCAAACTTGGTAACATGCATACTCTTCTCTTAATCTGACTCTTGGCACGATTGTTTCATGTTTTAATAAGGCGTTACCGATTTCTTCTTCCGTGCATCTTACATTCTGCCGGCATACCTTTCTACATCCATTCATCTAAATATCCCACAAATTGTAGTGAAAATCAGTTTTCAAGAAAATATTATTTATTTACTTAAAATACACATACAAAATCAAATTCACCCATTGCTAGTTAAAATTCTTTTTCAAACAATTTATAATAAAAAACATTGTTCATGATACTTTAATATTACCCTTAGATACAGTTTATTCGCATTTATTCATATTCATAAGGCATACGGAAAACTGCGCAAAATATAAATCAATATTATCTTCTTAAAGCATTGTAAATACAAGAAAATTCCCCCTTTCTTCACTGTCATGTATTGTTTTTGATCAATTTTTCAAAACACTTATACTAAATGTACATATTAAATACGTTTCGACTTTAACCCACGTATTGAGTACTACATAATATCTCCCAAAGCAAGCTTTTAGTTCATAAACTACCCATGATTTCTATTTCAGGCAGGTTATTATAAGAGTTCAAAAGTCAATATCACCGAATAATAATCAAAATATATGTTTTAAGCCATTAAGTGGTTTCAAATCCTCCAAATGATAATGGCTTGTTAATAACCGTAATGGTTCATTTAACGAAATATGAAACCCAATAAAGTAATTCAAAGCTTTAT
The DNA here is from genome assembly GCA_022651775.1 of Drusus annulatus. Lineage (NCBI taxonomy): Eukaryota > Metazoa > Arthropoda > Insecta > Trichoptera > Limnephilidae > Drusus > Drusus annulatus. Next base: position 198,758 of record JAGWCC010000709.1, read on the forward strand.
TTATTGTATTAAATTATCATATTAAAAGGGAGAATATTACTATTTATTTATATAATGGACAGTAATAATTATGATAATGGTTCATACCATTGAAATAAAATTTCCTAAGTGTGCCCATTGTTATCGATAACAACATCAATAATTCTGCTCTCTGAAGAAATAAAAACTCCTAATGCATTTTTCAGGTGTTTAAACATAAATATCTGTAATGAAAATGAAATAATATCTTTCTATAAGATCACAGATTTTTTCAGTTTTTTTTATGTTCAACTAACCGGTTTCGCTTAGCTCAAGCATCACCAACGTACAAAATTAAATTATTTAAAAAAAGACAGTTTGTGGTTACAAAATCACACATACAGAGAGAGAACAAAATATTTAAAAAAATAAGAGAACAGTAACAAAATAAAAGAAAAACATTTGAATTATAACAATGAAACAGAGACAGATAATATGAAATGAAAAAGGCAAAACTTCAACTGAGAACGTGATAAAAGAATAATGAGAAATTTTACGAGTTTACGAAAAATATACCTAATTCATAAATTGATTTAATTTGATTTTGTACCCTGATGATCCTTAACTAAGCGAAACCAGTCAATGATAATTTTTTCAATATTTCTGTGGTGCTATACAAAGTTATTATTTCATTAAATATGTCAAACAACAAAGTGATTGCTTTCTACCAAAATATAAATATCAGTCTTGAGCTGGCGGATGTGGCACCCTGAATTCGGAGAATATTGTCAGACTGAAGGTAACTGTGAGAAAGAGATGATGAGGGAGAGCAAGGTTCAGAAGAACCCGGCCATACAGATCTGGTAGATGGTCTCTTACCAGTGTCATGAAGATTTTTTTATGTGACAGCATTGAATGACGGCGAAAATGAAACTCATTTTATATCACCAGTGTGTAGGTTCTTTTGACTCTTTACCTTTTTTGGTAAAGAATAATTGTAACTCGCAATTGGTGAATTTTTCGTCTTGTGTGTACATGGCCTGTTCAAAAGAAAAGGTGAATTTTGAATTTTCGCGGGCTGTGTACATTCGATTATCTATTTTTTTTGTTATGTTAGTACACATATGTTTATCATATGTTAGAATTATCAGCCATTTTGGATTAGTGGTTTGTTTTTGACAACTGGAAAGGTAAGTCACGTTTTTTGTGCTCTCCCATTTTTTTACTTTTGAAAAAAAATGGATAATTCATTTTAAAATGTTTAGATGTAAAAATCTATTTTTGTGGTTTTCCATTGTACTGTAATTGGGTTTGATATCTGTTGTACAATAATAATAATAATATATATATATATACGTGTTTATATATATATATATATATATAAACACGTAAGTAAAAAAAAATATGTTAAAACCCAGTAGAAATAAATATATGAAATGAAACTTTAATAATAATGTAAAGATTAAAATAAAAAAGAAAAAAAAAAATATTATATTGTCACTAGTTCTTACTCGTGAAAAATCATGGGAAGTTATTTGACTTGCCCAGAAGAAATCTGAGAAATGTTGTTTTAAGATAATCAAAAAATATCAGTTTCCTTCTTAATTAGTAACGGCTGGAAAACTATTTTTTGGTAATTACTACCGACAAAAAGAAACGAAGGAAGCTTTATGATACACATACATTAAACAGTTTGTTTCCCTTGTAATCTAGCAAAATATTTTATATATTATTTACAATATTTATATTAAAATTTTAAATATACAAACAATACACTTTTGGAAATATCCTGCAAAAATAAGCCATGTGATCGAACATCTCAAATACATAATTATAATAATCGCCTGGTTAAAAATATTTGAGGTAGGTACTTCATCGCTTTACTAGATTTGAAAAGATAATTTTTGTAAATAAATTTTTTTAACACATACATCAGTTCCAATTTTTAAAATGACATCGTATGTACGTACAACGAAAATATATTGTGTAATGGTCACTTACGAAACTATAAAATAACGGTATAATTATTATCAGAGAGCTGATGACACTCTGTATCACCCTGGTAAAAAACCACCATTCAGAATGGAAACATTGCTTGAAATGACTTTAGCTATACCTATTAACTAGGTCTGAATATTTGGGTATTCTCCAACATTGCTCTCTTTAGCTTTAAATCTCTCACTAGCCTCAGACTCACAACATTCCCCAAATGAGAATAATATTGGCTTATTTATAAAGCGCCATTTTTGTGAAATATCACCTCAAAGGTGCTTAAATTCCATAGTTCCACTGGCTCCGGGCATTTGGTAAGTACTCTTGTTTGGTATTTCGTACAAAATGAAAATGCATTTCAAGCTCTTATTAAATACAAGCCATACATAGGTAATAAAGTATCTACACACTAGTTAAAACACACAAAATAATATTTTGTTTACTATTTATATGTTACTTAAAAAATATGAAATCAGTTTTATAATACAATAAAAATGTTGAAATTGAACAACTTTAAAGCATTAATGCTTATGTTTTTAAAAATATTTAAGTAATATCAATAATCTAAAACACAAATATGAATCAGAAAAAGTCAGAAAAAAAGACAATGGTCGCAACCAGATAGAGTAGAGGATCCGAGTTCGAGTCTCGGTTGTGACCATTGTCTTTTTATTTTCTGGCTTTTTTGTTTCATATTTCTGTTTTAGATTATTAATATTATTTAAATATATTCAACAAAAATATATTTTACATAAATATTTATTTTGAATTTCTTTTTGTTACAGGTAAGAAATATTCCACCGTGAGAAAGAAACAAAAATACACCACATTCCATCTGGCAAATAGGTAAGTAAGCTGATTCTTTTCTGTACCAAAGTACCGGTTAATCAATTTTTGACTTATTTTCTTTCTCACGAATTTTATTGATCACAAGCAATTATAATACATACCTTAAAAATTTGCATTAGCGTGATAAATCCAAAGTTGTTTGCGTTTAAAATCTACGAAATTAACCGTCCAGAATTGCATCGGAGATATAGCTACAGGCAATTGAACGATTTTACTCCGCTTGACTGGAGCTAAGAGAGATGCTTCCACAGAAAATTAGTCAGCAAATTAAATTTTTGCTGTGCATGATTTTGAATAACGTTGATGCAGTAAATGAATAACGAATCTACTGTTTTGAAACTGAAGGAATTTTTCAATTTGAATTGTCTGTTTTGTAAATTTTTCATTATTGTTTTTAATTACCTTTACCTGATTATTTTAAATATTGTCTTTAGTCGCGGTAGATGGGTGCTCTAAGTATTGCTTTGGTGATAGACCACCATTGACCAGCTTGAAATTACAGTAGCCATGGTTAGTGATCGGATATGAATAGCCATGTACTTCCCAACCTTCCTCTTCCCCATCTGAATTCCCTCGACATTCCATTCAGCCCCACAACCTACCACAATTGGACGTAGTTATCCAGAAAGCGTCCAAACTCAAAAATATGAATCTGAAAAAAAGGATTTAAAATATGACGATAAAAAAGCATTAATATGCGTAATGTGAATATCAGTGTTTTTTTCTTTATGAGCATTATTATAAATAAGTCATTTACAATCAATCAATGTTTTTATTAATAGAAATGTATTTTTTATGTTATCCTACATTTTATAATAATTTTAAACGTCAATTTAAGTCGAATATCTGCAATGTACGTTGGTAAAAAATTGAACTGAAAATTTTCAGCACATAGCAATCTCGTATTTAGGTATAGGAAAACATGTAAAACTCGATTTTTGTAAATTGTGGGTTATGGGTTGGACGCTTTCTGCATAACTACGTCCTGTTGGGGATGTCATAGTCCCACTGTCCCCGGACAGTTGAGAAAAGTCGAAACTCTAGTGTGAGATTCACTTTACATATTTTTTTTGTCAAAGTTGATGAATAGTTAACTTTTATGCCATTCTTATAAAAATACAACACAAACTGCTGATTTCAACACCGTTGACTCGCAATTTCAACCTTCTGGGCCTTTAGATGAGTCATCGTCCTAATTATAAAAAATATTTTTTGAAGTACCTATTCAAATTATTTAACAAATTTAGTATTTTTATCCGAAATTATTCGGGTTGTAAATACATTAAATAACACAAAGTGATTCATTTATATTTTAGTAGAAAGCAATTATATTGTGTTTTGACATATTTAATGAAATGAAAAAATAACTTTGTATAAAACCACCGATTTAATTTTAATTTTTGTGACCGACCAGTATCGCTAAGCCTTATCAGGGTACAAAATGAAACTGAACAATAAATACAAATTTGCGGTTATAAATACACACAGAGCAACAACACAATATAAAATAAAATAAAAGAACAGTGAGAAAACAAAAGAATACAATTTGAATTATAAAAAAGGAACATTAATAAATGTATCAATAATAAAATCTAAATTTCTGATGTGCTGGCTGGCAGATACAACAAAAACTGCGAGCTTCATTAAAATGCGATGTACCCGCTAATGCGTTTCAAACTTCGTGAAATGCCATATAATCTATAATCTACTGACGTTTCGGAAGGTGCTTAGAAGGGGCCACAACTTAATTAGAAGGTCTGTGGGGATTTGTGCTGAATACATTTCTCTCGTGTCACTGTCTCAGAGACCGCACCTCTCTCATTGAGGGTTAAATCAGGTACTTAATTATGTAGGTAAATCAAGAAACCACATGGTGTGATTCGAGATCACAAAAAGTATGGCGATTATTAATCTCGTCAAATTGCCTATAAATAATATGACTTGATGTGTGATTTCGGTGAACGCAATTCACTATCGAATCTCGTTACAAATTGATTTGATATAATCAATTATAATAAATATGTAATAAACACTGAGGCCCTACCTTAGAGTACATAGAGTGGTACCTATCCAAGGCAGTGTAGTCAGTTTTTGATGATTTTTTCCGGACTCGGCAGACCTGGGCGTGGCTAGGACTAGGGATTGGGTATTTGTACATCCATTCATAGCACATGTCGACATAATGTTTTTGTTTATTCGTATAACCACTTTTTCACAGTATTGTTATCAACAAAATATAGCATATAACCTAAAAAACCGTTTAGTTGTGTCGAGATTAGTCGCATATGAAAAAATGGAGGCGGAGTCCCCGGAGACGTGGGAGACCAAGATCATCCTTACAGTACATAAAAGCGGTGTGTTATTTTTATTGTCTCTTTCTCTCATGGTTTACGACGTAAAAACCCGGAGAAAGTGATTAATCGCATGTTTGTATAGGTTGGGTAAAAAGAATTAGCTTTCTCTCCATACATTGTTTCTGCAAGGGCCCTACCTTGAATGTCTAACATCGACATGATAGAAGTATCGATAGTTGCAAGCACGATCATTACACTTGACAATTGAAATCGACTAAAATATTGTTAGTTTATCGAGCTATTTCACTCCCTTCATAAGCCTGTATACATAGGTAAAGCGGTAACCAATAAAAAAAAATCATAGTGAATACCGCACAATAACCAACTGCTCCCAATCGTCTAGAGCAGAGGTTCCCAAACTTTTTTGTCCCGTAGACCACTTGTCGATTTTTTCTGTTTTGTATAGACCCCCTGCTTTCCTAGTATTGATTTTTTTTGTTGGGAAAAACTTTAAAGTTTTGTGAACGCTTCAGCAACTGCTAGTTCTTTGAAATGAATCCTTCGCGGTGAACACTTCAATTGTAGTCGAACTCGTCAAAAAATAGTACTAGTCGGCAGAGATCCCAAATCGAAAAGTGCTAGCAAATCAACAAAAATTCCTCTCCGAAAAAAAGCACTAGTCGGTAGAGATTTGAAATCAAAAAGTACTAGCAAATCGACAAAAAATCCTCCCCCAAAAAGTACTAGCAAATCAACAAAATATACCCTCCGAAAAAAAAAGCACTAGTCGGTAGAGATTTGAAATCGAAAAGTACTAGCAAATCGGCAAAATATCTTCCACAAAAAATATTTTTATTAATATAATCAGAGAATTAAAGTCCATTATAAGATAGTATTACGTAAGTACCTAAATAGGTACTATCAGTGTAAGTTGAGATCCACTACCGTGGACCCCCATTTTCATTTCATGGACCCCCAAATCTTTTTTTCGCTGACGTAGACCCCTGGGAGTCGATATAGACCACTTTGGGAATCACTTCTCTAGAGCCAGTGAGACTATGGAAGGAGAAGTGGAAGAGGAAGGTTGAGAAGTACCTTTGATTCGTTTATTCATTAGAAGATATTCCTATAAAGATAGATATTCTATAAAGATAAATAGATATTCCTTAAATTCATTACAAGATTATCACCATTAAAAATACCTCCGATATACTTTATTTTAAATTTGCTCTCATGCCCTAAAAATGAAAAAATAATATACACACATATATGTAAGAATCAGCTAAATTTTAAGTTATTATGATAATATGGTGAATGTGTCCTACAAGAAATGACCTGCCAGGTAAGTATGTTGCTGTATATTTATATAAACTAAGAATTAATATTAAGTAGAAATTAAGATTTGTACAGCGCTCTTGGTGTTATATTTTACAAAACGGCGCTTTACAAATTATCCAAATATTATTATTACCTGGCTATTCGAATCTGGTCATTAAATACGGCTAAAGCCATTTCAAGCAACTTTTCGATTCTGCATGGTGGTCTTTCACTAGGGCGATACTTATAGTATCACCCTAAAACGCACCGCAAATATGGTTTAAATTATTTAATACGAAAAAAAATGTGTTATGACACATTTTAATTAAATAAAATTTATTCGCACACCCGCGACCTTTGGATTCGTAGTCGAGCGTCTTACCACTCGACTATGGAGGGCATCAAATGTACATACTCCTTTTTAATGAACGGAGTTATTCAAAATATTGCGGGGAATAGCTAACCACTATTGATCAAAAACAACCAGCAAACGGCTTAAACATTTTATTAAATAAGTTTTGAAAAGTAAATAAGCTTAATCCTTTCAATATGTGAAAGATGAAATGCGGCAGTGTTGCCACCGTAAGGCGATTTTTTACCCGACATTGATTACATTTTTATTGTATTAAGCAGCGTCGTCCGTGTTAATGTTATCAATCAAAAAACGTTGACAGCTAAGTTAATCGTATCGATTTTGCTTAGTTTTCGATGTGCTTGTGCCAGGTATCCTGGTAGCATTTCACGAATATCGATGTGAAAATATACCAACCGAACGCTATCGAATTTCATGCAACTATTGTACCGTGAAAAGATATTGTCATAGTAAAACCATTGAAAGGTTTCAATACAAATTATTCATGTACGCTAATTTTAACATGCATACTCCAATATTTGAAAAAGTAAAAAAAAAACAAAACATTTTTCACTGTGTTATTTTAACGACCAAATTCATAACTGTATTCATATATACACAAGAATCAATAATCTATGTAATAGATGTGCCGGACTTGTATTTTTTCCCATACAAATGTTGTGTAAATTCAATTCGTGACAAAGCATTTCCACTCTCTTTAATGGTTTTGAATTTCTCTTATTTTTTGTATTGTTATCTCTTACTTTTAAATGAGTAGACCACAAAGTACTTGTAAGAACGTTTTATGAGAATACTCCTTTTTTCATAAATAAACACCTTCGTGATCGTATTGTACTGGTTACCTGTTGATAAAAGTCTGAAATCATAACAACAAAAATACTTGATTTTACTTTGTTTTCTACATGATTCTTTACCTGTAAAATTCACCGAATATAAATATTTTTAATCCTGTAGAAATGTGTGATTATTTGCCTTATAAAAAAACGTTTATTGGTAATTAGAATGCTCGCAAGGCAACCTAATAGCGCCATTTCACAATGGTTTTACCATATGCCCGTATAACAAAGCTAGAAAATTACTTGCAACCTTATTCAAATGATCTTACAACACTTAGCGAAAATTCGCTTAGAGTAAATTATGTGTTATAAAACAAACTCAAGTGGGTATTTCCATATTCTCAGATATCGCGGAATGTGAAATGAGTTAAGAGATTAAGTGGAATGTTAAATTGTTTATTTTGTGTACCAAAAACTGTTAAATAAATCTCCCGTTGATAATAAATTGTGGTTTTTGCTCGATTTATCGACATTCGTGCGTTGCACAACGTGTTTTGTTAGCAAAGGCTTGGCTAGGTGGAAATTAGTAAATAAGTAAGTACTAACTTTATGCCTACCACCTGAGTATCGCGTTGGGCTCAGCTAACGAGCTTCTGATTTATAATGGACAGTTTGGATAGCTTTCAAACGATTGCATTAAATGATATTATAAATCTTTGACTAGAAGTTTCAGAGGTATTCAAAGGTATCTCACGGTTTAATTACGGATTGTAAAAATAAATAAACAGCTGATAAAAATCTAATATTAGTTAAAAATTTCGAAAGTTAAAACGATTGCGCAATAAAAGGCCTACGGTGAACTTGTATATATTTTTATTTACTGACAAGAAACTACGTGTTGCCAATTTTATAAGAAATTAGGTGTTTTAAAATGATTCAAAACGATCACATTATTTTAAGTGATTTAATTGGTGATTGTTTTGACCGTGGGAATCGTTTAGATGTCCAATAAAATTATAAGTAATCTCAAATATGTTCGTCACACTATGAAAAGCGACAAAACAAGATTACCCATTGATGGAAGATGTAGTGTAGAAAAGTACCCAGTAAAAATACCATGGTACAAGTGTAAGATTGACCCGATGATAATCAACCCCCGATACGAGAGGGCACTTAAAGAAGAAAATGAAATCAAGTAAAATAATGAAATTCGTGATATAAATACCAAAACAATATCAGCAATTTTCAACGAAATAAGCTGCGACTAAATCAAAAAGGTGAGACAAAAATTATATTTATATTTCCAAAGAAATATGGGATCGATAAAAATGACAGTATTTAAGACGTTCATTGCTAACTAATATTCGTACACATTAATGACGGATCAATTCAAACTGACGAACAGCGACGGGTTTACCTGTGCCCTGTGGAACGACTCAAAACCACATGACTACGTCTGTTTTAGATCGGTTCAAAGCGAAGAGGCGGCACAACGCGCGTGGCGCGTTGTGGGCGTAGCGGTCACACATCTGTCAACGCGCGCGGCGTAGTGTCAGCAATGAACGTGTTAAAAAGGTTTCAGTAGCTTGATTGGCAGAGGTGTTCCTTCCGGATAAAGTAGAAGATGCGAGTTAATTTTTAAATTTTCTGCGTCTTCTTCTACATTATATTTGGTTAAACATTTTCAATAATTATATCACAATAAAATATCTAAACTAAACACACAACTATTAAATACAAAAAAAAAACTGATTTCAATTTATTTAAAAGATTTTTTTTTAAATCCCTATCTACCTAATAAAGTCTCTACCTATAATGCGTTTTAGCGGACATTATTCTATATTTTAAATAGGTGGATTAAAGCAACTTATATTTGTTCTTGGCAAGTCAAATTATATTTCGTGATTTTTCACGGACAACAACTTATTACAAATAATGTTATGTAAAATAATTTAATTGTATGATTGTTGAAGTAAAGTATAACTTATCGTTTGTTAGATTCTAGTAAAAATATCTATTATATTGAGAATTTCCAACTAGCGACTGCTTGTCTAACTTATTGACAAGTAATTATTGTTTGAATCCGGATAACATCGCATTAGGCCGTTACTACCGATGGGAATTTCAGCGATTACTATTTACTGCTTCCATAATAATAATAATTATATAACATAGCATGTGCTCGATGCTCGGAGGTACCATAATCCACTATTCGCATTGCGAGAAAGGAACTGAATAATAAGATCCGCCGTTGCCAAATAGCCCAGAAAAATGTACAGTAGCTGTACCTATCGGCCACCGAAGAGACAAACTGATAGAAATGTGTTGCGTTCGTGTCCGTGTGTCCCGAAGATTTAAAATATTGACATTCTTTATTTTTTTACCTGTCCCAGACCGAGGAATCAAAAGTTCTTATGTCGATTGTCGGTGGAGGCGTGCACTCTATATAGGCACATAAATACTGCCTACCCTGCCGTACTCGCATACAAATATGAATTATATTGGATTAAATTATTGCAAAAAATACGCGCAAAGTTCAGTTAATCGCGTCGCTGCAAGCGTCTCACCGACCGTCCTACTATAGCGTGTCAAAAGCTGTAACTTCAAATGCTCAAACCCCACCAACGTCAGAGTAGATCATTCTATGTTCGCTAGACTACACAAAATATACATGCTGTAAGCTGTTGTGCGTTCAAGTGGCTCATTTGTGTTAGTATCTTTGTTAGTGTCAAGGCAGTGCTTTTACAGAATAAATGCAATAACAATCGGTGACATCTGTTGGTACCTATCCTTATTATCAATTAATCTGCTGTATTTCTTACTCCCTACCCTGATCAAAAACTGTGTGCACGCCACAGATTGTCGGCAATCATTTCTTGCAGATCAGTATACCTGTACATCACACTTCTAGGGTTTTTCTGTTCAGTGCAGTAAATGTACAGTTGTATCTGCTCCGTAGAAGTAGCGTTTTTACGAACCTGAAAAACTACTCGCCGCTACGGCAGGTTCTATTGTCAGCTCTTGTAATAAAAAAGGGCGTTAAACCTGTTGAAATGCCGAAACGTTCTTTCGCCAAGTACGTTCATTTTATTTTAGTGTCTTTACTGGGTCTGCTGAAGCCTTTCTGCGGGTAACAGTCAACAGTGCCCATCACGTCATATCCCGTGGCAAGATGACATGATGGAGGAACATCAAAAAACTTGAATATTTTTCCTTCCTTACGAGAGCGCTGAAGATTATTTTACGACCTAGCACTTACGTAAAAAACTGGCAGCGAGAAATAAATATATTTTTAACTAAAAAACTTGTATACATACGTTATTACTTCTAGTTGATTTTGTATATTTTTATACATGCATTCACGATGAACATTTCTTTTTCTATTTCGTTTTCGGGTCAGTTTGATAATGCCTTCGGAAAACGTAAACGCTCTCACTTTTAAATAAATTGCTAAGATGAAAAATCTAACAACTTCTAAAAATTAAACATTTGAAACCCAGTGTTAATTCAAATTAACACGAACTTTGTGATTTTTTTTCTGTAACCATAGCGATTAAAAAAAGTCGGGTTTTTGTTTTCTAATCGCTGTAAATCTTCTCTATGACGTTTTATCCTCCACAAGGTTGCAATTCCTATTCCCGCTACAAAAACCGCAGATATTTTTACACCTCTTGCCCCGGCGGTCACACTTCGTCTGGGATCCAATCGTGTTTTTATTTTGTTTTATGTTGTCTTAATATTTCATACGACATTGCAAATGTATTATTTCTTAATATAGCTTGTATTCGTTTGTATCTCATTTATGTTTATTTTTACTTACTTATTAAAAATAACCGTCTAAGACCCAATGTTAATTCAAATCAACGTAGAGAAAAAAAATGGTTTTATCACTACGATTTATAATAAGGTACATGATTTTTTTATATGAATACCGCACAAGAGTCTCAGCTGCTCCCAACGATCTAGAGCCAGTGAGACTATGGCACCCTGAAAAAGGGTATGTTGTGAGGCTGAAAATAGTGGGGAGGGGAAGGAGATAGAAAAGAGATAGGTTGGGAAGTACCTGGCTATTCAGATCTGGTCACCAAACACGGCTAATAAAGCCATTTCAAGCAACGTTTCGATTCTGAATGGTGGTCTTTCACCAGGGCGATACTTAGAGTATCTACCACTCTGGAACGTGCCGCAAATATACTTTTTTTTATTTTTGTATGAAATGTGCTATGACACAAATTAATTAAATAAAAGTTATTGGCGCACGCCGGGTTTGAGCCCGCGACCTTTGGATTCGTAGTCGAGAGTCTTACCACTCGACTATGGAGGCCGTCAAATGTCATAATGTTATGTGATACAAATTAATTCTTTGTTTTACAAGCATATTTTATAAACACGTTTTAATTTTGACAGTGAAGTTTAGCGTAGTTGTAAACGAATGTCAGCAAAATATTATTATACTTATTTGTATTCCGCTTTATTCTGAACGAAGAAACCATTGTGAAGAATAACTTTCAAATATTTAAAAACTCTTGCGAAGTATAAAGTTTTTTATAATATGATAAATGAAAATAATATTTAATACCATTACCAACTCATGAAACATCATGTAATGTCATTAAATCAAGGCACACGCCTGTTTTTTCCGATGTAGGTTTACACCAAACTAGTTTATCTCACAGTAAACAGCTTCAATTTCGAGGCTTTCTTACTGCACTTTGAAGATACGTTTCGGTTGGCTGGACCTTCCACGTCGCTGGAGATAGTTTCCGCCTCAGAAAAACCGCGGAGGTTGCCGACCATCGCCGGAGGTTTCCGGAGATTGCCGAAAGCCTCCGAGCGTGACCGAAGTATTTTTACACCGTGACACGAAGGCGGCGGGGTTATGCGGTGCGCGGGTCGCATAACACTGCCCAAAAATTAAATGGTCGAGGAAAACTGACCTGATGAACAACATACTCAACTGAAAATGTCTGATTATCGCTTAACAAATATTAATGATTTTAAATATGTATAAGGTAATCGCATTGTGTTGTTGACTGACTGGGAAAAGTCGCCATATTGTCGCTGAAAAGGCAAAAAGGCTTAAGCGACTCTTTGGTTAAAAATGAGTTGAATATGCAGTTTTGAATAGTTTTTTTTCTGCATCGAATGCTCTGACTCTCGTTTGATTCTGAAGACTTTAGTGGCCCTCCAGCCACCTAAAATATATTTACTATTTAGGAGAAGGCTTGACTGAAGCGACTCAAGTTGTTTGGGACTTTTTTTTTTTTTTTGTTTTTTGTCACTTCAGGTAACTCAGTGAGAGCATTGAGTTACCTTTTTTCAAAATCCAACAAGGTACTGAAGACTTACTGGTGTAAACTTTCCAGAATGGCGCTTCAGCCCTTTTGTCTTTCCAGCGACGATATTATGCTTAAGCATCATTTTAGTACTTGAATAATGATATGGTAATTTTATTATGTGATTGGCGACTTCTTTGACAGCCTTCATAGCGTAGTCTACGCATTTGAGTCCAAGTCGGGAGGTTGCGATTTTGATTCACATTTTCTGTATATTAGAATTAATACGATTTTTTCATTCAGTATATATTGCTGCTGTCAGGTTTTTGTGTTCTGATGTTGATTATCCAGTATAGCTGACAAAAACACAAAAAAATCTACAGCCATCGTAAGAAACATTAATGATCTAAATCAAATAAAAGTCACCCAAAAAAGAACCTAAAAAGCGAATAAATGCTTATTTGCAGAAAGCCGAAAATGAGAAACATTCCAGAAGCTAATTAATTACTTTTGCCAAATCAATTTCACAATAATTAATCAAATAGGTAAGGTGTTCCAAATTATTTTTACGAGAAAGCATATAAAGTAAGAATATCGCTGAGGGAGATCAACTACGATATGACCAAGTGAACCAGATACCGACTTAAAGCCTCAGGTTCCTTACTCGTATGTCACGACGCTTAATTAATTAGCCCCGAAACACAAGCTGGCTTCACGGGGAAAATAAATGTCCGACTCCCGATAATGAAACGAAAAAATATTTCGAGTAATATGCAGTAAATGTTGAAAAACCTTACCTTAAATCAGAGTAAAATTAATACAAGTTTTTTTAAACTTTATTATTGGGTTTCTGAGTTGAATTATCTTCAATCTGAGGTGACAATAAATTGATAGTCTAAAACTCAGCCAGGCATTGATTTAAATAGAAATCCACTGAACGAGCAAGTTATCGATATATCAAGTGACACAGCTGGTCGATGGAGCCAGAAAAACTATTAACAAGGTTCTGTTTCCTCAGAAGATACGTGCAGCTTTTGAAAGTGAAATTCACTAATAGAATAAAAAAACTTAAGATTAGATTTAAAAGCAAATATCAATATTTTTTTTCTTGACCGAACTTTAAAGCGCAAACATTTGGGCCCGAAGTAAAACTTTTACTGATCAATCACCGAGTTCAAAAAAATGCACAGAATTAATAACAGATAGGTAATATTAATTTAATGGTAATCGAATCAAACGGAACATGATGAAACAGAACTGTGATATAACAGAACAGTGATGAAATAGAACGGCAAAGAAAAATATCAGTGAAAAAACTTAACCTCATTAGGAACATTATCTATGATTTATCGATCTTTAAGCTATGTTAATTATTTTTCTGTAGTTCTTTCTTTTATTTTGTTGGTATTTTTCACTTTGTAACATTATTTTATGCGTTATTTTTATATCGTTTTATTTAACTTCATTTATGTACATACTTTGTTCATTCATTTGTTTATCTTAGTGTTTCTTTGAATGATAATTTATTTTATTACTTTCCTTTTCAGCTTTACTTTCAGTGTTTTGTTTAATTTAATAAGTTAATTAATTAATAATTATTTTGATTATTTTTTGTTCCACTTTGGTTAAATAATATATATTATTAGCGGAAATTTCACTGGTTAATCCAACATAGTAATAACTATATTGATCTAAATTTGTATACAACTGTATGTTTTCCTAAAAAAATAACCTAACCTAACCTAACCTTATCTATCCTTTCCTTATCTAACCTAAGGATGGGTAACGTTGTGTTCGCGACACGTTTCCTATATTTTTTGTGCAATTTTAAAGTTCAATCGTTTTATTCATAAAGATGCAGTAGTTAAAATACTGCCCTTCTCTTTGTGTACTGTTCTAAAGCCTTGTTCCAACAAAACATGTTCACAGATTAATTTCTCTGCTAGACTAGTAGCTAGATGCTTATATTTTATCGGATATTACAAATGAACATTCAATATGTTATGCTCCCACCATTGAATCAAAGCGCGTTAGATAAACTGATTTTTATATATTTGATAACTATGCGTCGACCCACTGAATGTCCATGTTTTTTTACCGCATATTTTAAGTCCATGTTTTTTTACCGCATATTTTAAAAGTTAAACCGAATTCACTGTTTTTTTTCAAGTTTTTTCAATTTTAATTTTTTTCGTGGCTAATTTTGTTTAAGATTTTTATTCACGATTTAAAAATCATTTTAACGTACACACAACCTTCTGTTTGGTTCTCTAGGAGATGATATTGATATTAAATATTAGATCAAACAATTTAAATTATAAAAACCAAATAAGACATTATTTCTATTTTTGAAACTGTTAATTCGTGGTGGAATTCCATTTTAATGATTTAATAAAACAAATTTATAACTTTATTCCACTTTTATTAAATTTATTTATTAAATTATTATAAAGTTATAAATTTGTTTTATTAAATCATTAAAATGGATTTCACCACGAATTAACAGTTTCAAAATTAAAAATAATAAAAAGTGCAAACACAGCGACATTGAAGAGATTATACAAAAAGTTGAACTTAAAACTTCAAATGGCTTCAATAAAAGTGGAATAAAGTTATAAATTTGTTTTATTAAATCATTTAAATAAGACATTAACCGAGAATCGAATTCGGAACCTTTTTGCTTGCCACTGAACCCCCTTTCAAGCTTTTTTTTTAGGTTGATATAAACTCTTTATATATATTATTTTTATATCTTGCTCCATACTAATCCCAATGGTGTAATAAAAACTCTTCATATTGTGTTTTTATTAATCATATATTTTTCGACAATCGCTCATCCATAGAGATGCCTCTAACGAAAAAAAAAATGGAACAAGCTTAATTATTATTTTTTTATTTTATTAAAGCTTTAAAGACTTTTACATAAAATACATTTTAGTTAAATAAACGAGTACAATAAATGGGTAGAATATAACATTAAAGCATGGGTTTAAAAAAATAGTATTTTAAACGTTTATATAAATATGGCGTTGGTTTTACAATTAGTTATATGAACATAGTATATTTCACAAAATAGTGTAATCCGTATATAATACATAGCATGATAAATTTCAAAGAAGTTAGTAACGTGTAAGTATATTGCAGCGTAATGTAGTAACAATTAGTTATATTATCATAGAAGATTTGAAAAAAGAATATAGTACATGGCATAATAACAACAACAAAAATGAATGATAATAACAATAGAATAACCATAAAATTAGGAAGTAGGTACTGTGTAAATAATAAGTTACAGCGAAATACGAATTAATGATTTAATAAAAATTGGATGGTCCAATTATCAAACATAGAAAAGGATAAAGTAAAAAAAATAGAAGCACGAAGACAGAAACGTTTAGTTTGTGAGAGGTTATTAGTCTGATAACCGATGCTTATCGAGTTATATTTACTTCTACTAAGACCAATCTGTACCTTTAAATTTCAATGATTCCCACTTGGTTGTTCTTTGATATATAGTTAATAAAAAGTTAATTTAAATTCTAAGACTAATATTGACGAGAAAACAACGTAATATCGCCACTACAACAGACGTTGTTATGTACAATTAAAAGGTGGAAATTCCGCTGCCGCTAAGTTGCTTTTGGATGAGCTACGTCTGTTTAAAAAAATGAATATATACTCGTATACTTAGAGCAATAATATACAAGAGGTATAGCTGTAGATCGATTTGTAGTCAGTTTTTACTAGCTTTTACCTTGAATTAACTGACTCGGTTGGAAAAGGGCGTGGCTAAGACTGGGGCTACGGTATTTGTATTTCCATTCACAGCACATGTCGACATAATGTTTTTGTTTATTCGTATAGCCACTTTTTCACAGTATTTTTATCAATAAAAATATAGCATATAAGCAAATAAACCGTTTAGTTGTGTCAAGTTTAGTGCCATAATAAAAAATGTAGGCGGAGTCCCGCGGTGGCCCAGTAGCTTAAGATCATTGCGTCACTACGTAAAAGCGGGGAATTAAATTTGTTGTCTCTTTCTCTCTTATGGTGAACGATGTAAAAACCCGGAGAAAGTGTTTTTTCGCAAGTTTGTGTAGGTTGGGAAAAATAATTAGCTATCCCTCCATATATTGTTACTTTAAGCTCGTATATGTGTAGTGAATACCGCACAAGAGTCCCACCTGCTCCCAACCGTCTAAAGCTAGTGAGACTATGGCACCCCCGATTGGGGTATGTTCATATAACATTTTGCAACTGGTATATAAATAATGCAATACTAATTATAACATTATGTCTCTCGTACATGAAATTTTCAAAGCAATTGTATTTATCCATGTAAATATTATTTGCAAATAAAACACTACTATATACGCAAAATAAAGAGGTTTTATACCATCTCAACAGTTCATTAATAATAAATGGTAACATTATGCAACTGAAAAATGAATAATGCCATACAAAATATAACATAAAACCTCTCGTACATGGAATATTCGTAGTAAGTGTATTTTCCATGTAAATATTATCTGCCAGTAAAACACCAATATTTCTACGTAATAAGTAGATTTTCCGCCAAACGATGTGTTCAGAGCGGAATATAGTCCACTGCGAACGGCCCTTACGAGAAACTCCCTCGGCGCTAACATAAGCTTCTATTGAAGGCAAATTGAGCGTAGTATGGATTTTCCCGTAAGACCAAAGCATAAAACGCATCTGTCGAGGTACAAGCCTAACGGCCCAGACATGAACACGTGGGGTGCTAAATTCCCTTGAATTTTCATTTTACTGCCGTATTACCGAAGCCGGAAATTTTACGTGTTAATGATGCTTTTTACCATCAACTAGTTAAAATCACTTAATTGTGTTATTTTTTATCATTAAGGGCCAGCAGCCAATAATGACTCCAAACGTCACTTTGTTGCATTCTAATACAAGCAATACAACAAATGATTTTTCTGCAATTTTTCTATGAGTAGTTAGAATAATGTCTGAGATTTCCAGTGAATACAATTTTTTAACTGTAATACTTAAAATTTCACGAAGAACACACTGAAATATCAGTAAAAGGTGCAGTTTTAAAACCAGCGCAGCCATTTTCGAACGTTTTAATTTCCAGTATGCATTTCATAAAGAATTTAAAAGATTACTGTAAAAAAATTGTATTCACTGGTGTTACATCCAAAAACTGCGCTGAACACCGAATGCGTTTCTGCTTCGGATGAACTTGAAATTAGAATGGACTGTAAAACGAAGACTACTTGATGGAAGGTTCGATTGTATATTGTGGATAAAATGAGGATTTAAGCCAATTCACTCACCGATGAATTAGATGTTTTCGACTGCTTAAAATCTTGAATTCTTCTTGAACACTATGTTGCAATCAACAACACAACCTCCCACGACTGACAACGAAGTCGGAAGAAGGCACCAACCCGCGACACGACGATCACCAACAACGTCTTCTTCTTCTTTTTTTGTAAGGTTGTTCAATAATAAACCGAATGGCAAATTGGCGGGATAGGTAAGGACTGGATGATAAACAAAAGGTGAGAACCTAACAAGTTGTCTATTTGAAATCCAACAACTGCTAACCTTAGACGTTTCACTAAATAACCGTATAGAACTAATAGATAAATCATTTGTAGGACATATTGCTTGTATTAGAAATCCAAAAAATCAGTTAAAATGTATTTGTATTTTTGAATTGCCAAATTCGATAAAAAGTTTGTTAATTTAATGAAGTTAATTTTAAATTCGATAATCACAACTTTTTTATAAATATTGGGATAGTAATTGATTTATTTATATACTAACGGACTATTGTCCAATTACAAAAAAAAATACATAATACGAAATGGGAAAAAAGAACAGCACATACTTAATATGTTAATGAAGCAATGATAAAAATATACATCAGAAAAACATTCAAGTCAAAGCCAAGGTCAAGTCAAGGTTTCGGAAGAGTCGTAAATAATGACAAAAAACATTCAGACTGGTACCAAAATTTTCTAGTTGCTTGAGTTAATAAGTCTTGAAATTCTGGACAAGAAGAATGATATCCATAATTGGTTGAGCGATGATTGAGGAACAGAAATTCATTGTAATAATACATATACTAAAAATATAATGAAAACGTTTTACGATTATGTTTGTTGAATTTAAAACTTTAAAATAAGTATCTTACTTCTTATTTATTCGCTGAAGTGTGTAAATCCCCCTTTAGATATAAATTTAATTAAGATTGACGGTACTTATCTACGCTCCTTCCTTTCGTTAATAACGTTGGAAAATTCAGTTTTACGTGTTTAGAATTTCGTATTTTCAACTGTCTGTTTATAGCCGTTTTACCATTGATTCTAATATAATACTAAAGCTCACCAATACACAAAGTAAATTTCTTCTCACACATAGTAATCTTTTTAATTCGTGGTTTTAAGATACTGGTAGAAATGTTTCAAGAAACCGATAATTCTTAAAACCGCAATTTAAAAACAGATAAGGAAGCCCTGGAACCGAAAATCATGTCAAAGCGTTCATTTTATTTCATTTACGCGGTTATGAATTTGATTATGGGGCTATAAATTTTTATTTCCGGCCGTACAGGGTGTTGAAAGACGCACCTAAGAGACTTTCTGAGTTTATTTGGAATAAAAAATCTAAATGACTTTTTGGCCTTCGGTAACAAACTTGACTACGAATCCAGAGGTCGCGGGTTCAAACCCGGCGTGCGCAAATAAATTTTATTTAATTGATACGTGTCACAACACATGTCGTTCATATAAAATAATAGTCAGAGTGGCAGGTACTCTAAGTATCGCCCTGGTGAAAGACCACCGTTCAGAATTGAAACGCTGCTTGAAATGGCTTTATCCGTGTTTAGTGCCCAGATCTGAATAGCCAGCCACTTTCCAACCTTCTTCTTCCCCCTATGTTCCCCCTCCCCACTACCCTCAGCCTCACAACATACCCCACTTGAGGATGCCATAGTCTCACTGGCTCTATACAGTTGGGAGTAGTTGAAACTTTTGTGCGGTATTCACTATAAAAAATAAATAAAAATGTACTAGGCCCATTTGTACCACGTGGTACCCACAGCGTCGCACGGCATTGGACAGTACGGGGCGGGGCGAGGGGCGGGCGGTTTTCCAGCTGAGTGACCAGTGGCGACATGTGACGGAAATATATGTGTTTGCTTTAAATTTTTAAAAATATCACCGGAGACCAGAATGCTATCCACATTTTTTTACTTTAGATAAGCTTAGAAATCTCTGGTTAAAAATTTGTCGGGTACACCCTGTTTAGTCGCTTTGTGTTCTCCTTCCGGTTCCCGCAGTGTATAACCGGAAACTCTTCCCCATCGGTGCGAATAGTGTACCAGTGCAGCCTTCAGTTGGGCACAAAGGTGTTAACTTGTTGGTGAAATATTATGTGCTTCTAATGAAGAGGTTCATAATAACATTGTCTTCATTAATGAAGCGTACTTTGAACGGCGCTTAAGTAAGGTAACCATATAAACACTCCTTAGCTATTAAGTCGTTAGAGCTTTGTTACATAACCGTACCCTAGTGTATTATTTTCGCTGTCCTATTTTTAATTAAAAACAATGTACGAGGCCTGTTCAAAAGAAAAGGTGAATTTTTAATGTTCGCTGGCTGTGTACATTCGATTATCGATTTTTTTTTGTTATGTTGGTACACATATGTTTATCATATGTTAGCATTATCAACCATTTTGGATTAGTGGTTTGTTTTTGACAACTGGAAAGGTTAGTCACGTTTTTGTGTGTTTTTCGATTTTTTACTTTTGAGAAAAATGGATCAAATAATAAAATCCATGATTTGTTGTGAAACACAAACAAAACGCATCATAAACAATCGGCATGTAAATATCTCTAATACATGTGTTTACAACATGTATGGCGTACTCAATAAAGCTTATAAATTATTTAGTTACAAACAACAAAGTGTATTTATCTAACTGAAACTCGGTGCATGAAATAATACGATATTGATACGATGGCCGAGCAAAAAACAAGTTAAAATGTTGAAGGCAAAATAATATCACAAAAAGGTTAAAAGATTTAACTTGGTTTAATTTACTTTTATATTTTAATTTTAATTACGAAGAAACAATAATTTCATCAGCAATGGCTTTTTGTAATAAGATTTTAAATGAAATTAGAAAATGATCTTGACCTTTTTGGTATAGAATTATAGTAATATCGTTGCAGGAAAGGCAAAAAGCCATTTTGGGAAGTCAGAGCACACTTAGGTTTTTTGTTGTTTTACAATAAAATTCATAAGTCTTCAGTACCTGGTTGGATTTTGAAAAATAGGTGTTTCAGGTAATTTAATGCTTTCACTGAATTACCTGTAGCAAAAAAAAGAGCTTAGAAGGTCCCAAACTTGTGTCGCTTGAGTCAAGCCTTCTCCCAAATAGTTGATATATTTTAGATGACTGAAAGGGACACCAAAGTCTTCAGAATCAAACAAGAGTCAGAGCCTTCGATGCAGAAAAAAAAAACTAATCAAAACTTCATATTCAACACTTTTTGGACCAAATAGTCGCTTAAGCCCTTTTGCCTTTCCAGCGATAATATGTTATGTTCGGTTTTCAGAGTTGGCATTACCGTCGGCTTGCCACCTGAGTTAGTCGGTAAGGTTGGTACACTAGCACGTCGGCTAGTCGGTATCTCAGGTAAGTATTAATATTACATCCGATAGTAAATTGTTAAAGTTAGCATCTATGTTTGAACCCTCTCATGATCCGTACATAATATAAAATATGTATTTTTTGTTTCCCGTCAGAAGTTGAAAGATTATTATGCTTAATTTGGGAGCATCAGTTTTCGTTCACATGTTACAAATTACACTTCTATGAATTTTATGTTCAGTGTTATGTTATGTAGATTATTAGGCCGGAGAAACAACCGACTAGATTTGAAAGATGTAAAGGTAATGGAGAAGATTGTGAAGGAGAGCGTGCATGAATTCCCATGAATGACATGAAGATGGACTGACAAATAATACATATTTCATAACTGACGCTTTTAGGTCAAGAATCGTACTGCTCTGTTGGCTTTGGAAGACGAAGGCCAAATACAATGTGTTTGGACTTCTGGAAGATGTTTGAGTAGCATTGATCGATAAAGACATATCGTTGCCGGAAAGGCATAAGGGCTGAGGAGCTAATTTGAGAAGTTTACACCAAAGCACTTTCAAGTTTTTGTTTTACAATAAAATTTACAAATCTTCAGTACCTGGTTGGATTTTTGAAAAAAAGTTAACTCAGGTAACTCAATACTCAATAAATAAATAGGTAATATTATAAAAAGCTTTTTTTCGTTAATTCTAATTAAAATATGGATTCTAGACTTCTTCCGTAAATAAAAATGGATAGCCTATCAAAAACATTATCTAGGTGGACAATTGTGGTCGGTAAGAGCTTTGTTAACCAATAGAAAGAGGGCTGCTTGTGTTTTAGTAACTAAACCACTATGATTAACTTCTACGTATTTTATTTAATAAAACTAGGTACTGTGCTAAATAAACAATATAATTCCATATGCAAGTATAAAAAAAGAAAACGTAAGTGTTATACAAAATCAAAAATTTGTAAATTCTGGTTCGTTTTTCAGGTGATTAATTTGATCAACTGTACAAAAATATAATTTTTTTTTTACTTAATACTTACAATAAGTATAATATTTATTCAGTTTATATAAAATGTCTAGTTTCTAGATAATGATAATTACCTCCCTAATTGAGAAAATTCTCGTGCTTATCACATACACGTAATTATCATGCAACCGTTCCCTTTCCTTTTCAATATATCATTTCATACCAAGAAGATAACGTTTGAACTGTAAAGTTCTTGTACTTGTTGAGTATTTCCTTGAGACCGGCGAACAGGTGTTTCGAAGCTAAAACAAATCTCTAGACACTGCCTCTAACAAGCATCGGTAAAGCGCTGCAATAACGAGGGAATCCAAATTATTGTTGTGCACCCGTAGTTGGTTCCTTAGGGGGTATTCCACTTCCCCTGAGTAAACTGTCGATTAGCGCTAATTGTCTAATAGCGTATATTATCTGTTTCACTACTCTTCTCGTCAAGTAAATGCCTGTTTTTACAACAATGTTAATTCTATGATTATAGTTGCTTCAGGAGTAGACCAACGGTTAACTCAAAAGTGATCAAAAGCCTATTAATATAGTATAAAACTGTTTTTTAGTAACAGCCATTAATACTTACCACAACTGCGACTGAAAGCCTCATGTTTCGCATCGGAAATCTGCATTTCAAGCTTTTTTTTGAAGTGGCGTAAATCCTTATCTTAAAATTATAGATACCAATTTTGAATGATCTTAAAATAACGTACATATATCGCGCCCCAATATATATGAAATTATTTCTGCATTTTAATACAAGCTTACATCTTCACAATGAGCCAGGTAATGTTCGAATTCAGGTATGATTCACGTAACGTAACACTTGTTAAATATCTTGCCGAGCTTTTGCAGAGTTCGAGTAGCTTTCAAATACCTCCGAATGGATAACGCTGACCTAGGAAACTCCTTTTAAATTTGATCATGGAATCATACAATCGACTTTATTATTAGATGAGTTGTCAGCTAATAACACCCGTGGTAAAGGAGAGTGGGAATAAACTGCTTCGTTTACGTTACAAACTTACTGACAACTCCGAACTTCTCTCAAACACTGCAAATACCGGCAATCCGACAAACAGTGTAACAAAACTGCCGTAACCCGCAAATATTATACTACCTTTCCCTGCCCCCTGCCCCCTGCCCTCTGCACTCGGGCGAGGACTCGGAACTTTGTAAATAAAATCCTCCCCTAGGATCCTTTGAGGGAACGTAGCCACTTGGTTTAGAGGCTAAACTTGCAAGTTGTTGGACTGTTTTACATATCCTTTGCTGTATTTAAAAAGGAAGGGTTTAGTTTTTTACGCAATTTTAATGACTAAATAATAATGTTATTAAGATTGTCGATTACTTTCCGCATGTTGATGATTCTACGTTGCCTTTGTTCCAATAGGAGCAAAGGATAAAGGATAAAAAATATTACATATTATTCGTAAAAAGGAGGAGTTGGAATGGGAAGGAGAAGGGGTAATTGAGAGGATTATAAGAATAACAGAGCGGCATACTGGAAATATATCTAGGATAGGACTATAAGATAAATTAATTTGATTATTTAAAGTACTACATTCACTATTTAATGATTTTCTAATTTTTAATGCTTCTAAGTTATCTAATTTTTCCCTTTATTTAATTTATTTATTTATTAACTTTTTGTTTCTTACGTTATTTTTTTACATTACCTACCTCACTAGGTCATAAGAACCTGTTCTGAGGTAAGTGACAGTGAGTACAAGTAAAATAATTTAAAAAAAATGATAACATTTGTTACACAATGTTCTAGTTTGTCATTAAATGAGTGAAGAATTTCAAGTGGTATTTTAGGAGGTCTTCAATTTCCTTGCGGTCCTTACTCATTAGCCATTTAGTAATGTTTTGATTAAAGGAATACATATTGTTGATGGCTACAGTCTGTGGTGGGAGTTTGTTGTAAGTGTGAGGCGCGATGTACATATGGTGTCTTTGTGCAAAAGCTGTATTGCTAAAAGTCTTTCTTGTTGTTTAGCCCTTGTATTTTTATTATGTGTGATATACATTAAAGATTTTGAAGAATGAGTTATTTTTAACACTATTTCAAGATATAACTGTCTGATATTGAGGATTCCTAAAAGTTGAAAGAATGGCGTTGTTGGGCGCCTGAAGGGCTTTCTAAATATAATTATAACGGTGAAGAATTTTAACCCCCTGTATCCCTATTAAAATTATGATCAGTAGTAATGAGGTGATTGGCGAACTCTGAAACATTATTGTTTTTTTAAACATCTTAAGTGAACAAGTGACAGCAAATTGAATAGATAAAAAATCTGTTATTTTGGGCACGCAGGAAGTTAAAATCGTTCGAGAAACTACTTACAAAATATCTGCGCTGGTCAAAAAAATTAATTTAGTTTTGGTATTGTTAGTTTAGGTTAGGTTAGGTTGTAAGTTTTTTTTTCAATATACCAAATTGATGTAATTTAGATTTGAAATTCTATTTTAATAAGCTTCGGTACTTTATTCAAATAAACACATATTACTAATTTACCTTTATACCTTGTTGTTAGTTTTGGAAAGCCGTGCTGTTGCTAGGCGATTTTTCGTGAAAATATGAAAAAAAAAAAAAAAACTAAAAAAGATCTACGTACGAAAATTTTATATTTACTAAATAAAGAGCACGCTCTGAACAATTCAAATGCACTTCAATAACGTTGCATTGGACTGTCAAAGGTTCTGTTTGTTGTAAAACACAGTATGTTTGTGAGGCACTTGAGAATATGCAAAGTGAGCATATTTGTAAGAATTTCCACAGCCGATCGCCGTTAGATTGTATCTAGTACAAACTCGATATCTGAAGCGAAACTGGTGAGAGGAATCGTACGAGAGGAGAAGTCGATTTATAGCAGGTTTTATCAAATGAAATAATATATGAAATGCATGTTTAAATATTATTCAATGCACTTTGGTTAAAAAAAACCTTTGGCCGGAGAAAAATGTAGCTTCTATACGATTTTGCATTTTTGAAACGCAAGAGAAAAAATAAAAATAAATTGACAACCTCACATTGGGGTATTTTGTGTGGCTGAAGGAAGAGAGGAGGGATGGAGAGTTGGAAAAAGGAAGGTTGAGAAGATTTTGACATTTCAAATTTAATCACCAAACACAGCTGTTGTCATTTTAAGCAACGTTTCTTCATGCTATAGGAATAGATTTTAAAATTATGTATTTTTTTCTTTAAAAAAAATATAATTAATACCGGACAAGAGTCCGAACTGCTCCAACTGTCTGGATCCAGTAAGACTATGGCATCCCCAATTGAAGTATGTTGTGAGGCTGAAAGTAGTGAGAAGGGGAGGAGATGGGGAAGCGGTCACCAAACATGGCTTAAGCCATTTCAAGCAACTTTTCAATCCTGAATGATGGTCTTTCACCAGGGCGGTACTTAGAGTATCAACCACCCAGGCACGTGCCGCAAATATACCATACAGTTTTTTATATAAATTATTACACATATTAGTTAAGTCATATTTCTTTGCGCACGCCTGGTTTGAACCCGCGCCCTCTGGATTCCACTCGACCACGCAAGACGTCAAAGAAAGCCGTGAGGCTGAAGAAAGTGAAAAGGGATAGATATTTGGAAAAAAGGAAGGCTGAAAAGATCCTGGCATTTCAGATATATTTTTAAAATAATGTAATTTTAAGTAGCATTTTATTCATGATTTTTAAATGCCTTTTTGTAAATTTGCGTAGAACATTCTCTTTCAGGTTAGTTACCGTCGATTTTATTATTGATTGTATTTGTTTATATTATTATTATTTTTATTTAGACCGAAAAACCTTCACTTTTAAAAAATATAATAACGTCTATAGAGCTGCCATACAGAACGTCTTCACTCTGTAGAATGTCGTGAGAGTCAAATTAAGTTGCTGCGTTACGAAATATGAAGAAGCAAGGTTGTAATAAATTACGTATTGTGCCCTACTTCTAATGTGCCGCTTTACAAAAGAATTAGAAGATTTCTAAAATACAATAGAAAAGGCGTGAGATAGTTTATAATTCAAATTATTTGTATTATCTCACTGCGTAGCTATTACTTTGATCCGGTGGCGTCTTGTTATGTATGATTACAAATTATATTTAATATTAATATTATTTTATTTAATTTTTATTATTATTATTTTAATTTTTTGTATCCAATTTTCATATTCTTTGAAGATTGTTAATATTTTATCAATTACCAACAATACAATGAAGCGCAAAGCCTTAGGAAGTTTATTTAAAATAATACTAAAGAACCTCCGTACAATTCAAATATGATAATTCTATCCATGACGCCATCTATATTAGCAAGTGTTTTCGGATAGAGCTTTCCTCACGATTATATATTATACATGATCGCCTAAATATCGGAAACAATTAAATAAAACCACTAATAGTTTTCAAAACGTATGATTGCTAAAAATTACTCTTAATAAATTGGGTCGAATGGCAAAGTTGGTAAATGCACCGCTCCCGGATAGAGTTAAAGCCTTGAGTTTGAGTATCGATCACAACCCAATATATATTTGTACTATCTGTGTATTTTTATATTATTTGAAGATTGTTAAATATTATTTTAATAATCTAATAGTCACCTTCTAAGTCCATTTTTTGTGAGATGCTTAAATAAACAATATTAATTTTTCTTAATTTTTTTTTTTTTAAAGAAATTCCCGGGTTACAAATAACTTAAAAATATAATACATAAATATTTTAAAAACTCGTACTGCGATCATAAAAAGCGGAATATGTTGTTTGCGCCATGATGGAGGACTTAGCTAACAGAGGAATCGAACCCACGACGGTTCTCAATAATAATGACTAACTGGTCAAAAAAAAGGTTATTAATAATAAACCCTAAGCTAGGTAATATAAGAATCGATGGTGTAACAAAAAGGGGTACAAATAAATTTGATGGATATAAAATCAATGCAGTATTTCTGTTCTGACAACGGCTTAAGACGAGCTGAACCCCAGTCGGTTATCGGCTAGTTACCGTTATTAATCGGTTTTATTTCCAGATCGATCTAACCGCGTTTTACCATTTAGTTAACTTCCGCACTGTCTCAATTATCTTCTTGGGCAATTTTGTAGAGCGAGTAAGTTTTAGTACATCGCATACTTATTTATAGTCTAGCCACTGCAACGAGCTTGCTCCCGATATCCTATCTGGAATCTGCTCTAACCAAAACAGCAAAGGTTTACTTCCGAGCAAATTGTGCAAAGTTTCATCTTCTCCATTAAGACTGTGGCCATTAGTTTTGTCTTGAGTTTAATCTCCATTGAAGCTAGTACCTTTTTTATTTCCGAGTCCCAACAGTCGTAATTCAAACGGCCAACAACAGCGTGGATCCAGGGCACAAAGTATCGCCATTACTCTCGGTCCCCTATTGTGCCGGGTGAGTTAGAGCGGGATATCAGCTGCAACAAAAACGCATTCATGTCATTCATTTGTGCCTCATTGTGAAAGTTCACAATGGCCTTCTTGCTTTTGCTTCTTGCAAAAGGTAAAAGTAAGTTATAGACCTATCGAGTTGGCAAGCGACTTAAAAGTCACTGTAATACATGTTGTACTTTACATGGGTGTAGTGTGCTTATACAATGTGTTAGGAGAACATTGAGCTATACATGCATATACCTCAATGTAGGAGAACGAGATAAAGATAACTTAGGCTGGAAAGTATAACAAACAACATCACTTAACAGCTAAATTGATTGAATTGAATTGATTTTATTGTATACGCCCGAGTGGCTTTTACAAAATATATAAAGGTTTATATTAAACGGTGAAAAATATTTATTTATTCTAAATGAACGTTACTTTAATGGAATGCTTTGCTTATTTTGGTTCATAACAACCCATTCGCTGTTTTCTCATCGGCATCTTGAGATATTCTAAGAAATCTATGCTAATTCTCCACAAACAGTGATACGAATAACTCATTTCGAACAGTAGAGGTTCTGGATGTACCGATTCGGTGTGAAATGTGTTTTTTTTTTAATAAATCATGTTAGGAGAAATGAAATGTACTATGCTTTAATGCATCACAGATTTCCAAGATAACAAACCCCATACCCATGGGAAAGAAGGCATAGCTGTATTTCGAACCAGTGTTAACAACAAATAGATTGGTTTATACAAAGTTATAGTGCGTTTTTAATAGAATTTATTACCTCTCAAAGAGTTGACCCGATTTCACCAACTTGTTCACTAACGAGTCTTCTGAAGTCTTGAATTATATATTTTTCTCTTTATAATACTTAAACTCAATTTTTTAAAATGGTTATTTTAACTACCTTCTCGGTCTCCATTAAATGTGGTGACAGGAAGGTGAGGGGAAGAAGAAAGAGTTACTACCACCCCCTATGGAAATAAGAAAAGCGCAGTCTTTCTGCAACAGTAACGTACTGGCTGCCTGTTTATCTACATATTTCTCCAACAACCATTTACAGCTGTTCATGTCACTTTTTTGAACCATGATTGTATACATTTATTTAGAAAACGAGAAAACCATCGGAAAATCAGTTTTTTTAAGACTTTATTGTAATTATTATCTATTTGAAGCCTTTGTTTTTTTTGAAATAGGAATTCCAAGAAACCAGACATTTGGAAAAAGAACTCGCCATAAATAAATTAAAAACTCTTTAGGCGCTAAATTCATCATAACCGTCAGAACAAAAGTTTAACTAACAACAATTTAAAACATTTGTTATTTGTTCAACAAATTTCCTGGTAAAAGAAGAGTTCTTACGAAAGAAGTTGGAAGCAAAGTATTCATTTGTTTAATTTAATATTAAGAACTATGTTAAAATAACAGGTCTGTTTTTTCTCACTGTGAAACTTTTCTAGTGAAACTAATTCTAAACTTATCGTTATCTTTTTGAAAAGATATAGAACTTCAGCTTGATTATACTGTCTCAAATATTTTTCTCAGTGAGCAAGTAAAAAGTAAAAAATAAAATAGTGAAACATTTACAAATAAGAAAATATCTATATTCGTAAAAAGCATTAACTTTGTGGCTTGCCATATTTATAAATAGAACATATATACTTTGTTTTTAACCACTTTTTTATAAAAAAGTGGTTAAAAACAAAGTATATATGTTCTATTTATAAGAAAATATCTTATAGGTATTTTACCACAAGTACGTTTTTAAAATTCTATACTTTTTTAAGTTTGAATTTTAAATTTTTAAGTTTGAATTTTTTTTTTTTCTTTTTTTTTTAAAGTTGAGGTGTTTCAAATGTTCATCATTTGAAATCATCACAATTCATCGATTAGCGCCGTTTTTTATTTATTTTTAATGTTTAATGGTCTTCGTTAAACGACAATTGTCGGTCCGTTTCAGCTTTCGAACAAATTATAATCAGCTGAAAAGCATAACAAGTATGTGGTTATGCCTGTCAGCTGATCACAATTGAATTTTAAAGTTTAACGTTTTTATCAACGTTTAACGGAGACCATTAAAATTGTCCTAGATGGAAGACCACTATTCAGAGTCTAAATGCTGTTTGCTTAGAATGTCATTTTCCGTGTTTAGTAACCAGTGCATAGCCACTTACTTTCTAACATTCCTCTCTCCCAAGTTCCTCTCACCCCTCTCAATTTTTTTCAGACTCACAACGAATTGGGGATGAAATAGTCTGACTGGCTCATTATGTATTTTTTTATTGAGAGAGCTAAATATTTTTACCCAACCTATACAAATTTACGATAAATCACTTTCTCCGGGTGTTTACGCCGTAAACCGTGAGAGAGAAAGAGATAAGACCAGTTCTCACATAATATCGCACCACTTTTCGGTATGTAAGCATGTTTTCGATCTCCCGCGTCTCCGACGAATCCGCCCATTACGTTTTGTAATGCGGCAGAACAGGACATAATTCAATTTGAGATTATATCCTGTATTTTTGTTGATAACAATACTGTGAAAAAGTGGTCATACAAATGAACAAAACATTATGTCGACATGTGCTATTAATGGATCTATAAATACCCTAGCCTTTGCCTTAGCAACGCCCGAGTCAGGAAAAAATGAACAATCCTGACTACACAAGCTATCCCTCCTGTATATTATTGCTCTGGGGCAATAACATATTCTTCTTTCTTTCTCTCCTATCAAATGTTGTCTATCATCGGGGTTGTCTTTACCCTGTAGGCTACACCCCGGTCCCGTAGAATTATGAAGCCATATACATATATATTTATAATCAACGAAGAAAACGGCTTAACCATGTTTCAAATTGATTGGCGTAAAGCTACCCCGGCATCAGTAATGACAGTTCGCAACCTGAGAGTGCGGTTGTCTTTGAATTAGAGCGAAACAAGTTTCCCAACTAAAGTTTAGACGTACCCTCTAAATTCACTTCGTCACAGTGCGGGAGTCGATTCGAAGCGCAGTTACACGTGATGACGGCGAAATCACGCGACGTTGGCTCTAAACAGTTATTTAGAATAGATTTTAGGAGGAGCTTATGGTACGAGGGGTGTTACAGCACCCATAGCCAGAATGGTACTAGGGCTGTTATGAGACTGGCAACGTGGTGGGAAAGGGTTAATAGCCTCTTTGATGGCATTATTTAGTGATGTGTGAGTGTGTGTGGAATAATTACGTGTTTTTATCGAGTTTTTATTTTTATTTCATCAGTTAGTGAAGTAATGAAATCAACACTTATTTGGTGTCTTTGTTAGAAGCAAAACCAGTGTTATTGTGTGTTTCTAGGAGAAAATTTACTAAATAACGTAGTATAGTATTTTTAGGAAAAAGGCTTTTCATTATAGAAAATATGTTATAAATTATGTATGTAAATATTTTGACCGGTTAGTAGCTGAGTAGAAAAACGCGTCGGATTCCCACCCGGGCGTCGTGGGTTCAATTCTTCTGCTGGCTAAGTCCTCCATCATTGCACAAGCAACATCTTCCGCTTATTATGATGGTAGTAGGAGTTTTCAGTAACCTGGGAATGTGAGGCGGCTCTGGGGGTTCAGAAGTGGAAGGTCAATTGAAAGAAAATCATAAATTTTTTCGTAAGAAGCAATCACATGGTGGTTAGACATTATATTAATAATAAAGAAAACTTTGTTTTAAACCACAGAATTTATTATAATGAAGGCCAACCGGTTTCGCTTAGATCAAGCTTCGTCAGGGCACATATAATAACTGTCAGTTATTATATGTGCCCTGACGAAGCTTGATCTAAGCGAAACCGGTTGGCCTTCATTATAATAAATTCTGTGGTTTAAAACAAAGTGTTCTTTTATTATTAATAAAATCATAAATATTAGCTAATCCAACCTTTACGCCTCTCGATCCTTAAGTAAACAATATTACATCTTACATCCATATGCGGCATTTTTTTTAGAACCTTAACTCATAATTTCTGAATTCGTGATGTGTTGACGGTGTTCACCTCGGATTTGTAGCGGCATAAAATAAATATAATACAAAATACCAATATAATGAATTTGTCGGTACTCACCAATATCCGAAGCCGGTAACACAATATTGTTTTTTATCTTATCACTAATTAACACATAAAACTTGAGTGTTTTTTCTATTATTTATAAATGTTTTGACATCGATTGAGCAGTAATTACTATGAATGCAGCTCCGCTGAAATTGAAAATTTCTACAAAAATCCATGTACCTAAATAAAAGAGTGGGGTGTGTACACAGCCCTTGGATTCTAATAATAAAAAAGCAAACTAACATTTCTTGTATATTAAATCCACCCTTCTTTCTTTGGCCGCTGCAAAATGATCAATAACACGGCTGTGGAATTTATCTATTTTAGAAACATATTTTTTTCGATACTAAGCATTGCAAGCGAGCTAAGTCTGTCTTGACTCATTGTATTTCTTAAAAATGTTTTAATGCGTTTTAGAGTTGAAAAACACCTTTCACTTTCGACTGTAGTCATTGGTATCACACAAATTATTTCAAGTACTTTAATGGTTTCAGAAAAAATCTCCTGGAAATTATTGCTCATTAAAAAATGTAAAAGCGATACAGCACTGTTAGCGTGGTGTAAGTCATCGCGTTGGTAAAACACAATTAACTCGTTTTTAACTTTGATGAATCAATTTCATCAAATTGATTCAATAAACTTATATGTGTTGTTGGAAAACAACGGTTAAATTCGGCAAAGTTATCTCTATTAAATAAATTCGATAAAATGAGGTGATCGCTATATTTGAACCTACTTTCCATTTCCACTAGAATAGTATCACAAACTTCTATCGCTACCAAGTGACTGTTTTCATCAACACGCCTTTTCTTACATTCGCCTTCTACAGAACTGATTGAATCTGCGGGATTGGAACTTAATTCTGCTCGTATAACCAAAATATGATGTCTAAATTCCCCGATATGTTTTTGTATTGATATTGCATCCAAATTTCTTTTTTGCATTTGCTTAAATAAAATTTCACAGTGAGGCATTATTTTATTAAAGAATGTTAACCAGTAAATAAAAAAACTCTTTTCTAGGTTATTTATCAAATTGTGTGCCTGACTTATAGTGTTTTGATCATTTTCCTTTTCCAAAATTAAGTTTAAGCATTTCAGAATATCTGATTTATAAGTGAAGACAGTCATTATGCATTTAGCATTGAAACACCACCTGGTTGGAGCTGCTTTTGGTAGACGAGCTTTAACGGTTTCGTCTAAAAATTGCATTCGCTTTGGAGATCTTGAAAAAAAAACGGAAAATGATTGAACGGTTGCAAAGAAAACCTTCACTCCCGTCGTTATCGTAGATGCCTTTTGCAAAATAAGGTTTAATTGGTGAGCATAACAATGAACGTATTGAGCACGAGGGAAAGTTTCTCTGATTCTAGTTTGAACGCCCCCAGTTTTTTCCTGACATGACGGCCGCCCCGTCGTAGCTTTGTGCTATCAGCTGTCGCGGTTTAACTCCCAAGATTCTTAACTCGGTTAATATCTCTTCGGTCAATCCTGCTGCCGTGCAAACCCCTGGGTTTACAAATTTCCAAAAACGTTCGCATGCAAGATTTTCTTTCAAATATCTAATTACAAATACCATTTGAGTTTTAGTTGAACTGTCTGTTGTCTCGTCTACCTGTATTGCGACGTACTCAGATTTCTGTATATCTAGTTTTATTTCTTCTTGAGATACTGCTAAAATTGAGTCCAGCAAATCATTTTGAATCGTTTTAGATAAACCTTTAAAACTCGAAGAACTTTCTAAATGTTCTTTCAATACAATATCTATTTCCTGGATGAAATCAATTAGGCCACGAAATATACCTGGATTATCTGACTCTTTTGACTCATCGTGACCCCTTAGTGCCAGCTCAAATTTTCCACAAAACTGGATACACTTCAATATTTTTGTTAAAATATGTCTATTTTTATCTACTTTTTCATTGTGATCTACAATTGCTTTACGATATGCGCTATCTAATTGAATCCGAATATCAATGGTTCCTAGTAAAACAAAGCTCATTGAATTATTAATATGCAATGTCGAGTTAGAGTGCTTTTTTATTTTTTCCTTCAAGTGTTTTAAATCACTAACTCCAATTTCAGTCCATTGCTTTTCAGTTTTAGAGTCGAAAAGTAAACAATGAAAACAAAAATATACGTTCCTTTTTTCACACCCACAAATCCAGTCACAGAAACTATAACTTTTGAGATTAAAATATCGTTTAATGTCTTTATTTTTTCTTTCGATATAGAGATTATTTGCATTTGTGGCTTTGGCCGGCCAATACACTTGATTTCAACACGCTTTTCGTGGTTCAATGAACTGCTCGCGACTGCTTTTAATATGAAATCAACTGAATTATACATATTTAATTATTAAAATGCAAATTACGTACATCAGCAAAGGTAAACAAAAACCCAACTGCCAACTGCCACAATATACAAATGTTCAAAATGGCCATTGTTTCAACTTTCAACCTTTCAACCGTATTAAAATTTTATCGACATCTCTTTCAAGCATCTTTCATAATTGTATGTCCATCTCTGCTGGGTCATGGCCCGCGTTTCTCATCAGATAGCAGCGGATTATGAAATTTTGCATACATGAGACATGTTAGTGTTTATTCTATGTATTATATCGAATAGAAAGAGAAAAAAGATTACTCATGGGTCAATTTTTATTTTGGCCACGACACATAAGCAGATAAGTTTGATTTTTGGACGCTAGATGGTAATACTCTCGATTATTAACACTGATAATAATGAACAAGCGGACGCTAGATGGTACTAATACCCGCGATTTTCAAAATTTTCGACTTATAATAATGATCAACCATCAGTTGGTTTGTTTTAAATCAGATTTTTTATTGATAATTGTCGTTGCATATTTTTGGGGGTCAATGTCCAAATGAGCACTTTATACTCTCGTAGCTTTTTAAGCATTTTGACTTTTAAACTTATTTATCTTCCATTTAATCTTTCAATGTCGCCCTAAGCCTTTTACTGTAAATTTTACGAAAACAACGTGGTAGCAAAATTTTAAAAAAATAACGATGATGAAAAAAAGTAAACTCAGATAACTTAATGCTTTCACTGAGTTACCCGAAATGACAAAAAGCTAAAAAATGTCTCAAACTTGTGTCGCTTGAGTCAAGCCTTCTCCCAAATGGTAAATAAATTTTAGATGACTGAAGGACCACAAAAGTCTTCAGAATCAAACGAAAGTCAGAGCTTTCGATGCAGAAAAAAAACTGATCGAACTGCATATTTAACTCATTTTTGATAAAAGTGTCGCTTCAGCCCTTCTGCCTTTCCAGCGACGATATTTAATTTCTCTTCTTACATAGATGCTTTTAACAATTTTATATTATGATTTGTTTTGTTTGAATTAAAAAGTGTAAAGTGCATTGGGAAAATGGAACCCTATATTAAGAAAGCGAAGAAGTAAGGAAGGTTGCAAAGTTTTTTCGATAGGGTTGTCTATCAACAAGGCGGCACTAATAGTTACTAAGGAAGCACAGATAATGCAAATAATAATGTTAAACCTCAGAAATCAATATTAAAATTGAAGTAAAATAATGAAATATATTGAAAAGTTGTATTTTACTGCTAACAAAATAATAAATTACAAAAATACAATACATTAAATAAGAAATAAAAACCTAGTATCCAACGTTAACCCTTTACCGCATACTGTTCCAAATTTGGAACATAAGAATGTTATCATCATAAAGGGCTATGTGGGCCATATACTCGTATGTATTTTATTTTCAGCTAATTCCTTACTGTGAACTTTGCATTATCATAAATCGAACAGTGCTGCCAGTAACGGGCTTTTTAGTAACTACAGTCGCGTCAGTAAATTGTCATTTCGGCCATTTCGTGAACGAGCGTGGTTGTAATTGTTCAGTGTCAAAACTATTTTCTAATAATTTAGAAGTAATAATAAATATTATGATATATATATTTTTTACTCCTTGGTGTGGTTGGTATACCTTTAGTGCATAGTGTGACAAATTTGGGAATAGTGTATTTATTAATTAATTAACAGATTGCATGTAGTGCCAAATATGAAACAAAACATTAATAATAAATACGAATATTTTGCAATTCTTTAAAAAAAAACAATGTTTTTACATGATTCTAAATACATTTCTAAACAAAAATATTTATTCAGAAAAATCCGAAAGAATTAAAAAATCCGTGCGGTAAAAGGAAGGGTTAGTGCAGAAGCGGAAAGTAACACATAAATAATGACATAGAAATTCCACAAAAGCTTATCGTGATATCATATTATGTAAAATTGAATCATCAAACATGTGAGCCGATTTACCATAATGTGATAGACATTACGCTGGTATGTTACAGAGATTAACTAATTATGTAATGTTTGTAACTATATTATGTTTAACATGAATTATAACCGAGTACTTGTACAACATACCTTGAGATTTGGCAAAGCGTTTAGCATTAAATATCTCAATAGCACACCCACATTGTTACTTACATGATTAAATAACGTATTTAATTTTAATCCATTAATTGGTGCGTGAGACTCCTACGTTTGTAACTGATGTGAATTGAAGTGAATAATGCTTTATTCGCACTTTGCCTGGTTAGGAAACAGCGACCTCTACTGTTAGTGCTGTAAATTTTACCACTCTGCCACGGAAGACGTCACTTCGTACGTTATGTGCGTTCTTGTCTTGGTGCCCTCTTCTATCGGGGGTTGGATATCATTAGAGCCAACTTCACCCTGTGCGGAACATCTCTGCTGAGCTGCCTTTATAATAGTCACGAAAATTACGACGTCACCAAGTTTAGCGTCTTTCAATTTTTTTTTAAAGCTATAACATAAAAAATACACATTCTATTTAGGCTATTTGACACTTTTGTCAAGCCTTAAAATAAAATAATGGTGTTATTAATTCATGGGTAAAGTGTCAAACGTTTCGTGCGTTTTTCAGCCATCTGTGGCGCGGTGTTGCCAGGTGAAAAATTAAAACTATTACCCGCCCGACCGTCGCTAGGGCTAGGGCGGGCCGGGGGCGGCGTGGGGCCTGAATGATGGGCGGCAATTATGGCGGCGGACTTTATTTGCAAACACCTGTCACCGGCCACTCCTGGCGGCAAATTTATATCCATAGACGACATGGATTCAAAAATTGAAAATAATAGTTTTGTATACACGTTAATAGCATAACTGTTTATTTTATTTTGTCATGGGTTCTTGGACAGATTGTTACCCCTCCTTTTGGTTCAACGCACGCTGAATGCGGAAACAGAATATAATATAATATTTATAGGGTTTTAAATTTATGCTGATGGATAATTTACAATAGTAAAAAAATAATAATATCAACATAGTGTCAAATAAGGCCGTGAATACGGCTAGCAAGAAACTTAATTTAGATAATATCAATAGATTTTCTGAAAAAAACATTTAAATACCTACTATTAAGTATCACCCTTGTGAAAGACCACTATTCAGAATCAAAATGTTGCTTGAAATAGCTTTAGCAGTGTTTGGTGAGCAGATCTGAATAGCTAAGTAATTTTCGACCTTCCTCTTTCCTATATCCTTCCCCTCCCACTACCTTCAGCCCTTTAACATACCTCGATTGGGTATGACATAGTCTCACTGGCTGGGAGCAGTTGGAACTCTTGTGCAGAATTCACTATAATATATATTTTTTAACTATTACAATTTCTTGCTTTTTTGATGGCACTGATTTTTGCAAGTATTTTTTGGAATTAAGTATACATATATACACCAACACATACATGTTCTTTGAATGTTTATCTTTGTCATACATGACCAATGTTTGAATTGACTGGGAACGTACGTGTGTTAATTGCCATATTTTGTTTCAATATTCTAAGACAATAACGAGTCTATATGTTTGTAATGTTATTGGTAGAATGTTTTTTAATTTATTCGAGCCGTGTCTTCGTGGGAAATCCCTGATATCTTCTTAATTCAATGTGTGTTTCATGTTATAAAGACACTCCTCTTTTAATCAATTTCCATACGCGTCCAGACCATATAAACGTCCTTATCTATATCTTATTCGTTAAACTTACATAGACCTTGCATTCTTTCCGTACCTCGTCATTTGTAATTTAGTCTGACTTGATAAAATATATCATATTATAAATCACAAAATACATATTTTAAATAGTGTTGTCCGGACTGCCAACCGTTCCCAACCGTCTGGAGCCAGTATAAATGTGGCAACCCCAATTGGGATGTATGTTGTGAGGCTGAAAGAAGTGAAGAGGGGAAGAAGAGGAAGGTTGGGAATTACCTGGGTCTTCGAAATGGTGGTCTTTCATCAGGGTGATTCTGAGAGTATCTGCTACTCTATTTTAAGCCAGCTCAGATGAAATTTCGATACTAAATGGTGGACTTTCCCCAGGGTGAAAATAAGGGTATCTTCTACCCTGAAAGTTATTTGTTAGTTTTCAGGATTATCACCAACTTTAAAAAATTATGTTTGTTATTATGTGATGACAAATAAATATAAATTATGTGTCCATTTTAATAAATAGCCTAAATATTAATTATCTTGATACTTTGAAAATTAAGTTTGACTTTATCTTTGGGAGCTTTAAAAATAATTATGCTAATGGCTTTTCACACAATATTTGTTCATTTTAATGCCTTGACAGTTCGTTATGGACATTCCTTCCACGAAAAGGATTTTTAATGCGATGGACTCGGGCCGGAGGGTGGCGATTCGGGATTTTATTAAAATAATAATATAAATCACTCATAAATCCAGCCTGAAACTGACGTGTAAATTTCCTACGTCAAACGACAAACGCCATACAATCTACCCTGTCAATTTTCTTTTCGGATTTGACGTTTCATAAAATATTTTTGGGAAATTTATCAAATAACTTAATTAATATTTTTTTAAGGAGAACTCTACTATATCCAAGGAAAAAATAATAAAACTTGACCATTAATGTATGATTATATTTATTTTTTAAATAAAGTTTTTTTAAACCTAAACATCAATTTCTGAATTAAATTTGTTTGTATTTATTACCTTTTTTAACGTAAGTAGATTAAAGATACTATTAGAATGAAATCTACGAAATACATGAAACTTGCAACATTATTTGGTTCGTGTTTTATTATTGGCTTTGTTTTATGATAGATTATCAATGTAAAATTAATTAAAATATGTGGTTTTGAGGAATAAATACTAAAATATTTATTTTATTGTCCGTGTTTGCTGTAGAAATGAGATCTCTGAGGCATATGTGCAGTAAAACTATGTATGACCGTGTTACAAATGTGGATATCCGGAAAGAATGCAAGGCTGATGTAAGCGTAAGAATCAAGAAAGAGACGCTTAGATGGTTTGGGTATGTAGAGCGAATGAACGAAGGAAGGAGTGTGAAAATAATATATGACGCGAAGGTGAATGGAAGAAGAAGTCGGTGACGGCCGAGGAAGACATAGTGAACCAAATACTTGAGTCGGGCCATGTGCACAGTCAGAATAACAGAAGAGTATATATGATACGATGTATGAATCTAAATGAAGCAAGGAGTGTGTGTCAAGACAGAATTGTATGGCGGTCTGTCCTCTCTGCCTACTCCTTTGGAGATAGTTAGTTAGCTGTCTGTATTTTTTTACTTACCTACATGAAAAACCAACAATAATATTCGAACATAGATCTAGATAAGCTTTTTGTGTTTGTTTGAAGTAGAAAAAAATTCTCTAACAGTACATTCTCCTAACAGACGGCCTCCATGGTCGAGTGGTAAGACGCTCGACTACGAATCCAAAGGTCGCGGGTTCAAACCCGGCGTGCGCCAATAACTTTTATGTAATTAATATGTGTCATAACACATTTAATTCATATAAAAATAATAACAAGTATATTTGCGGCACGTTCCAGAGTGGTAGATACTCTAAGTATCACCCTGGTGAAAGACCACCATTCAGAATCGAAACGTTGCTTGAAATGGCTTAAGCCGTGTTTGGTGACCAGATCTGAATAGCCAGGTACTTCCCAACCTTCCTCTTCCCGATCTCCTTCCCCTCCCCACTACCTTCAGCCTCACAACATACCCAATTTTGGGGATGCCATATTCTCACTGGCTCTAGACGGTTGGGAGCAGTTAAGACTCTTGTGCGGTATTCGTGTAAAAAAAAAAAAAATTCTGGCATCAGAAAGTTAAGAAACATATTGTCCATTTGAATTTGGAAGAATTAGGTAAGACATCAAATCAATTGACGGCTTCCATGGTCGAGTGGTAAGACTAATATGTGTCATAACACATTTGATTCATGTATAAAAAAAGTATATTTGCGGCACGTTCCACAATGGTAGATACTCTGAGTATCGCCCTGGTAAAAGACCACCATTCAGAATGGAAACTTTGCTTGAAACGGCTTAAGCCGTCGTGTTTGGTGACTAGATCTGAATAGCCAGGTCCTTCCCAACCTTTTTCTACCCCATCTCCTTCCCCTCCCCACTACCTTCAGCCTCACAGCATACCCAAGTTGGGGATGCCATAGTCTCACTGGCTCCTGACGGTTGGGAGCAGTTGGGACTCTTGTGCGGTATTGATATAAAAAAATATATTAATAATATTTAAATTTATCATTAAATTTATATTTAATATTATTACTAGAGTCCCAACCGTCAAGAGCCAGTGAGACTATGGCATCCCCAACTTGGGGAAGTTGTGAGGCTGAAGGCAGTGGGGAGGGGGAGGAGATTGGCAAGAGGAAGGTTGGGAAGTACCTGGCTATTCAAATCTGGTCACCAAACACGGCTAAAGCCATTTCAAGCAACTTTTTGATTCTGAATGATGGTCTTTCACCAGGACGATACTTAAAGTCTTAACACTCGACCATGGAGGCCGTCGTTTGTTCCATATTTAAAAAAATCTGCTTAGATAAAAAAAAAAACGGTGTCGAAGAGTCTCGGGCGAGCCCGGGTGGTAAAGTTAGTTTATTAATATTGTTGCAAACACACCCGACGTTTCTCTTTAATAAAGTAAAGCTCTTATAACTCGCGTGCGTGAAAATTCACAAAATTCGAACAAAACGTTTTTCCCCGTTGGCGTTGGTGTACGACCCGATGAAAAGCGAAATAACAAAAAAAACAAATGTATGGCTTTCAATTAGATGTGACTGGAGGGCATAACTTTGTCAGGACGTTCCCGAAACGAGGAAGTCGGCATTACGCTGACGCGTGTCGGCTTTATTTACGCACGCATTATTATTATTGCTGCGGCGCAGTTTGTTTTTAAACAAAACTTGAGCGAAATTTTTAAAATTACCTCGAAATTTAAAAGGTTTTTTACTCTCGTAGCTTAGGATTACTTTAGTGGAGTAAAACACGTTATTTAAATGTATTATTACTTATTTTACTAACTGGCTTCGCTAGAGTTAATACTTTTTTTTTTTTAAATGTCCACTTTATAAAATTTTAACAATTTAATGATTTACATGGAAAAAAATACTTTTAAAAAAAGTTTTCACATGGTTTGTAGGTACATGTAGAGCAAACGAGAGTATTAGGAGAACACACTACCGTCGGAAAGGCAAAAAGGCGGAAGCGCCATTTCGGGAAGTTTACACCACAGTACTTTAAAGGTTTTTGTTTTACAATAAAATTCATAAGTTTTCAGAATCTAGTAGGATTTAAAAAATAAAATTGACCCAGGTAACTCAATGCTCTCCCTGAGTAACCTGAAGCGACAAAGAGCAAAAAAAGTTTCAAACTTTTGTCGCTTGAGTCAAGCCTTCTCCCAAATGCTTCATTTATTTTAGATGGCTGAAAGGCAACAAATTCTATGGAATCAAACGAGAGTCAAAGCATTCGACGCAGAAAAAAAACTGATCAAAACTGCGTGCTTAAATTATTTTTGACTAAAGTGTCGCTTCAGCCCTTTTGCCTTTCCTGCGACGGTATGTTGTAAAAGTGGAGGAAGAAAAAAGTCAGGTTCGCCCTCAGAAATACAGAGTAACAGAAAAGTATGAATGTATGATACGATTCAATAATTGACATTCCATAAGCTTTGCGTACCCCTGACGAGAAATGGCTTGATAGTTGCCAGATTAGTGAACAACGGGTTAGTGAAATTAAGCAGAGTATATTAGGTCATAAAACCAAGTTATCTAAAAGCTTGAATATGATGGAATAAAGAAGCCTTAAATTTCAGTTCACACGAATATCTTTTCAAAGTTACCAAGTCCTGGTTAATCTCAAATATTCATCTTCTCCTTTTTATACAACTTAAAAGTTACGTCAAAGTTTTATTTTTCGTGTAACTTTGAAATTGCGGCTTTAAAAAACACGAAAACACTTTTCATCCAACCCTCGAGAACTCTATTTGTTCCCTCCTTTTCTGTTACATGCGTCGCTTATGAGAGAAAGAGGAAGATTAAAACGGGGCTCTCAGCAGTTGGCCCTTGCAATTTTTTTGTAAGGAGCAGGGAATCATATATTGCCGTCAGAAAGGCAAAAGAGCTGAAGAGCCATTTTGGGAAGTTTACACCAAAGCACTTTAAAGGTTTTCGTTTTACAATAAAATTCATAAGTCTTCAGTACCTGGTTGGATTTTGATAAAAAAAAGTTAACTCAATGCTCTCACTAAGTTACCGGAAGCGACCAAAAGCTAAAAAACTCCCAAACTTGTGTCGCTTGAGTCAAGCCTCATCCCAATAATGGTAATGGTATTATAGATGGCTGAAGGGCCACAAAAGTCTTCAGAATCAAACGAGAGCCAGAGCTTTCGATGCAGAATCTTTTTTTGATCAAAACTGCATATTTAACTCATTTTTAACCAAGGTGTCGCTTAAGCCCTCTTGCCTTTTCAGCGACGGTATAATGTTTTTTCGTCTGAAAATGGAGAGCATAAATAAGCAGGGGTATTTATGTTGATAAAATAAGGGATTGTGATAGCTTGAATACAGCTGAACTCATGATCACATTGCGTTAATCTTTCTGAAACTAGATAAATTTATCACTATGCGGACGTTATTTTCAAAAGGCCTAAAGTAGTCTTTTGCTTGAAACGGATTAATTCTTCTAAGTCCGAAGGACAACGCAGCAAATATCCGGACTAAGCTGAAGTATCATCGAATTATATCATTTGTCTCGAAATAATAATTCTTTTGCTCTTTGCAATATTTTGTACAGTTATTTGGAACTGAATACGGCAGCTTAGAAAATCTTCATTAACATTTTTACTCAGAAAGAAGAAAAGCTTTAATTATATAGCATTTTAGCAAAACCGTAAATAAACTATAATTGGACGTAGTTATGCAGAAGGCGTCTAACACACAATTTTTCAAAATCGAGTTTAACATGTTTTCCAATAGATAAATACGAGATCTATCGGCTGAAAACATCCATGCTCCAAATGCAACAGATTCATTTTATAATAAACGCACATTGCAGATATTTGACTCTCATTGTTCTCTAATTTTATATTATATTGTGTTCTCCCTCTTATTTCTTATTATTTTTAAAAGAAAGATAAACATTCCCGGGCTACGAAAAACCTGTCAATATTTGAAAAACTCCTACTACCATCATTATGTATATATATAACCGCACACTATGTATTTTTTGTTTAGCTTATTTTTGTACCCTGATGATGTATAGGCTAAGCTAAACAGGTCGGTCATAAAAAAATTAAAGTAAAACCTTTGGTCTTATACAAAGTTATTATTTAATTTTCATTAAAACTATAATTTCTTGATGTCTTGAGCTGCTTCTTATACCTATAGCTAAGACAATACATCGTATAGGAATTTTGATCTCATACGTTTATTTATGTTTATTTTTTTACATATTTCGTTTAATAATACGTGGTTCATTGATGAACAAATTTCAATCAATACCAAAGGATAAACCGGTGCCTACGGTAAATTAAAACTGCAAAGTACATAACTTTGCGGTCACGCGTTTTGCGGAAAATGAAATTTACGGCGCTCACTTTCGTCAGGGAATCAATGTAAACTAGATAATATCCACTCAATACCTGACACAATATGAAATCTTCAAGTGCGATCAATGTCGTATTTCTTAGTCTGTTTCCAGTGCAGTGTGTGTTTTAATATAGTTTGATATTGTAATGATATCCGATGGGAACGAGCAATAATAGAATCCTCTCCTTGTAAACACAATTTGGTTGTCTTAGTGCCTTCCGTCGGGTACGGATTGCATCCTGAGTTTCCTGGGAAGGGCACTTTTGCAGGCGGCGGCGCCCCGTTTCCCGGTGTTTGGCTGTACCTTGGGGGGCGGCCCTGGAACACAGGCGCCAAGGGTTAAGGGCCGAATTGGGCAACTGAAATTGAATAATATTTTACTATTATTATACATTGCTTAC
Organism: Drusus annulatus; assembly: GCA_022651775.1. Lineage (NCBI taxonomy): Eukaryota > Metazoa > Arthropoda > Insecta > Trichoptera > Limnephilidae > Drusus > Drusus annulatus. Next base: position 243,093 of record JAGWCC010000709.1, read on the forward strand.
ATTTTTAGCAAATAATGTTGCGATGACATGAAAAGTAATGCTGTGCCAATTTCACGACGCCAGCACTTACTATTCGATCTTTTTTCATAACTTTTCCTTGACGGCCTCTATGGTCGAGTGGTAAGACGCTCGACTACGAATCCAAAGGTCGCGGGTTCAAAACCGGTGTGCGCCAATAACTTTTAATTCATTGATATACTCGTATGTCATAACATATTTAATTCATATAAAGTATATTTGCGGCACGTTCCAGAGTAGTAGATACTCTAACTATCACCCTGGTGAAATACTACTATTCAGAATCGAAACGTTGCTTGAAATGGCTTTAGCCGTGTTTGGTGACCAGATTTGAATAGCCAGGTACCTCCTAACTTTACTCTTACCTATCTACTTCCCCTCTCCACCACCTTCAGCCTCACAACTTACCCCAATTGGGGATTCTCTAGACGGTTGGGAGCAGTTGGGACTCTTGTGCGATAATCACTAATAGCTTACTATATAAAGGGATGAAATCTTATAATGCTCTGCCGGAAACCATCAAAATTATGCCCATCAATAAATTCAAAATAGCCTGTAAAAATTATTCAAAATGCATATAAATCAAAATAATAAGTTGTATTTAAGTTAAAATATTATAAGGTTTAAAAGAAAATGAAATATATAGCTACTTGTAAACATGAATTTACAAAGTAACTAATATAAAATAAATAAAACTAAACTATAGAAATAATGTTTTCAGACAAACAGATACTAGAATTTATAGATAAGATTATTCTGAAGGAATTTTTAATACGATAATTATATTAATTAGACTAGTTCTGCACTTGGATACCGATGGAAAGACTACCTGAGACGTACAAAATTTTCCTGTTAATTAATTATGCAATTCGAAACGGATCGTCTGTTAGTCGTCCCAAATGAAATTGAAAAATTATGCGAAAACAGACTCAGACAAGGACCGAGGTCACAAAAGCTTAAATTAAAGGCATTTTTAGTCATAGGCAAATTCTTAAAAAAATCATTTTAACTCGTGTATAAAATCGATTTTGGTGCTAAATCACATTTAAGCATAGTGTGAAGTATATTTGAATTTCAACTTTTTATTTTTGTGTCATTATTTTTTCTCCTCTTCCCTCTCTGTCTCATCCGTATCCATCCTTTCTGTCCGCGTCTACTGCCCGCCATCTTAACTCCGCATCCAACCCTCATTTCATCCCCTCCGCCCTCTGCCCTACGCCCTCCGTAGTTTTATATTATTTTGCGCTCAAGCCTCCGTGCGTTTCTTACCCCTTTCCCGAAAGCAACACACCCGAGTCACGTAGAGAGAGTTTTTCTTGCAACACTATTTGCTGCAATTTATTGGCAGTTTGAAGAATGGTCATTTCTTCTTTGCAAAAGTTCTTAAAACTTTTATTCGTACATAACTGTTCGAAAAGGAGGTTAATTATCGGATTTATTCTAATAGACAATTATTTTCGTATTTTGTGACCAGTGATGGTTTGTAATTGCAACTGCCCAGAGCCAGTAAGTACGGCATCTCCGATTGGGGTATATTGTGCGGTTGAAGATAGAGGGGCGAGAAAGGACACGGGGAAGAAGAGGATTTAGAAGGTTTTGAAAGAAAGTTTATTTATTTATTAAAATGTTAATAAAGTACAAAAAAATACATTTCTTAGTATATTATTTCTAAGCAGTTAAAATAAAACTCATTCCGGGAAGGGCAAAATTATTAAATAAAAAGTAATAATATTTTTTACAAATACATCAAAAATAATGAGTACAAAATAAGAGGGAAAAAGCAAAACATACATCAAAAAGACACTCAAAGGAGTAGAGATCAATCAGATAAACATCATAAATACAATAAGAAAAATATTCACACACGGAGTTTTTACAGAAAGGATAAATCACTGATTAATAACATTGTAGAGAAAATATTCTTTTCGTGCTTTTGCCAATATTTTTTTGTTTGCAGCTGAAAGTTTTAATTCTTTCGGTAATGTGTTGTTTTGTGTATAGACAATGCATTGTAAGAAATTAATTTTAAATGTAGTTGTGTGAGTAGATGACGAAAAGTGTGATTTAAAAATAAATAAATATATATTTGGGAGATCAGTTTACATATAAATTAGGTAGAATATTACATGGGTAGTATGAATATGACCATTTATAGGTTTCCACTTGAGATTTTGTGATCGTGTTTTGTGCTGGTGTATGTTAGTTATTTGTGATATGTTGTAACCAAATATATTTGTGTGTTTAAAATGCAAATAACCTTAAAATAATGGTTGTAGGTATAATTTAAAATGAGACTATACAGTTGCAGGTGATACTTTTTATTTATTTATTTCAACGTTACATTAGTACCTGCCATGTGTAAAGAAATAATTGTAAACACAAATATTACACACGAAATAAGATAAAAGTATAAAAAAACAGTTATAAATATTACGCAAAACAAAATATTTAATAATGGTAAGATAAGTCATACCGAATAGCAAAAATGTCCCAAAAAAAAAAATTTAATATTTATAAAGTAACGCATTAAAGATGTCTACCGACGCGGTATTAGTAATCTAGGCAATGAAGAGTACATATGGTAGTTAGTTCCGGAATCACTGCACTGAAAAATATCCTGATTTCTAGTATTTCGCATATGTGTTCGAAAAGTTCTCATTGCAAGCAATTTTGGACAGTTGCATGCACCATTTAAAATTTTGTACAGAAATATCAAGTTGTGGAAAATTCTTCTGCCTGATAAATTTAAACATCTTCATTTAATTTAGCAGATAGTTATATTCTAATTGATTTAATGGAACACCCATTTCAAAGCTCAAAAGCCTGAAATACGGACGGAATACCTACCAATCAAGCGTTTCTATGTCACCCACTGCTGTTTAAATATAGTACGTAGGTATATGCATATCTTTCTAGCGCTTATACGAGTATAACTGTGTCTCTTTCTCGCATAGGTAGCTCTCACACACACACAGTGACGAGTATTGGTGTACAATTCATTGATAATGGCCATGAGTAATAAATACTTTTACATTAATATACATAAGCCGTCTTTGTCGGAAAAAAATCAACAGTCGCCGCTGCCTTTGACAGCTTTGAAATTAATTAAAATATTTTTTAATATATACATAATTTTTTTCTTATAAAATAGTAAATCAAGATTATTTATTTCTTATTTTGAATTTATGACAGCCACGTTCATTTAAAACTTAAAAGACACAGTTTGTTATTTGAAGTACTGAAATCAAAACACCGTTACGAAAACTAAAATTTTGATAAAAAATAAGAGTACTGTACATTTAACTAAAGCAAGGCTGACTTGTTGAGTCAAAACTACAGAGTAAATTAGCTAGAATTTCCGTGCCAACTTTCTCTATTAATTTTTCAAAGCTTTGATCTACCCGGCCCGGACAAACAGAACCGGGAAGAAAAAAAAAGAAAAAATTACAAAACAAACACTGAATTTACAAAAACATTAAATCCCGCCATCTTTGCTCTGGGCTTCCTTTGACGAGTTTAATTAGTTTTTATTTTTATTTATTCATACTTTAAAACATAGCGTACTCATTGACGTGGATTGTAGATCATTCATTTGAAATACCCGACAGGTCCTCCGCTATTTCATTTTTGACATATTTTTTTCATCTTCCAAAAATATGTGAACTAAACTAACTAACTTACTAACCATCACGCCGTTTCTCCGCAGGGGTAGGCACATAGGACGGACTGCAATACAACTCTGCCTTGTACATACATCCTCTTCTGTTATTCTGACTCTTCACAAGGCTCTGATTCTTCCTCGGGAATTCGTCCCCGACTTCTTCCATTCACTTTTGCATCATAAATTCTTTTCACACTCCTTCCTTCGTTCATTTGTTATACACGCCCACACCACCTAAGCGTCCCTTTCTCGATCCTATTTCATTACGCTTACATCAGCCTTGCATTCTTTCCGGATATCCACATTTTTGACACGGCCATATTTGGTTTTACTACACGTCTCAAAGATCTCATTTCTACAGCATTCAGTCTGCTTTCATCCTTCCTCTGCCAGTTCCATGCCTCACTGTTATACATCAGGGTTGGTGTTAGCACTCCATCGTAGGCTGCCAGTTTCACTTCTTTGGACATTTTTTTTATTAGCGTCAACAGCGTGCAGTCTTCCATTTATCAAGTTTCCTGCATTTACTCTTCTTTCAATATCCTTGTCAGCCTATCCGTCTCTCGTAAACATTAACATTATTTCTATCGAGACTTACTCCTTCTAAATGGTGATTAGATTGGGTTATATAGACATCAGAATTCTGGATTCAGATTGCGGCATCTTCGCAAACCTCACTATTTTCAGGAGATCATAAAGCCTTTCGCATACGGTGGATTTTTTTAATGCACCATACACAAGCGACTTGTTGTTTATTACGAGCGTATTAACTATTTGGTCACTTGCCAAAAGTGTACAGTTCATAGCAGTGACATTTTCATTGTATATTTAAATAAGCACGTGGACTGTCACATTTCGCTTTCACATAATGCACCGGCTTTGCTGTAGATTACAACAATTCTCACATTCGCTCAGCCGTCGGTAAATGCGTGATGTTACCATCGCTTCCGCTGACAGACTAATCGACGTTTACGAAATATTACCAAACAGCTAGGAAATTCATTGAACTCTGACAATTTTTTGTATCAACTAGATGAGAAAAAATGTTTTTTTTTTTTGCAAATACAGTTTTACACCATTACATTGAAAAATTGATAAAAAAACTTTAAAAATGTTTATCATAATTATATAAAGATAGTGGTATAAATGAGGAAAACGTAGTTCAAAAACAAAAAAAATGGTTTTAAGTAAGAACATAATTTAGTTAGAACTAAATACCTAGTTCGTGCTTAAAATAAGTCAAATGAAATATATTTACATTTCCTTCGAGGCAGTTAATTAATCTAGTAGGTTTTCTCAAGGGCATCCCCATTGGTAAGTTACTTCTGCACCTGGGAAGAAACAGAAGCCTGTGTTGGCGGCCTCGCGGGAAATTATCAGGGACATAGAATTCAATTTCAGCCAGGATGTCAGGTAATAATATAACGTTCAAATACAAGAGTTCTTGATGACTGATAACTATTAAAAATACAAAAGAGGACCGTTTTGAATAACGAAAAACTTGAGTGTTTTGTCTTTATTAAGCCCACCCATTGGACCATGTCAATAATGCACAGAGTCACTATTTGTGCCGGAATGGTTGATCTAATGATTTTTATTTCGCTGGTTATAGAAAGCTACCGGTCTGGGCAGTAATTAGTTTACTCGAAGGAGCCGGAAAATATTATCTGAAAGTTCATGAATCTTCCTAAGTTTTAAAGGGTTAAAATAGCATTTCGACAGTGAGTACAGCAAAGTTATCCAAGTCGGGGGTGGGTTGGGTTGGTCATCTTTATAAAACAAGGTGCGACGTGGTGAAATAACACCACGGAGACCTAAATACTTGACCAGATCTAAATCATCCACCTCTCTCTTATTTCTTATCGCGCCTTCTATGCCTTCCACCTCATAAAACTACCCATATTGCACGTGCCCAATGATTTACTTACTACTCTTACGTGCTTTTGATAAATCAAATAAAAAGGTAACAGAATATTTTTCTATAAAGATAAATGGAGATCTGTTTTAATATGCTTATTTAGATTCTTAAAGAAAGCTACGATACTATCTCTGTTATAAAAAGTTTATTTAATTTGTTTTTCATATCTGGAGTGAGAATAATAAAACATTAGAGTGCCAATATATTGACAAAGTAGAATTTATAGAAAGCTATCTATATGGAAATAGCAACAGGATGTCTTGTTTTAAGTGTCGTAAAGTTTCCTTAATAAAGGGCTGGTTAGATAATGTGAACCTAGTGTGGGGGATGTAAATAAAATGTTTTACGAGTGAGCAGTAAAATAACGAATGAGAGCCTGAAAGGTAAGAAACAAATATTTAGCACCTGTGTAGTCACTACTTCTCAGGTTTTAACCACGGCGTCTAGATATTCCTTACGAGTGTAACTGTGTATGTTATATGGGTTTTTCGGAACTCGGTGTAGTTTCGATATAAAACATATACATCCAAACGTATTACAGTACAAATGACGTAAAAATCTACAGGATTTGTAATTTAGATGAAGAGCACAATCATACTTCTGATTTTCAAAATTTGTTTTCCCTTTGAAACATTCGTACTCGTAAACCATCGAAGTCTTCAGATTACTGTAAATTTATCGAAAAACGAGGCTTTACAATTGTGAAATTTAATTGTTGGGAGGTAAAGCTTTCGTTCAGTTTATTCACCTGATGTTGCCTAGAAATGAAAAAGTATTTTTTTTTTTAAAGAAAGAAACATTCCCAGGTTACGAATAACCTGAAAATATTTACCCACTCAGCTACCGACTGGTCATGGTACATGATATAACATGGAATTTGAAGTATATTTTATGGAGTTTTGTTTAATTTAAATTTCATATTGTGCACGCAAGATAATCAAGAATAATTCTGTGTGCGCAAGGAAGAACGGAATGAGTAAAAAAAAACTAGTTTTGAGTTAAGTATGCAGAATGAAGGTGATTTTTCACAAAAAACGGCGCTATACGAATTATTCAAACATTATTATTTTTTTTTAGATACATATATCTAGCAAGAAAAAATGAGATGAGCCAGAAAATAAAATAATAAGCTATTATTTTTTGAAAAAGGACATATGACATGATTACATACAAAACACAAAATTCCTAATTTTTTTTTGGCTCTCCTGAATATCTGCGTTTATTGACTTATTCCGTTATTTTTTGCGCAAACAGAATCTGATAGTGTTAATACGCTAAGCCGTCTTCTGTACACGATTCGTTAGCGCTAATGTCTGCAAAAAGAATACTGGTAATTATCGCTCACACGTAAAAAGTTTGAAATTTTATTCCAATTACGCAACTTCGCGATTTACTCACCATGTCCCCTTTGAAGTGTGTATCAAGACTAAACTAGTTATGTTAGATAAACATCTGAAATAAAATTCACAATATGTGCATCATCACATTTTCTAATCATCATATGTTTTATTCTAGCTTATTTATTTTAATGCTTAATTGCTACCAATATCTGACCAAGTCTATAGTAAAAGATATCTGTAAATTTTATTTATGCAAAATTTCGTGTGTTTTTTAAAAGATTTATATGGATCACCTCGATAATTCGAACAGCGATCTTATTTAATAAACAAAAAAAAATCTTTTAAGAAGGAACGATTGTAAAATATTGGAAGCTAGGGTATGATACCGATTTCATAAATAAGGGGTGGAAAATGTGCAGCGATCACGATGTTCTAATAAATACGGGACGTGATTTCACTATATAAATAAGGGAATGGGCAGCAGCTGTTGCCATTTGTGCCACCCCTGGATATGGTGCCGTGCTATAGAGCGTGCAATAAGGCCGTGCTATAGTGCCGTGCTATAGTGCCGTGCTATAGTTCCGTGGTCTAGTGCCGTGCTATAGAACTGCAAGCATCATCGGATATTGCCACTTAAAGCGAATAAGTAATGCGCATTGAAATATATGGGAAAAGAATACCCTGCACAGGCAGATGCGATGATTTTCACGTGGTGCACATCTAACCAAAAGAAAAACGTTTAATATCCAAGACATCAATTTTAAAATTATAATTTGAGTTTCATTAATAAAAATAAGTTGCTTAAAGCAAACCATAAAAATATTTAAATTTTTTATTATAAGTTTTTCGCAATGTTAAATTTGGTTGATTTTCACCAATGTCACCATCTCTAAAATAACATGACTAACTAACTAACCATCACGCCGTTTACCCGCAGGATGGACCGCCATACAACCCTGTCTTGGCACACACTCCTTGCTGCATTCACATTAATATATCGTTTCACAGATACTCTTTTGTTATCCTGTCTCTTGACATGGCCTGTGTGTTTGGTTCACTTGCGTGCCACGTCTTCCTCGGGCGTCCCCGGCTTCTTTTACCATTCACTTTTGCGTCATATATTCTTCTCACACTCCTTTTTTAGTTCATTTAGTCTACATGCCCAAACCATGTAAGCGTTTTTTTCTTAATCCTATTTATTACGCTTTCATCAGCCTTGCGTTCTTTCCAAATATTCACATTTTGAACACGATCATGCATGGTTTCCCCGCACATACGCCTCAAGGATCTCATTTCTAAAATAACCCTTATTTGTAAAGTTCATAGACTAAAAAAGCTATGGAAACTTTATGAAGTCAGACTTTACAGTCAAATTTTCTACGTTAAAGTTACGATTGGTGTCACTAAATTAATTATTTTTGCAGGAAGAATTTTGGTGTAGTTAGACTAAATATTACATTATTCAGGTAAGAAAATTGAAAAACTGTGTGATTCTATGTAGATTTACTTAATTTTGAAAGGGTTTAGTGAAATGTTATCAAATAATAGCGACTTCCACGAATAAAAAAAGCTTTTAATGAAATTCCTGGTAGTGAAGAGGTGTTATGTAGTATTTGAAATTAAATTTAAATATTATGTGTGACTATTGTTATTATGACACGTGACTCCGTCAACCACAATTTGAAAGTTCAATAAATAATACACAAAATATAGAATGAATCTGTTTTCACATCGCAACGCTTTATTTGTCATCTCGATGTATCAATTTAGGGCACTCTTGAAGCCCTGTCAAAGTTCCACTACTTCCCCGTGGAGGCTGTTCCATTAAGGCTGTGAGGGGGGCATTGGATTCCGGATCCGGGGAAGTTTCAAGTAGCTTCAATATATCAAACATAGTTCTAAGGACGTATCTTAACTACCAAGGAGAAATTTATTTTGTGAAGAAGCAAAAACACTTGAACGGTAGACACTAGATTTTGATAAATATGATATTCGAGTTTTTTTTTCTTACTTTTGCGTTCTTCGGTTAAAAGTAGTTCTGTACATGCTCTTAATACTTTTTTTTATAAATGAATACCGCGCAAAAGTCTCAACTGCTCCCAACCGTCTAGAGCCAGTGAGACTATGGCATCCCCATCATCAGGGTATGTTATGAGGCTGAAGGTAGTGGTAGTACTTACTTATTTGCATTTCCTGATTAATTTCCACTATACTATAACAATTTAAACACAATTAGTTGTTACCCGTGAAAAATCACGTGATGTGATTAGACGAAAAAAAGTTGGTTTAATCCTCCACTTTCAAATATAGAATAATGTTTGTAAAAATACACTATCGGTAGGTCTGCATTTGAAAAGATTCTTTAAAATGTTAGATATTTTTTCTGTATAGTATATACGTCAGTTTCAAATTTGAAAACTTCACACTCACAAGGAAATTGTATTGTTTTACAAATGAAGTTATACTCGTTTTTTTGAATCGTTATAAAATGTTTCAGATTTCTACTTGAAAATAGTCTAAAAAAACGTTAGACGCTGGACAGAGCGTTTTTTTTTTCAACGAACGAATTATAATAACCAACAACCGATGTGCGGATAGTTCAGAAAGTGGAAAAATATATTTAAAAAAAATGATCCCCTCCGCTTCTTTGATAACGTATGTTGTAGTTTCTCCACAGTTGCTAGTAAAACGGGTCCACTTGGAGGGCTATCTTGCTGCCAGATCTTGTCTCTGTTCCCCCAACACCCTTGTTTACTACTGCCCCCGCATTGTGTAAACACGTATCTCTTTTTCAGTTTTGTGTGCATTTCGTTCGTTATTTTCATACCATTCTTTCTCAGAGAAATTTTATTTCATGCATTTCGGAATAAGTTTCTTTGAATCAATAGTATTTCATAAAACCAGTGCGCGTGGCTGATATTATCATCTGTATGAGTTATATTATAAAAGTAATCGTTTTTTCAATATCGCTCGTTGTTATTATTATTTTTTTAAATTAATCGGTTTAAACATTAAACTAGTATATCTTGCTCGATCATCGTTCATTTTTACCTACACGATGTTGTCAAACTGCTATAAGACAGTATTAAAAATTAAAAATCACCAATTTTGAAATTTTGTACGATTTTTTAATGGTGTTTTTTATGAATGGATTACAAAAGTCACTGTTTTTTTTTAATTGATTAATAAATCAGATTATGGATCTTCACAAATTTTGTCGCAAGACGTTTGTTATTTTTTATTGGCCCCCAAATAAAGGGTTGAATCATTTTCAGCCTTCTTTAATATAATAAAAAATATTTATTTGATAGTCCTTATAAACGTTCAACTTTGGCAGGAAAAAAATCTACCCTTCTAAAGATTATTTTCTACGTTTAAGAGGTAAGTACCCTTAATATAAAAATAATATTGATATGATATCTTTGAGATAAGACGTTCGAGACTTGTCTTAGTACTTTTATTTGTTTGTGTCGAAAGTTAACCATCAAAAAGGGACAGGGAGGTAGAAGAACATTCAGTTTTATCAAAGCAAAGGGAACACAAGGCGGAAACTCGTTGATTTATGTCGACCTAAACACAGGCAAGGAACTTCGCAAACAGAGCTGTTATTTATTACAGTACGCTCATATTATTTACATTTATTTATTTGATTTCTGGTAGATGTTGACAATAATACAATGGTTTTGGTGAAGTTTCGCAAAACTGTTTTACTGTGCGGAATGTTGTAGTGAAAATGTAACTTTTTATCTTAACTGGAAATAATCACGATCTTTCGGTATTTTTCTATGAATAATGAATTCTCCGCAACGAGATAAGAAGTACATTAAATAGTTGAAGGAACAAAAATGTCGGCGTCATAAAACACACAGAGTTATTAATAATTTTAGATTTTTGAGGTTAACGAAACTGCTTTTTGATCACATAATTATAATGAACTTTGTAATATCTAAATGTCACACTGTTCAAAAATAACATAAGACGCCATACTATTTGTTCTACAAATTTTAAGTGTTCAATAAGTAATAAAATAATAGTAATAATAAATTTATAAAGCATAGATGCGGAAGCCGGAAGAAACTAGTAATAATATTGTAATAAAGAAAGAAAAGAAATGTTACAAACTAGTAAAAAGCCTAGGATTATGTGCATATTTTAGACCCCTTCATAACAAAATAAATCTCTCAAAAGCATAACGTCAGAATTACCCATTCATTTTTTTATGATTCAATTTCTAATAAAATTTGCAGAACGTAGGCAAGTTACAAAATCATTTTTTGTTATGTTCCCCATAAAACAAGCCTGAAAAGTTTAGATATAAAACCTTTTATTCCGTAAATTGAATAAAGCTCACAATTTGGGGCAACATTAGCGTGAGAGAAACGACGTCTAAATCAAATTTATAAAACGAAAGCTTTCTCAGTGCACTTTTTATTGCACATTCACTTGCATTAGGTTAGATTAAGCGGATTGTAAAGATGCCAGATCTCTGGGAGAAGCAGAAAAGAAACAGGGGGTGAGTGAGACATTAAAAGAACTAGGGGAACAGAAGTGCGTCAGGGGAAGTAGCCCGACAAAAAAGCACCGTGTCTGTCGGTTCAAAAAACCACCCCGATTTCCAAAGTTTCGCCCGCGGTGGTCCCCTCCCGACTAAGGGAAGAATAACTGACTTTTTACTTTGTTCATAGTAAAAGTTTAGTCCGCTGGCGCTTCCGTAGATCAATATGAATTATAATTATAAGTAGTTTAATCTTCCCAAAGTTCTGGCCTAGCTTCTTCAGGAAAATTGTGAGGTTCGGAAGGGTATTTTTTTCACTCAACTCTTTTTTTCAAATTTATTTTTCATCTTAACTTCGAAGTTCAAAATTGGACTTACATATTTGCTCAGTATTAATTTAAGGTCGTTTTATGAAAATTAATGAAATACCTAGGTTTTCACACATTTCGGGCCGTTCAATTGATCTTAATATACTCGTAATATTAGTGTAAAACTTAGGATTAATTAAAATATCATGCAAAATAGACAAAAGTTCGTATTTATAACCCCGTTTTAAGGTTTAAATCCTTTTTTTATTGATTTGGAAGTTTCGACCTATCCTGTTGGAAATTTTAGGTGATAAGCGGTAGAGTACATAAATATATTTCATAATATAGTAAATCCGAAGGTTATAGAATTACCCGAAGTTATTTTTGAATGAACTTGTAACGCCGCCTCTGTCAGACATAAAACAAAACCCTAAGTCACAGATGTTCATTATGATATAGACTCAACAAGCGTCCATTTCGGACGCTAAAGTATACATGCCATAGATTTACTTAAAGTTGTACCAGTGCGTAGATGCTCGTCATAAGGTGGAACCGGTCAGATCTTAATAAATAATAGTGGAATAAAGTTAGACATTTGGTATTATTAAATCAATAATAAAGTAACTCTCGCCTAAATGACTTTAACTACCAAACATTCGGGCCTAAAATGTTCGTTCATTCATTTTTTATAAGAAACTAGAGATAAAATCGCGGAAATTTCTGTACAAAATCCAATAAAATGTGTCTTTAATGACATTAAAAAAAGACAAATAACAATAAACTTCCAAAGTTTATCTTCGTTTCACATTAGGAGATTTAAAAGCTCTAAGCCACCTTCCAAACTTCTCACGTGGAGGAGCAGCCTGGCGGAAGAGATGTCTCCTGATTAGGGATTTGATCTGTTAACTTTAGCAACAGCGTGAAAAGCGATATTATCTCCCTTCCTGTAATGTGTTCCTGGTAGCCCCCCGAATGTCACCGTCACAAACTTTCGGAATGTTACATGATCGAGTGCGATCGCACCCGTGACATTTCATTGTTTTGAAGTCTCGGTAACAAATTCGGGCTACCAAAGTCAATAGAACTAAGCGAGGGAACATTGTCGGTGTTACAAAGCGCGTTGATAATGAATAATTACTCATTTAACGACAGCAATGTTCTATGTAAGGTGTGTTTTTTAACGCGAAAAGCATTTTTATCTTCCCAACTTCCCATGACTATCTTTCGATGAGATGTTTTATTAGTTTGAATCTTCCTGATAAACGGTTTCACCTAGTACACAATTTATTAATGTACAAAAGAAAAAAATGTTAGAAATAATCGTGTTTAAAAGAAATTATATATATACTATACTCGTATATTGTGAATACCGCACAAGAGTTCCAACTGTCTAGAGCCAGTGAGACTATAGCATTCCCAATTGGGGTATGTTATGAGGTTTTGAAGGTAATGGAAAAAAGGGAGGAGATGGGGAAGAGGAAGAACATGAGGAAGAGGAAGGACATGGGGAAGAGGAAGGACATGGGGAAGAGGAAGGTTAGGAAGTACCTGGCTATTCAGATCTGGTCACCAAACACGGCAAAAGCTATTTCAAGCAACGTTTCTATTCTGTCTGAAGCAGGATAAAACCGGTTTAAAAAATAATTAATAAATGGGACAATGTCACAAAGTTTTTTTAATCACATAACTAAAAAAAAGTGAATTAAGTATAACTTACGAATAAATAGTTAATTTTATACCAACAAACACATTTAATTTCATCTAAAGTGTATTGTCAAATGTAACATATTTGTTTATATTTTGGAGAAAAGCAATAAGCAACACACGCATCTTAACATAAATCATAAAATGTTTACTCACCACTAAAAAGAAATCTGTAAAATTCAAATATAATGTTTTCCGAAATATGTGTACTTTTTTATGTGATTTTATTAATTCGTACAGTAAGAACATAAAATATTGAATTATTGTATAATTAAAGCCCAACCCAAAAGTTCCGTGCGGCGGATATGGTTTTTTCATTGTTTTTGACAAATTTATATCTTCTGTAAAGTTTTTAATATCTGTTCATCTTCTGTGAGATATTTAAGCCGGGCGTTATCTCTTGAAATGATCACCTTTTTCATTTTATCAATAAATTATGGAAGAATGACTTAGCGGAAATTATTTTCTTTGATTGAATACATCCATCTGGTGTCAAGTTACTTTAATCTATTTACTTTGAAATCGGTTTTTTTCTCAAACATTCAATGCACTAAAAAGTAATTATATTAAAGAAATTTCGTTGGTTTGTCATGTGAAATGTTTGGTTCCGCATTTTAAATAAATATAAAAAAATGTTAAAATTAAATAAGAATTAACTTCGAAAATTAAAATTAGAAAATTATTAATGTTAGTTTTCAATTTCTTCCGATATAGGCTGCCATCTTTACCCGAGCACATATTGTATACCTAGATGGTGTCTTGGATAAACCATCCATTATTATTTACAGAAGATCTTTTGACTTCTTACAAAGTCGAGAATTAACACTAAGCATATTATTATATATATTATATTAAGCATAAAGCTGTACAATTAATTCTAATTTACTATCGTAAATTTTGTACAAAATATGTTTATTGAAAACGTTTTGGGTTTGATATAAACTCAAGAGGTTATTTTAGTTATTATAATAACTTCTTAGTATTTGCGATTGAATTATTTGCCGCAAAAACGATGTGCTAGCCAGTGTTTTATTTATTTTTATAGCGTTTGTACAGGCACGTAGTTTTACCTTCCGTTATTCTGATGCTTTTTGTTTTCTTCTAACGCTTTTCTGGTTGTATTCGCGCGTAATTTAGTTATTAGTTTTTCCGGTGTCAGCAAAAAAGTTTGTTTATTCCGGTTTTCGTTATTTTGTCGTGGTTCTGAGGTCTTCATTGAATCTGGAAAGCTTTTCTGGCTGTTTCAGCAAATAATTTACTTCATATTTTGTACGGTGTATATTTTTTATTTCTTTTAACAATGAATACCACACAGGAGTCCCAACTGCTCCCAACCGCTTAGAGCCAGTAATACCATGTCATCTACAATCGGGGTATGTTGTGGGGCTGAAGGGAAGGATATGGGGGAAATGAAGGTTAGGAGTACCTGGCTATTCAAATCTGGTGACCAAACACGGCAAAAGCCATTTCAAGCAACGTTTCGATTCTGAATGGTGGTCTTTTATTAGGGCGATACTTAGTGTATCTATCAATCTGTAACGTGTCGTAAATATTCCATACATTATTTAATATGAATTAAATGTGTTATTACACATATATATTTGCGCACGCCGGGCTTGAACTAGCAACTTCTAAATTCGTAGTCGACCGTTTTACCACTCGACTACAGAGGCCGTCAAATGGTCATCTACGATCTGATAAGCCAATCCTAAGGTAGCTACGATGATAGCCAATTGTTTAAAGCAGCTATCTGGTTAGGTTAGATTAGATTTTCTTATCACAGCTGCACCAGTTACCTTCATTCTCGTGTAGTTTTTAAATGGGCTGGAAATTCGAAATTTCAGAAACTTGAAATCAATTATGTTTTAGTGTATAATTGTAAAAGTGTAATTTGCAAAACGCCGTCCATGTAGATTCTGGATATTTATTAAAGATCACACATTTCTAATGGTTGAATAAAATACCTCGCAAGATCGGAATATCAATTTAGCCGAATCTCCGGCTTTGTCATGGAAAATTCTCGTTTTCGAGAAGCGTAGAGATAAAAAATTTCATGTTCAATCGTGCGGTCTATTTTTTTGGTTCTCCTTTACTATCCCTTCGCTTATGGTCCCAAAGGAAATCCTTATCAAAATAATATAAACTAAAAATATCAATTCATTCGAATTTGTAGTTTGTTTACGTTTCAGAAGAAATATTATATTAAAACTTTAATAAAGTATTCATGAAACAGTGATTTACTGGTAACATTGCCAACCCGAATTTCATAATATGAAAAAGTACATATCGTCGCTGGAAAGACAAAAAGGCTGAAGCGCCATCTTGAAAAGTTTACACCAGAGCACTTTAAAGTTTTTTTTTGTTTTACAATAATATTCATAAGTCTTCAGTACCTTGTTGGATTTAAAAAAAAGTCAACTCAGGTAACTTGACGCTCTCACTGAGTTATATGAAGCTAAAAAAAGTTCCAAATTTCTGTCGCTGGAGTCAAGCCTTCTCCCAAATGGTAAATATATTTTAGATGACTGAAGGGCTACAACAGTCTTCAGAATCATACGAGAATCATTTATATATTATTTATAGAACAAGGAATAAAAGCACAGCTTAGATATTAAGTCTGAGATCGCTGTATTGGAGTTTCATGCCATGAATATCCCACATGAAAAAAATGAGACAAAAAAGCTTAGTTAAGAGCTTTCGGAAGGAGGTAATTGATTCGGTATTTTTTTGTTTTTGGACTAAAGTGCAATGTTTATTACTAGAAGTTATTTATTCTTCACTTCTACCCACAACTTTTCAGTGTCCGCAAAATCTTTGATACATTTTTTATAGCCTAGTATTTTAAGGGCTTAGGTTACTTTTAACAGCGCCTGGAAGTGATATGATCACGTGATATTGACGGTTTAAAAATCAGTTTAGTAATACAATTTTTAATATCAAACCACAATTTCTGGTGAAATACTAACGGAGAACATAGCTTTGGTACATTGCTTAATAAAATATCTTCCTTCACATATATGCGAATTCCTTCCATGTCTCTGTGACGCGAAACAAATACCTCGAATTTCACAAATTAACTAGCGGATAAATTTTCTGTTTTCCCTGAAAGCAACAAACACAGGACACTTGCCTGCCCTTTGATATCGGCTTCTAAGATTTTGCTGAATGCTAGCTCTTGAACACAGCGTCTTCGTTCAAATAACACACCGACGAGATAAGAGAGTAACTCTATACATGTACACTGTACAGTGTGCTGCGAACGGCGTGAACAGTGTATGGTGTATGTCCTTACCGTGCCTCGCAAGTAGTTTTTACGATACATCGAATACCTGGATTCCTAGCCCGCTCAAGGGCGGTTTGCGAGAGGTCTAGGCATGCTCACTGCTCAGGATCAGTGCTCACAGCGTAAAGGTTCTATTTCGGAGGCTCGCCTGGAATGCTCAAGTGAATTTCAAATATTCGAATATGATATATGGGAAAGTGTTTGTATTCAAGGCCTACAATGCTGTTGTATATGGAATGGTTCTATAGGGCTTAGTCAGAATGCTGGGTGGCAAAACTGACACATAATATAATTATTATTGCTTCGTGTCTTGTTAAAGTGTGGCTCGTGTAAAAACATAATATTTGTGGCGTGAAACAAAAAAAAGTATCTATATAAACTTAAACACACAAGTATTAGCCATGTCACAAAACTTTTACATTTTCTGGTCTTTTGATTAGTAATAATATTTTTTTAATATCGACTGTGTTTAAGTCAAAGGCGTAATTCCACATTTTTTTACAAGCAAACTTAGGCCTAGTGGTTTGAACCACTGTCACATTTTACATTATCGCAAATCTATTATTAGCGCCATCATGACTTTTTTACCGTTACCACTTTAAATAATCGCCACTGCTAACCAATGATTTTCGGCCCGTTTCAGTGTCAAGCACAACAGCATGGCCGCCATGTTGTCACCATGGCCTAAATTTCCTTGCGAAAAAATGTGGAATAACGCTTTTGACCTAAAGACAGCCGATATATTTCATAGAACTATACGCATTAGAAAAATTAATGAGCATAAAGCTGTTGCCGTGATAGAGATATGAAAATAGGAGCATGCACCTTGGTTAGATTGTTTTGTTGCTATTGAAATATTAAAAAAAACAGCCCTTATTGGCAGTTACAATATTTTTACAAGCCGACGTATTTTTGAAGTTACATTTACATATATATATATATATATTTTAAAATATATATATGTTTTTTTTTTACAGAATTCGTTAATGAAATGTTTATACACTGACACTGAAAATTCAGTTGAGATAAATGAAAACATTTAGATATTTGGCTTTGTTGAATTCAAATAATATTATTTACAACATTTATTCGTTTCGGCGATGTACAATATTATCATAAATTACGCCATGTCGAAAAACATAATTTTGAATAAGGAGAACACATGTTTTGTGGGAAAAAATCCCATGTATGTTTGTGCTTATCCACTTTGAGCCAAATTTTGTTTACTTTATGGAAACCCCGAATGAACCAAGTCTAACCCTTCGGGTGGCTCTATGAATAATTCATTTTTGGGAAGATATGCACCCCGGGCGAAATATACCCCGTACTGAGCATGTTATTGTTCAAATACGCGGAAATTCGGGGGCTGAGCGTAACGTACATATTTGGCTTTCTTAGTTCGTCATTCTTTATTTCGGTGTCTGTGGCACTGGATACAGACTACAGGGCCCGGCAAGAGGATTGGAACAGAAACCACTTTGACGAGGGTAAGGCGTTGTGTAAACTGTAAATAAATATATTGATAGAGTGATATTAGCTTTGCTCTGTAACGAAATCTGAATAGCCAGGTGCTCCCCGGCCTTTCGTATTTTTTTCCCATTTCTTTCCGTCAAACAACATTCTACATCGATTTATTTTAATTTTAATTTTTGATTATTTTCAAAAATGTTAACTCTTAATCTATTGATTACTTTCAACGAATGAATTAAAAACGTATCAGAACTTAATATTAATCAAATATTTTCCCAACAAAACTAATTAGAAAAGTTACAAGACACTGCCTACCATATTATTGTGACAATTCTACTTCAACCTCACTCAATATTGCACTCCTATGCGACGAATTCAATATCTGGGAAACAAACACTCCGATATTGATATATTTAGTACGTCAATATATAAGCATACCTTAGTACATTTTTTTCATGTAGTAGAGTTAATCTATTTGATGAAACTATTCAACTCTGAATGTATTTGTTATTCAACACTATTTTATCTTTCTGTTATATATATTTTTTGCACTGTTAACGAGTACATTGTTTTAAAAAAATTAAAATATTTGTGTAAAAAGCCTTTAACGAGCGTAAATAAATACATAGTTACCCCCACAGAGCATTCCCAAATACGATATGTGTAGAGTTAATAAATAAAAACAAATCTGCATAATTTACCTTAATACTACTTACTGACTGCGGGTATTTCAAATATTGTGTTAATTTAAAAAGGTTCGATTGATGTTTAGAAAAACACGTATATTTTATTATATTTGAAATTTTTTATCGTAAATTATCTTCAGGATGTCCGTGTCTTCACTGGCCTTGGATGTAACGTTTTTCGACGGATATTAAAAACGTAAAAGGTTTTATTTGTTTTCCTTTTGATCCTCATTATTTTCGCAAACGTGGAAAATAAAATTATATTAATTTTCCAAGAATATTTCGCTTTTTTAATGTAGTTGAAACATCACAATATTTAATTTATTTGTTGATGGAACAAATGTACTTTTTATAGCAGAATTATAATTCGACATTTTCAGCGCTACTAGGGTACAATTTATTATGATAGTTCGGTTTTGTTGCTTTCTTTAGTAAGTTGGTAGTCCCGAATAATTCCGAACTATTAATATAATTCAAAATTTGATACATAAAACAATCTCTAAAACCATGCCATAACAATATTATGAAACAAAGTACTATTGCTTAATAAAAAAGTAATATGTATTGTGTTGTTGAAACAGTTAATATCTTTGTTTTTGTTTTAGCGACAACAGGACGTTGGAACGATTTTCTTTACGTATTTTTGGCAATGTCAATGTGTAAAATTTTCCCGTCATTATTTACTAAAGACAATGAAAATAACAAACTTTAAAATCTTGCAAATGTAGAAATCTTCTCTAAAGACAACTCTATTCTTCAAAATTGACTTTACGATTTAATCACTATTCGGGTTCAATTTATTCGGGCACGGAATTAAGAAAATTGCGTGAACGTTAATATTATGAATCAATTTATAACAACGCAGGGTAAAAAATGGATAAATCGTTTTTTTTTTAATTTTTATAAATAAATGTATGTGAAATAAATTAAATGATACGCTGAAAACTTATGAATCGACCGATATTTCCATATCATTTGTGGGACCCTGTAGCCATCCATCTCCGATCAGTAATTCGTCTCCTCTTGCGAATAAAATTGTAGAGAAGTATTCATGAAACTGATTTACAGCTTGGGTTCGTTGAACTGATATTCAGGAATAAATTACGCTCATTATGTCTCGTCTGCGAGCGGAGAATAACAGAGAAGAAAGCAAGGAACGGATTCTGAGCAAATAGTGAGACAATTGGATCTCAGATCTACGCAATTAACGAGATTAAATAATGTTCTGACAATGAATGTTGGATTTACAAGGAGATAATTTCATTACTGATTTAGCTTGTCGACGTTTATGTTTTACCAATGACACTCAAATACTTGGCTTATAATAAATAGCTTAATACAGTCCTGAATAAGATTTAGGTGTGAGCCGAAACTAGTTCATTATAAGTAGTACAAATAAAGTGGTTGTAAAAAAAATATTTTCCTTATCCAATTATAATGTCTGACCGCAAAGTGCTTGCTTTTTGTAAAAAACGTGTAATACACTTATTGATACGTCTGTGTTTTGAGCTTTGATTCTTTTGTCAATTAAGTATCTCTTATTTTACGTTATCCAGCTCTCATAACGTGACGAATAAAATAAGATAGAATTATATTTCCCCTTTGAAAAGGCGTAGTTAGTAAGCGTGTTGAAGTGTTGACCGATAAGAGACAGGGGATGATAAAGGCAGGAAGAAGAATTAGAGGTTAAAAGAACATCTGTTCCTTTAGGTTCAAAGGGAACCAGGATAGTTGAGTTTGTGAAAAATATTGAAGTGGTCCACTGGTTACGTAGTAGAATTATATATATATTTCCATAGAAAGCAGTCACTTTGTTGTTTGACATATTAAATGAAAATATAAATCTACATAAAATCAAAGGTTTTATTAAAAAAAATACGACAGACCGGTTTTGCTTAGCCTAAGCATCATCAGGGTACAAAATTAAACTAAACAAAAATATGGCGTGTCGTTATATATACTCGTACATATAGGGGGAGAACACAATACAGAAAAAAATAAGAGAACAGAGAGAAAGCAAAATAATGAGATTTAAATTATAAAAAAAGAACAGAGAGAAAGATACAGATAATATGAAATGAAAGAGGCAAAACGTCAACTGAGAAGCGGATAGAAGAATAAAGAGATTTCTTTGTTGTTAAGTTTGATTTTTTACCCTGATGATGCTGAGGCTAAACGAAACTGGCGATCATAAAAAAATAAATGAAATCTGTGGTTTTATACAAAGTTATTATTTAATTTAGGATAAATTCTACTTGTGCTGCATTTCTGATTGCTTTGCTCTGTGATTTACAGAGTTTTATTAAATATCTAATGCTGAATAACGTTATTTAAGTGCCTTCTTCTCTCGGAGGTTGGCTATCATTATTTCAATCTTCACTTCACAGGCTGCAACCTGGAACAACTTTGCCAAACTATACAGCTTAATAACAAACAGCATTATTCTTTGTAGATTCTTTTTTAACCCCTGGCAGTTTAACATATATGTTACACCAACTTTGCTATCTTTTTATTTTTTTAAATAAATATTTTAACATTTTTATTGATTTTTAGAATCTCTTCTTTATCGGCCCATCAATTGCTGATACATAAAGTCAGTTAAAAAAATATGTAGCTTATTATCTTATCTTTAGCCCCATATTTTATTTTTTATCTTGCCAAGATAAGGGTAAATAACAGTAAAAAATAATGAAAATAACACGTTATGACAATTAAACATTCAGGCATATTCGAAATAATTTGTTTCGCCTATAGTTATATAAAAATCATTCAACCATACCAAATGTATTTTACATCCGAATTTCGACTTTTGAAAAATGTATTCAAGACTTTTTTTGATAATTGTTTTCTGTTTGCAGAATATCCTGGATAAATTCAATCCGGGAGCCCGGCAGATGATCACGGCCGGGAAAGCCTATCTCAAGGCTCTACATGGTAAGTTGGCTTTGCTCTCTTATCCCCGCTTCCGAAGAAATGCCGCAGAGCCTTTGAAATTGGAACCTTTATTCAACTACTTGTTTGATGGACAAATTCGTCGAGAAGTTTGAAAGCTTGCGGTTCAGAGATTTAGTATGTTTAGAAAAGGGTTGTAAGATTTTTCAAAGAAAATTTACGTCCGCAAATGTAAATTGAAGTAGTGTTATGACAACCCAATCGATAAGGGTCTTTTATTCAAAAGAATGTATAATGTCTTTTAGGATGATTCGGGATTCACGAAATAGTAATAAATGTTGTCTTATTTATATTTATGAAATACCACGTCAAAGTACTATACTTGAGCTAGAAAAATTTGATGTACCTAGAAATCCGTCATTAGTGAACACATATAGTAAACAATGAAAATAATTTATTTTTTAAAATTTTTATTACTGACTGTGCCACATATTATGAAATTTGTAAGAATAAAAAAAAAATAGAAAAAAATAACAAATAACTTTGTATAAGACCACGGATATTATTTTATTTTTTTATGACCGATCGGTTTTGCTTTGCCTAATCATCGTCAGGGTAAAAAATCAAACTAAACAAAAAAATACAAGTGTGTGACTGCGGTTATATGCACACACGAAAAAAGAACAATACATAAATTAAAATAACAAAACAATAAGAAAATAATAGAATAAGATTTTAATTGTAACAAGGGAACAGAGGGAAAGAGACAGATTATATGAATTGAAAGAGACAAAAGTCAACTAAGAAGGTGATTAAATTTTATGAGTGTACAGGAAATATACCTAATATTGGACTACTGGACAAATTAACCTGATTATTAAGAATATGACTATAATTTTCTTTAAATTTATATTATGTCTGTTTCTCTGTGTTCCTTTGTTGTAAAATGATTGCTTTCTAAGAAAAAATATAGGGTGAAATTATAAAAAAATCTAAAAGATATAAATTTGCACTTTTTAAAAACTAAGAACCGATACAGCACTAAAATAAGTGATTTAATTTTATGATCTTGTTGAAAATGATTATGTAAAAGGTTTTAAGTTATTTTTTTAAATTCATTCATTTTTTATCTATCAAAGTACACGTGGTTGTGAATTCTAAGCTTAAGAACCTGATAATCCAAAAATGCGATCTTTAATATTAGTTTCTAAACTGCGCTAATATAAAATTCAGTATTTAAAAATACACTTCGATATGACAGAAAAAATAGCAAACAATACTCGCATATTTCATAAAATTATAATATTATTTTCTAATAGATACTTACCACGAAATCATTGAGTACCAGAAAGGAAAAATCCGTTATATATATTTATATATATTTTTTTATAATATCACTTCATTTACTTCTGACCTAAGCTTTTTATCACGTGAGAACTGATGATTGCTCAAATGGAATGATTCAATGAAGTGAACGGGCGATTAATCGAAATACTCTGGTGCTTTTATATTTCTTATCAAAAGTGAACACTGAGCGGCCTCCCTTCACCTCGTGATGAATGAATTCGAGAGGTGCCTACAACCTATAAGAATTATATTTTATGCGGTGATACTTAATGGATACTCTTTAATAAAAATGTATCTCAATACATAGAGTTATTCTTATAATATCTCGGAAAAATGGTTAAAATATTTCAAGCCACGTTATAAGTGACATTATCATAATAAACGCCTTTTGAATTTTTTATATTTTAATTGCCCGTTTAACAGTTATTCTCGGACCGTTTCGGATTTTTTGAAAATCATTCTGTTATGCTCGACCTTTTTTTATTTATATGAATACTGCATAAGGTTCTCAACTGCTCCCAACCGTCTAGAGCCAGTGAGACTATGGCATCCCCAAATAAGGTATGTTGTGAGGCTGAGAGTAGTGGGGAGGGGAAGGTGATTGGGAAGATGAAGGTCGAGAAGTACCTGGATATTCAGATCTAGTCAGCAAACACGGCTATAGCCATTTCAAGCAACGTTTCGATTCTGAATGGTGGACTTTCACCAGGGATACTTGAGCATCTACCACTCTGGAACGTGCTTCAAATATACTTTTTACTATTTTTATATGAATTAAATGTGTTATGACACATATTAATTAAATAAAAGTTATTGGCGTACGCCGGGTTTGATCCCGCGACCTTTGGATTCGTAGTCGAGCGTCTTACCACTCAACCATGGGGGGCCGTCGACCTGATAACAACTTGATTTAAGACTGAAACGGACCGAAAATCAGCGTTTAAATGTCGAAAATTAAAAATGGACCTAAAAGTTTATTTGACATTTATCATATGGGTTTTAAACCTCCTAAGTTTAGTATTGTTATAGTTTAATCCGAAATTGTATCATGTCGCTGTTTGCATTTCAATGTAATGAGCCTAAATGCATAGTACTTAAAAAAGTATCTTATTTTTTTTTTTGATTCACTAGCCTTATAGCAGTTTTGTCGGTTCTTCCGTGCCTCTTTCACATCAGTTATTTCAGTGGCTAAGTTCTCAGAAAATCAACTTAGATTTTTTTACAATAACTTCACAC
Organism: Drusus annulatus; assembly: GCA_022651775.1. Lineage (NCBI taxonomy): Eukaryota > Metazoa > Arthropoda > Insecta > Trichoptera > Limnephilidae > Drusus > Drusus annulatus. Next base: position 267,451 of record JAGWCC010000709.1, read on the forward strand.
AGGAGCCCTTGAGGGAAATAATTTCCCTCAGGGCCTATGTCATCTTTGAAGATGCTGTGTGGAGGGTCTTTTTGAGGAAAGGAAGGAGTGAACTTGCCCATGACTTGGAAGAGGCCCATGTTAAAGGTGGGAGGAAACAGAGGCCGGCAAATCGTTCCATGAGAACGAGTCGCAAAAGCGACCCGTTCTCATGTATCGAATCTCATCCGGGTACAAATGTTGACGCGCGTTTGGCAAGTTTCCCAACTATGCACCGGTGCCGAAATGCTTCATGAATTTCAATGCGATCAATGCTTCTAAATATAATTTAGAAATTTCTGTGGGTGCTTTATTATTATTACTGTGTGGCCGTTTATTATTAATTGTGTCCCCTTTTGGACACATTAAGTTCGCGATGAAGTAAGGAACCGCTACAAAAATATTGTTTCATAACATCTGTACGCGGTTGACGAAAATGGGTCGCTTCTACGATTCGTTCTTGTGTTCAAAAGCTCGACAGTGGTATAATTGACCAGCCTTTTCTCTTTCTTCTCTCCTACAACATCGGCATTTTCAAGATCCAGTTTCACTCCTACCTTTCCACAAAAAATCCTCCACACAGCATCCTCAAAGATGAAATAGGCCTCGAGGGAAAATATTTCCCTCAGGCCATCCTGTGAAGAGTTAATGTAGAAAATAAATTTAAAAACGTACATAAAAAAAAAGTTTCTAAAGAGTCTGTGGACACTATATCGTAATACCCGGACATGTATTCTGTATTCCTCAATACCGCCCGAAAGATACCTCCCGGTTAGCTACTCACTTCTCGTTGCTTCGGGCGATAAGCACCTTCACATTAAAGGCCGGTTCTTTTGGTGAAATACCCCTCTACACGTACACGTGGTGCGGCGTAAGTAGGCTCTGTTGGTGATACCCCGCACCCCGCTAATCCACCCCCTCCCACCGCGGGGCAAATGGAGTGCGTGTACCTATTGAAGCCGGGTCTTTTGCATTTCACGAGTGATTAGCCAATAAGATCTAGACGCTTCATGAAATTGCCTGAATTTCTGCGCCCAGGGGGGAAATTTTTGTGCGAGCGTTTTGAATTATTCAATATACCCAATATTATGTGGAGGTGTTTATTTTCGCAGGTAATCTAATATTTCATTTTACCAGTCGGTTGGGCCGGGTGTGTTATCGGATCCGTATACGTGAGTGAGATTATTAATATTGACACTTAGCTGCTATATTAACCACTTAAACGGTCCAATTGAATGACTCGAGCTATAAAATGTAGTGTATAAATTTATTTTTTTTCGTTTTTTATTTACATTCATTGTCTTATTATATATGAAACGTGGCGTTAAAATTGTTTGATAATTAGGCTATTCACCCAAAGAAAGTAAAATCTGCAAGAAAACAAACTTATTATTTTGAATACGATACAATTTTTTTCAAATTTTGGCTGCAAAAGTTAAGACATGTTACTGTCACACTCTGGTAGTCACCGCAGTAATTTTTTCTGCCATTAGCGAAATTTGTCCCAGCAATAAATTTACACTGAAATGCGACCTCTATACATCTGACCCGAGAGAGTACGTACATACGTAGTTCCACGTGTGACACCAGAAACGTGTTGACTTATATGTTGTAGGGTTATGTACAATTGAGGAATGCCAGAAACGGGGTGTTAAATATCGAACGGCCATTGTCTTCTGATGGATCAAAGGTTGGTCTGGGTCTTTGTCAACCCATATTACCAGCATAGGGTTAACAATAGTGGAAATAAAACGAGATTTCATTAATTTACTTTCTTAAACTTAAGAATGCCGGATTCCCGCAAGGTAAAACCTCCGTCGCACCTTGCTGACTGTAATTTCGTAATAAATCACTTGTGTTTTACCAAACGATGTTTTCTTCAATCAAGCTGTCTTCTCAGATAATGTGTTTTGTCAAATTGTATGTCAGTGGTATAAGTGGTTTTTCTGAAATAGCTATTTATATTCAGAGAGTTGGTGTTTTTTCCCTCGTGTCACCATAAATAGTTTGATTAAGAAATAGTAGGATTTTTTGTCGTTTTATTTTATTTTCGTACACAGTAATACCACTATAAAATTCGACTATTTTCAGCCGTACTGACGCAAGCTAACTTTAAATATGTATTACTCGACTTGTACAGAACTTATTACAATGAAAAATATCTCTATTAATTAATTATTCTGTTGACAAGCGATTGCGGTTCATTCAAATACGCGAACAACAGGTTTCAAAGGATAAAAACTCTTTAAAAGATAACCATGAATGCCTGGGTTCTATAGGACCCCCCGGCATAACAGAGGTTAAATAGAAATTTACATCAAAAATTACATTGCTCGTAGTACAATATTATTGTATGAAGAGAAGAGAAAAACCAGATTTCTTACGTTATGTTTTTTGCATGTACACTTTAAAAGGGAAACTTGTACCTTAGGTAAATAAATGTGTTAATCACCAAATTGAAGGAAATTTAGTTTAACCTTTTGGTTTTCATTCTATGTATTCATTTATGAAACATTTGTTTTCTTTTCCAAGTTAACTCAGTGAGCTGTGCAACATCTGTCTAATAAACGATCCCATTAATAAAAGTATAATTTTTGTGTTTGCAATAATTTTACTTTTACTCTTCTGTTTACCTTTTTGAGTTTTCAACCTCCATTCACGGGTCATACTGGAAAGAATATTTCAAAATTAACTTTCAGTTTGTTATCTGTTGACTTGAAATGTTATGTTAAATTCAACGCATAATTTATCCAGAGGGCGACAAAACGAAAAATAAATTGTTCTCTAAATAAAGGGCGGTTTGACTCTCCCGTGTTTTAGGGTAAAACGAAGATTTATATCGAGAACCCTCGGAAAATGGGACTCCGAAAATTTAATTCGTGGACAAGCGTGTCCGCTGCCTTCTATTCATAAATAATTAGGTTTACTCGTATGCCCACAGTTAGCGTTTTTATCAACATTAAATTCAAACAAAATGTTTAATAAAGCCTCAATTAACCTTTTATTAAACTTAAGTTAAACCACCAAGCTTAAAATGATGGAAATAATCTTTTTTGCCCAAGAAAATATAAACATAAAAATGTGTTTGGTGCAAAGATTCAATAAATGAATTTAAAAAAAATGGAATTAACTTTGAAACATCAATGCTGATTTATTATTTATTTAAACAATATAAACCATCGAAAATACAAATATAAAACATAAAAAAAGAAACTAATAGAAAAAAAGTTCATTTTATAATTCTGGCTTTTTTCTGTTTCATATTTGTGTTTTAGATTATTAATATTATTAAAACATATTTTGGTTTTATTTCCTTTTTCAATATTGATGGTTTATGTTTGTGAATTTAAAAATTATTAAAAATTTAAGAATTTGTCTGTTTCACAGTAAAGGTATTCAACCTTAAAATATAAGATTGCTGAAAATATTTTTTTATAAGAACTATAATATATTAATTATATTCATTCATATCAGATGCATATTTAAAAATAGAAAATGTGATTATTTTTCACAAAAAAAAAGAGTCAGTATAAATTGAAATGTCATAATTTAGGTGTCCAACTTATTATTTTTTTCTTAGCATTTCATTTGGCCTCACCCTTTTGACATTCAATTCATTCTTCTTAATGGGAATTTTGATATCCTGTTTTATGAATTGAGTTGTTTCACATCTATAATTCTATGGAAGTTTTCTCCTTAATACAACAAACATACTCTTGTCATGCATGTCTTCAATCGCTAACCCTACTGCTCTCATTCACACAGGCATATTATAAATCTAAAGAAATTGTCGAGGTTTGGCGATCTAGCGTACCCATATAAGTATATCAAGACGCAGAGCTGTGTCGTTTGTAATGACATGATTGTTCTTTATATTCTGGATACAGTGATATATAAAATACTAGCATGGCACCCGAAAAACTTTTCGCACTGGGAATTTATAACGTTTTGAAAATAAGTGTAAATGATTGAATTTTATATTAAGGGTCAGTCGTTTGACTGACAGCGACCGTCACATATGACATCGTAACAAATCGGCGATCAGCGCCATCTTGCATATTTTGATATTTTATAAGTTTCTGTTAACCGCCGGATTTTGAACTATCAGCGATTGGTATTTTTTAAGATCGTTATTCTCGACGGCTTTTGCAGGGTCAAAAATAAACAATTCAAAAATTAAGAAAAAATTAAAATGACGCTGATCGTCTATTTGTGACGATGTCGAATGTGACGAAAGGTCAAACAACTGGCCCTAACAGAATGTTAATGTTATATATGAAAATATGCAGGAGGTACATGTGTATGCAAAATGAGTTGATGATGAATGTAAGTATAATTTCTAATTTTGTAACTGTTGAATGTAAATAAGTCCAAAGTCATGGTGTTTGAAAGAGAGAGTACGAGAACAGCGTGCAATATAGTTGTGAATAATGAATACTTGGCGCAAGTGGATGAGTTGTGTATTTAGAAAGTATTTTTACGAGAGACGGAAAGGCTGATAAGGATATTGAAAGAAGGGTGAATGCAGTAAACCCCATAAATGGAGGACTGAACGCTGTTGGCGCAAATAAGAAATTGACCAAGGAAGCGAAGCTGCCAGTCCACAATGGAGTGCTTATACCAACCCTGATGTATGGCAGTGAGGCATGGTACTGGCAGAGGAAGGACCAGAAGCGTGCACTCTTTATATGCATATACACTGCTGTACTTGCATACAAATATGAATGATATTAGATTTTTTTTAAACTACACTTTCAAAAATAAGTTCAGCTAATCTCATCGCCGCGCCACGAGCGCCCCACTGACCGTCCTACTGTAACGTGTCAACAGCAGTAACTACATATGCCGAAATGCCACCAACATGAGAGTAGATTATTCCATGTTCACTAGACTACACAAAATATGTATGTTGTGAGCTGTGTGCGCGTTAAAGTAGCTCGTTTGTGTAGCTATCTTTGTTAATGCTTAAGCAGTGCTTTTACAGAACAAATGCGATAGCAATCAGTGAAATTTGTTTGCACCTTTGTCTATTATCAATTAATTTGCTGTTTTTCTTACTGCCTATCCTGATCAAAAACTCTGCACACGCCACTGGGTAGTAAGTACTTACTTGAATTTTTCATTATAAAACTACACAAAAATTTTGAACTGTGAATTAATCTTTTTGTATAAAACCGTTCGAAATGAAGTTACATCAGAAACTCTTTGTCAATGCAATTAAAAATCGTACTATATCCTCTTTACTAATATTTTAGTTTTATTTTAATCTTCGATTTCATCAGAATGAAATTCCGATGTTTACAATATCAATGCCAATGTTTGAGAGCATTTGGGGTGAGTATTTTTTCTAATTTTGATTCTGCACATTAGCGTATCCATTAACTGCTGAAAACTTTATGCCCTCTTTGACTTAAACGTTTTGTAGAATATTGAAAAAGTTTTATTTTCGTATGATTCTTAGTATCCATTATCTGATAGTAATATTGTCCATATATTTTTAGTGATCTACGACGCTTTCCTGGGAGTCTTATATCAAAGCCAGCGTGTTATTGTTTTGGATAAGGATCGTAAAATGTTATGCAAAAGAAGAGTGGAAGTGAGTGCTTCTGAGCACGCACCATTTCATCCCCGTGAAGCCATTCCACCCCCTCATTCCACTCTCCAACACCCCTACATCAACCCCCGGTATCATTTCTGTGATATATTTGCAGGAAGGAAGCCTCTTGTTTCACTTTTTTGTTTGTTTTGTTCATTTTTTGTTGTGATCTTCAACTGATTTGTACAAAACGATATATTTTATTTTATATATAACGCAGGAAACTCTGCAATAAAGATTCCAAAGTGAACAACGTTACATCAACATAAACTAATCTCATTTATGTACTATAATTATTCATTTAAAGTAAAGATAAAAGACTACAAATGTTCCGCTTGAAGAACTCTCGATAATGGTACAGATGTTTTATGCATTCAGTTTTAAAATCAGCTGTGTCTAAAATTACATAGGGATGATATACATGATACGAGCAGAAGACGAAATAGAATAAATTAAGTGGTAAGAAGTTAAATACAAATCTCTGAGGACATTTTCTCGTAAAATCGATACATTTAATTATCATATTTTAAAAACAGCAATGTGAGGACTCTCATTTGAAAAGGTAGCTTTAACTAAGTTAGATATCTTGAATCCAAGAAACCTCGTGGTTCTGAGAGAAAAGCCTTAAATGTTAATTCGTAATCTGGAAACTAGACCGAAGGGTCAATGGAACCGTTTGCGCACTCCGGGGTGGTTGGATAAACTTACAGAGGAAAGTATAGAAAACATTGTTCGCTGCATATAGAGAATACTCATTCCTAATTCTGAAAACTTTTAGCTTAAATACCCGGCTTTACTCAAGTATATTTTTATTTTTTCTTACTGAATAAGTGAAAAATATGGTATCCTGTCATAATTTTTTAAAAGTCAATTATTATTATTAAGTTTAAAAGCTCATTTCATAACGTCAATTTTCAACCTTCGAGCTTATTAAGTTTAATGCTTCAGAACTTTTTAGTCAAGATCACGAATAATTATGAATCTTAACTCGTTATAAAAGTAGGGCGTTAATGTTAGTTAACAAACGAATGTAAGAATCGTAAAAAAAAAACAAATTAATCACTTACCTATTGAAAAGATGTGTTTCGATGCAATTTTTAACAATTTTTGTTTTGAATAATATCTTATTTACTACGAAAAGGTAATTTACTCACATGTTTTCCCCTCCGTTTTCTAAATCAGCACCTCCATTACGTAACAGTGCTCATTTCACTCGCGGAAATCAAATATTCACCGTACTTTTAGCATTTTTGAAAAGATAATCTCATTCGGCGGTAACTTATTTTCTCTCCACGCCGTATAATGCAAAACGTATTACGATAAACAATTCCTTTCAGCGTCTACGTATTCGCTCTACGTTCGTAGATTCGTAGAAGCCCCATCTACTAGGAGAACAGACATGTTCGTAGGTTGCTACGCCGTCGATTCCGTAACCTTATTTACGGTAATAACCGCTCGGAGGCGCTATCTCCGCCCCTCACGTGGAGGATTCTGCGAGGGTAGGGCCTAGCAACGCAGGATTGAGATTAATATGTACTGAGCAGTGAGCATTACTGTGCCTCTGTGCCTCTGTTCTTCCCTACCAACATAATACTAAACGTAGACGTACATTATTATTATGTTCACGTAACTGGTTTCTTGCATGTCGATTGCGTTAAGAAAAATTATATTTTATAAATTAGGCGGAAAAGGGAAAAAATTTGATAAGAAGTTGGTCGGTTATATTGATTGGTTCTACGCAAGATTGGCATTCTAACGGATGGAGTTTGAATCCAATTTCATTTCACTACGCTTCCAATACGATTTATGCTGGAAATATTATTGAAAGAACTTCCGACTATTTAACCAATGCCGTTTCCCTGCAGGGGTAAGAAAATATAATGGACCGCCATACAAGCCTGTCTTAGCACACACTCTTTGCTTCATATGCATTCATACACCGTCTCATACATTGATTTTTTAAAAATGTTTACATTTACCAAAACTACATTGAATAACCTTTCCAGATCATTTGTTTTTGGACTACATTTCAATCAGTTGGAAAAAAAATGTCGTGTAATGTGAAATTTTATTTAATTTCGATTTCACTATCGATGAATCGATACTAAAAAAATAGATTTAGTACTTTAAATGGTTTAAAAAAACATTCTACCATAGAAATTCTTAGTTAAAAGGCAGTAAGTTATAAGTATTTGTTATAAGTCAATCGTCCTATTTCTTAGTCTAAACTGTAAATCACTAGCCGTGTCTTACTTAAAAGGTACTTATCACAAGTCTCAGCTGTAAGTCCATAGTTATTAGTTATAATTTATACGCCACTAGTTATTAGTCTTATTGATTAAGTTTTAGGCTATATGAAATAAGTTGCAAAGCGCCTTTGAGATGATTTTAATTCAAGAAAACAGCGCTTTTAAAATTAGCCAATTATTATAATTATAACTAATATATTGAAAGAGTTCAAAATATATTGCTACAATGTACCCATCTCGTTCGGCGAATAATATTTTGAAAGTTTCTCTTAAAAACCCTAGTTTTGGTTTGATAATGATTCTTTAAATAAAAAAAAATTCAAACTGATGTAAAATAAAAACAAAGTACGCAGCTTGAAGTTAACATTTATCTTATCATCACAATCAAAATGGACGCTCACGTAGAATTGATAACCATTTTGCCAAAATGAACTCTGCGACGTTAACTTTCAAATCATCAACGTTGGAAGTTAAATAATATCACCGTTAACTGTTAATGAGACGGTTCATCTCGGGCGGAGCTCGGTGCATTTCGTGAGGCCGAGGGAACTTTTAATCAGGAAGGATGGTTAGACGTTAAGGCTTACGGGTCTCAGGTGTTGGCCGGTTAGCCGAAAGTAATTACAGTTTATCTTGTTCAACTGTATCCACCTGCATCATTTTCGTAGGTTTTTCCTTGGAGTAAGAATGACGCTTAAGATAAACTAAACCATGAGATGGTAAAACGTACCTTTTTCACATTTTTTTTAATAATTTTATTTTATTTATTTATTTATTTACGCCCGTTATAGGCTTTTACATACTTATTTTATTTTATTTTATTAGGAACATAAACAAAATATTTACATAAACATGTTAAAAGTATTATCAAATAGAGAGATGAGTGTAAATATTTCAAAATTAATATGTTCACAGCATACATTATAATATTGTAATTAACAGTATAATACACAAACGCTGCACTACGCGCAACATTGTGCCTAGGTAATTGACACCTGATGCATACAACAATAATGACATGGTGGCCAAACAAATAAAACATAATTATCAAAAACAATGTTGCAGGCAAATGACACAAAATTATTTTTATTTTTCACTGTATTGTATTTTTTTACAATACATACATGTTAACATTTTTTTTAAACAATAACCTCATAAGTGCAAAAAATTATGAAAAATAAAATTTAAAAAAAGAGTATTGAATAGCAGATACGAAAATAACTAATAATATTCAATAAATAACAGGTTCAAAAATATTGTAAAAGAAAAGAAAAAAATAATACTAAGTAACAGGTCTAACTATTATTTTAGCTCTACCAGATGATAACAACTGTACTAAACTAAACTTATGGTTTGATATTAACGTGTTAAATATATCAGCGACATCGGAGTATATGTTTCCCAAATGTTGTATTCGTCGCATAGGCGTGTTGAATTGTGAGGTTGAAGCAGAATTGCTACAATAGTTCGGTAGGTACTGCCTTGTAACCGTCCTGCTTGGAACATGAAATGAAATCAAGTTTAATAATTCAGGGCTGTCAATCATTGAATGTGAATAACACGCAAGAGTCCCAACTGCTGCCAACCGTCTGGAGCCAGTGGGACTATGGCATTACTAATCGGTATGTTGTAAGGCTAAGGGTGACTGGGAGGAAAAGGATGAGGAAGAAAAAGGAAAGTAAGTACCTGGCTATTCAAATCTGGTCACCAAATACAACTTTAGCTATTACAAGCAACGATTCAATTCTTAACGCTTTTTCACCAGGGCGAAACATATGGTATCTACCACCCCACTGTACTTTACTGTGAAAATTTTCTGACATATTGTCATGTAAGTTCTTTATATTTGTAGTAAATACGGTCACACTATATTTAAACTATCTTTATATGTGTTATGTAATAAACGACCTTATACAATGTGTCTTACGTACTTTATTATGTGCGACTGTCCGAAGCTATTGGGACTACGGCATCTCTAATTAGAGTATCTTGTGAGGCTGAAGGAAGTAAGGAGGAAAGCGATTAAGAAGGGGAAGGTGGAGAAGTAGGTGACTTTTGAAATCTGATCATTAACCACCGCTAAAATTATTTCAAGCAAAGTTTCGATTTAAAGACGTGGTCTTTTAACAGGGCGATACTAAGAGATGCATAAAAACATACAACTATAAACACTGTATTTATGAAAAATTGGAATTAACTTTAAAGCATTAATGCTCATTTGTTATTACATATTTAAATTTTTTCGGTAGAAGTATGAGATCGTTTAAAAATGCCGCTTTCTAATAAGATCTTGCCGGCTCAATTGGCAGAGTTTTACTTCCGGAGAGAGTAGAGGTCCGAGTTCGAGTCACGGTCATGACCATTGTTCTTTTGAGTTTCTGACTTTTTTCTGTTTCATATTTGGGTTTTATATTATTGATATTATTTAAAAACTGTGTTTATTCAATAACAGTCGCGGGTTAGGAAAAATATGTTTAGATTTGCGATATGTGCTATCGATATTGGAAAAGTTAAATTACTGTTGGTTTAAAAAATGTGTTTTTTTTAACATATCTTTTAATTAGAAAATAAAATTAGTTTATAACACCACTAACATTTAAGATATTATCAGTTTTTGCATGAAATTTTATCTTTTAGTGAATATTGATTAAAATATTGTTTCTTTATTACATTTATGAAGTCACTCAATTAAGTTAAAAGGTGCCTTTATGTATTTTACATAGAATGCGTAAACCATTTTTATATATTATCATCTTGGTTGTAAGGTTTTCTAAAAAACAATTGCCAGAAAGCATGATTATTATTATTATTACTCAGTTTTAGTTTAAAATAAAAAATTACATTATTAGTATTTATGTTACGAAGGTAAAAGGAAGATCCTAGTGTATTTAAGTACGTACCCGAAAAACCCCCGCAACTTAAGTGTTGCTTATTTAAAATAAATATTTATTGCCTATTTATAAAAAAATCCAAGGCTGTTTTAATTTGATTTATTCCTAGTCCCCTTTCTGGGGTTGAACCCTCCCCCTTTGAAACTCGTAAAAAAATACCTCCACCTCACTTTCCAATTTTTCGCAATTAATTAAAAACGTTTAATTTTTAGCATCGAGAAAAATAACGCGCTTTAAGGTGGTCGACAAATAATGTTCATGCACAAAAAGTGAATAAAACCGTTTTCAATTAATGATAATAAAACCAAAAATATAATTTTTTTCAACATATTTTTTTAAACAGTTTCTTTGCAAAGACGCACATAAAAATAATTTATTTTTACCTTTTTAAAAGTATTTGCTTGGTTTTTTAAAATATTTTGTTATTTAAATCAAAAAACTGTTTAACGTTTTGAAGGCTTTTTTAAATTGCTCTGAAGCCTTTAAGGATCAGCAGTCAAGAGTGACGCTCAACGTTACTTTATAGCATTATAATATAAGCAATACTACAAATGATTTGTTTGTAAATTTTCTAAAAGTAGTTGAACTTACATAATATAGTATAATATATAAAAATCTGTTTTCTAAGGTTGACCACGTGATTCTTAGTCTCTCTTGAATTTAGTGATGGATTTCACTTTTAAGCTTTCTGGCAGCGCGTTGTAATATGTCATTCCTTTTAAGTACACATTAACTGTTTTTTTTTTTATAATCTGATTTATTGCATGCCCTTGTGTTATATCAATGAATGTTTTTGTTCTATAATATTTTGTCAGGAACGTATTTTGGCAACAGATTTTTTTATTATTTTTTTAAATAGAACTATAATTGTGTTCAATGTTAGCATCTGTTTTACTCTTAGCCAATTTAGTTTCATTAAAATTTTACTTTCTACTTTTGAAAAACTATTTTGCTTAGCATTATTCTCATTGATCAGTTTTGAAGAGTTCGTTATTTATTTAGTTCTCTATCACTACACAAAAAAAAAACAATTTTTGAGCAGTAGTTAGCATGTGGGACAATATTGAAGTGGTGATTATAGATTATTGGACATTTTTAACAAATATTTCCTAAAAAAAAAAACGATTTAGAATCAAATATAATTTTAATATAAGTATTTCAAATCAGAAACATTAAAAATAATTTGATGACCACTTCATGTCTTTTTTTTTCGACTTAATTTTTTTTTATGTTCAATTAAATTTATTTATTTTTGGCCGCGTTGATACATTTTCCATTTCTTTAATTTAAATATTAGTCAATATTTCGTATGCATGTATTTGCAAGTCATAATTTACCTACTTTTTACTTACGTTTGATTTCATTTTAAACTGAATCTGTATATCAAGTAAATAATTAATATAAAATTCACAATCGAATCTGACAATTTTTATAATATTTAATAAAATTAATCAATTATCAAGACGTACTACCCCATAAGATACTGCCACGTGTGAACACAGTTGTGAGTAACGTGTTTGCATGATAGCAGGAAATCATGTCAACATTGGCTTTAGATTCCTCGCTCAGGTAGATGGGGGAGAGCAGGTAATAGCTAGGTGGCAGTATTTGCTGTGGGGATGTTCCGGGATCACATAATGTCAACACATTACTTGAATTTCAGCAACCCCCGCTGTATGTACCTACTCGGTACCCGCTCGCACACCCTTGCAGGTTCATGCTATCCTGGTATTGCAGCGTCCCGACGTCCTGGCCACAAAGGCTGTGCGTTAAGGGATGCAGATTAGACACGACCGCCATATTCACTGCATAAGGGGTGCAATAAATATCTGTCATCGAAAAATCAATGATTTTGAAGTGCGTTTCTAAGAAAATTTTATGGTAGTTTTTTCTCTAAGAACGATGTCCAGATCTTTGAAAATTGTTCAACCGACTTACAAACTTATATATGTAAGCGATTCACAGAGAAACTAACGAATAAATTTAAAGGTTGTTATTAGGGGGTTGAATAAATGAGGAGGTATAAAGGATCGAAAAACTTTTTCACTACAATAGTGACGGTAAAGGTTTATTGCTTCCGAATGATTCATTTTTAAGGGATTAATTCACGTTAAGCTTACGGCACTCTTAAAAGCAGTTAAAAGTAACGAGAACAGCTTTAACTCGTTACTAACAAAATAACAGCACCTCAAATAAACGTTTTTTTTAGTTTAAGTTAATTTAAACATTATTTCTGTGGCATTTAAATGAAGAAGTATATGTCACAAAGTATCCGAAAATGAGTTAATATGCAGTTCTACTTTAAAGGGTCTAAGGAAGGTTTGGTAAAGAGATGCGACTCGGGCATTACATTTTGTGCATTTGTAATTTATACAAATGAAGTACGTAGTCTTATTTTAAAAAATTATGGTGGTGAGAAATTATTTTTACTTTGCGATAGAAATTTTTATTACTGAGCAATTACAAATATGTAACAAACAATATTCCTAACATCTTGTCATAATATTTATGACAGTCATATGGATATATGTCATTGCTGCATATCTCGTCATGGATATGACTAAAAATAGTTGCGTTGACCCATATATTACAGGCAGTAAAACCGACATCATAGCTCACCTATCGAGAGTAATTATATATGGTCACTGACCGTAAAACCCCTAGAAATGTGATCTATAACGTTTTTAACAAAATAAGATTTTCGCCAATTTATATAACGACTCCCTCCTATCTAAACTATCGTATCTTCAAAATCCCGATTGTTGAATAGAGTAAATTGAAGTTTCTTTAGATCACTGTAAATCCAAATATTAACGAATCAAATCCATAATATTTTTTAATATAAATTTTAGTAAATCAAATGAAAATATTTGCTTGGTATTTGGATTTTGGAGTTAATATTTGTAATTACAATGATAAAAAAACTTCAAATTGCTCTTCTCAATAATTAAAAATTTGAAAATACGATAGCTGACGTAGGAGAGAGCGATATGTTATTTTGACTCTTAGGCTCCAGGCAGGCTAAAAAATTTGTTTATCTACTCAAGAAAGAATTTCAGCATTTGAAATTTTTTGATCAATTTCAGCAAAAGTAAAATAAATTGAGGTTACTTCGAGCACACTGATTCGCCCACTAAAAACTTTATCGGTTTATTTTTATAGTAAAAATTGTGTTTATTTTACATTCCGATCGAACGTACATTACATTAATCTCATTCTGTATTTCTTTGAGTTACATATTACGAGTATATGCCATGAAAGGCGATGTAAGATTCGTCAGCATTGCCTTTAGAATGGCCCATAAATACCCGATCATCCTGTATCCTCGGAAACTCGGTGGAGAGCGGACACATTTCCAGTGGTGTAATGGTGGCCGTTATTCAGTTCCTCCCTTTCGTTCTGCCCCCCGTCCTCCTGCCCCCGCCCCCTACCCCCGGATCGTTAACTTCCCCTGCAGGAAAATGCAAATGTGAACGCCGCACAAGTTTTTGTCGAGTAGGAAAAGTGTTGTGTAAACAGCTCACTACAATGTTAATGGCCAGAAACAAGGAGATAGCTAAAGCTGCGGCCACTGGGAAGATATAATGAAACAAGACTATCTCATTTGTGAGCGGTCTCTGCTTCTCTTCCAGACCATGGCGTCCTTGGTTGGGAAAGGATTTTTTCCTAACTTCGGGTGAAATTGATCGTACATTTTTCAAAATATTTTTTTTATAGTGAATTCCGCACAGCAGTCCCAACTGCTCCCGACCGTCTAGAGCCAGTTAGACTATATCATCCCCAATTAGGGTATGTTGTGTGATTGGAGGTAGTGGGAAGGGGAAAGAAATAGGGAAGAAAAAGGTCGGAAAGTACCTGGCTATTCGGATCTGGTCAGGAAACACGGCTAAAGCCATTTAAAGCAACGTTTTAATTCTGAATGATGGTCTTTCACCAGGACGATATTTAAAGTATCTACCACTCTGGGACGTGCCGCAAATAAACCACGTATTATTTTATATTAATTAAATGTGTTATGAGAGATATTAAATAAATTTAATGTAACTCAAATATAGCAATTCTTTCTTGAACAGATATTCAATTTCATTGGCCTGTGTGGAGCTTAGGAATCGAAACGTCTTTTGTAAACTGGTGAAATCGGTTTCCTTCAAAACCGATGTAGATGACACTTCTAGGGATTTTCTGTTGAGTGGCTGAGGATGGTCATATAGTCGAAGGAAGTGGGGCAAACAAAATCTTACTGCAGAACATTATGCAAATATCAACATACATGTGTCCTGTCCTAACCATGCCTTAATTAATCTTCAAACAGCTCCTAAACACAGCGAAGATTTAAGTTTATTGTACAGTACAAATATTTTCAAATAAAAAAAAAAAGTTAATTTGATAATTTACTATATTTAATATCAGTACATTTTGACTGAATTGGAAAAAAAAATTATGCATTAAAAAAATAAATTTATAATTATATAAAGTCTAGCGTATTGAATAATATTTTGCGTGTTCCTGTTATTTTGTGAATAGCTTTGAAAAGTAGTAAACGTAGATAGAAAGGACGTTATAAATAATGTTTGTTTTTTCTTTTCTTGGAAGGCACAATGTATCATTTTGTGTAAACCTCTACTTATTTATGTTGAGTTGATACCCTAGCTTTATAAGGGTAGCTTATTATCAAGTGATCGTTAAATCGAATAATAAACTATAAGTTATAATTTTTTTATGATATTAGATTTAAATTCAAAGCATTAATGCTTATTTTTTTAAATATTTAAATAGTGTCAATATTAATAATAATAATAATTACAAATATGGCAACCAAATCGAAGGAAAATTAAAAAAAAATAATATCAATAATCTTCAGTGAAAAGTATGAGATCGATTAAAAATGTCGGTTTCTAATAAGGTCCAAATGGATGAATTGATAGAGTAGAGAATCCGATTACGAGTCTCGGTTTTGACCATTGTCTTTTTATTTTCTGACTTTTTCTGTTTCATATTTGTGTTGTTGATTATTGATATTATTTAAATATTTATAAATTATTTGTTCATATATTTTTTTAAATATTCAACAATCAAAGGTTTAACTGATGATTATTATAATGATTCCTATAAGAGAGGCAATTATTTTATTTCATAAATAACATGTTCAAGCTTGACTTTTTTTCGAAGAGCATTCAAAACTCAAAATATTTCATGAATTCGGAGGCTACAAAATATTGTCATTTCCAAAGAATACTTTTACGGCCCTTCATTTTATTCAAATTTATACTTTGCGCAAATAACGATACTTTACTCAAATATTGGGGTAGTCAAGGTATTGTACTATTGTGGGATGACACACAAATGAGTGTTTTATTAATACGCCAGCTCGTTATTTGAAAAAAATAAATGGCACGCGTGGAGCTTACGTCGACTTACGAACGCAGCCTTGAATATAAAAGTCAGATATAAAAAAAAATTAAGACAGAAACCTATTTCCGGGTAACGAATAACCTGACAATATTTTAATAAACTCGTACTATGATCATAATAAGCGGAAAATGTTTATTGTGCAATGATGGAAGAACCTAACGCGTTTGTCAATCGATTAAATGAATTTGAAATAAATTAATTTCATCGCTTATATTCTTTTAATCTTAATTATTCTTTGATGAAAATGAACCCGATAAATGATCTCCGTAGCAGGGCGGTAATTCCCTTTACTCCACACCCATACATTATAGATTAAAAACCCAGATTTTCAAATATGGTTATATTTAAATGTTTTAACCTGCATGTATTATAAAATATTTCATAGTATTTGCATTCCAAGGTAGAGATTCCCTCAGTATTATCACAGTTTTTTTTTTAAATATTCAGCGTTGCAAGCTTAAAATATTAATAACAACTTTTTGTTTTGTCTTTTTGTGACAGTTTTATGTATTTTTCAAATCGCTGTAGCTGAAAATAGTAACCTCACTCTAGAATTGGGGATGCCATAGTCTCACTGGCTTTAAACTTTAGTTGGGACTCTTGTGCGGTATACACTACAAAAAATAAGTTTAAAAACCCAGTGAGAAAAAGCTGGGCAAGTTCGACAACACCAAGGTTTACCGTTGAAAAATTTTTGCGACTTCGTGATACAACTAGAAACTGGTTATTAAAATGTTATTATAAATAAATCACACCTGCGGAAGTAAGTAATAAAACCTCCTAAAATATGTAACTAATTTATAAGCCTACTTGTTATGTAACCAACATTAAACTAATAATTACGAGTCTGTCACTTTGTAACTTCAGAGCACAACACAACAAGCACGCCAACAAAGTTTCACTGCATCTGCCAACCACCATCGGTACCTACTCTGCTAGTACCAGTTAAATATCATTGTACATCAGAGGCTATCTCTGATAACCGCCCATTCGTTTGTAGTTTAATATGAAACGTTCATAGTAATTAGAACGGTTTACTCTCGACACCGGCGACGGGATAAGCTATTCCAACTCCCAATAAACAGATTTACTATCAACTTGAACTGTGCTCTGGACTCGGTATGCTGTGCTCCGTACAATCCAGTAGTTGAGAAAGTAATTAATTTGCAATCAGCGCAAGAATAATGGGAATTTGTAAAAGGGGAACATAAATAATAAGACTATTCAAACCTTAAATTGTATCCTACAGCTAATTCTTAAAAATATTTATTTATTCAATAACTTCATATAATTTAGTACGAGCAATCTTCACGATCCCTAGACTAGGTAGTAGGCAGAGGCGTGCACACCATAAAGGCATATAAACACTGCCTACCCTGCCGTACTCGCATAAAAATATGTATAATATTGGATTAAATACACTTTAAAAAACACGCGCAAATTTTTGCTAATCGCATCACTGCGACCGCCCCACCGACCTTTCTACTGTAACATGTCAAAACCAGTAACTATATATGCTCAAACGCCGCCAACGCCATAGTAGATTATTCTGTGTTTACTAGACTACACAAACTATGTATGCTGTGAGCTGTTGTCCGTTCGAGTGGCTCGTTTGTGTTGGTATCTTTGTTAGTGTTAAAGGCAGTTTTTTTACAGAACAAATCCAACAGCAATCAGTGATATTTATTGGTACCTATCTCTATTATCAATAAATCCATTGTTTTTTCTACTGCCTACCCTGATCGAAAACTCTGTGCACGCTTCTGGTAGTACGTAGTAGGTACATGGACTGTTTAAACTCGCACAGATACAGTTTATTATTTCTGTAATGCCATCGATAATAATTGCTCACTTATGAGTGTTTCAAAACCGTTTCTTTCTGAAATTGGGCTTTCTCTTCCATGAAATGAAAAGAGACCCACTGAAATCCACACCCACCAACCTTAATTAATCAGACGTTATTTCACAGCCCAAGAAATACGGGTTTGTCGAACGAGTTGTCCTTTGTTGCACGGTATGCTTTCTCTAATATAATTTTCAAATAAAAAATGAAAATATTATTCCTATCCCACCAATTAGTACCCAGTTTTACTCTTTGTAGTTCTTTTTCCTTTTACTACCTAGCCTAAAAAAAGTATTGATTAGACATAACACTGTAAACAAGAGATCCTTCAAGCGAATGTGTGATTAAACCGTGTATGGTCATGTTAAAAATGTGGACATTCGGAAAGAATAATGTAAGCGTAATTAATAGGATTAAGAAAGGGACCCTCATATGGTTATGGCATGTAGAGCGGATAAAGAAAGAAAAAAGTGCAAGGAGAATATATGACGCAAAAATGAATGGTAAAAAAGTGGTTGACGCTTGAGAAAGGTATGGCACGATCAAGTGAATCAAATACTTGAGTCGGGCCATATCAAGAGAATAACATAAGAGTGTGTATGATACGATTTATTAATGAGTATGGAGTAAGAAGTGTGTGCCAAGACAGAGTTTTATTGCGGCCCATCTTCTCTGCCTATTCATGTGGCGTGATGGTTAATTAGTTTGGTTCTGTCTTCAATCTCATGCATTTTTCCAGTTGCTTGTTTTCTTTAAATTTATTTCTTTACTTTCAAACCATGCGAAAAATGAGAAAACATGAATCTGTGTTTTTTGGAAAAAAATGTCCCATTTTTATATTAAAATCATTAGTTTGGATAAACACAATCATAAAAAAATCACAAATAAAAAATCATGTTAGTTAAAAAAGTTAGATACTGAAATTTATTAATTTAAAGCAGTATTATTGTAAATTTTCCATTTTCGTTTAATATCTCTGAAATCTTACAACATATCATATTATATTCAAAATCAATCAAACATTTAGTAACGTAATCAAAATTTTGAATAAACAACACATTCCGCAAGAATAATAATTGTATTATTAATTTGATTAATGTGTGGAGACATGACCGCGTTAAAGGGAACCGCATTAATTCTGCTTACAATGTAAGAAGGGTTGTGTGAAAGGGTGTGAGACGGAAGGCTTCTACGGGAACAAGACAGCCCCCGTCCACGCGCTCTTGGACAATGGGCGGACAGAGGGGGGAAAGGACGAGGTTTGGTACATCGCGCAAGGCTCGATGGGCATTAAGGAGGCTGTCTGAGATTAATTGAGCGTACATCTTATTTGCTAAGAAAAAATGTAAATCGTTGTGGTTTTTGTCTAACTCCAACTCTTTGTCTCGTGGAACTTTTGTTTAGCTTATGATGGCGTGGAAAGTATGCTCTTCTACAGAACTTTTTGATTTTTTGTAGGTTTTTTGACCGTCAGATATATTTGTTGAAAAAACCTTGTTTTACAGCAGAATTCGGATGTGCAATGTAAAGTTCATATGCTCATTCGTTTAAAAATAAGTTTTTTTTTGTTTTTAAGGAAAATAATTAATTAATTTTGCCATCTTTGTAAGATACCACTATTTAACATGAAATTTGTAGTCACCCACGGATAGTGCCAAAAAATTATTATGAAATTGAAACTTATCCTTTAACAAATCAATGTAATTAAATATCCTAACAATTACGCTACGGGGATCGTCAATAATTGTTACGTCGTTTGTTTCATCTCAGGGGCAAAATATTACAAGAGTAAAAAAAAATTATATATGTCAACTCAACAGTGTGGGCACCGAGTTATGCTATTCGTTTCCTTACAATAGAAAGATTTCAAAATATATTTTTAAGATTTATTTACTTCATAATGGGCTTATTAAGGGAATGTATTAATAAATTATGACTCTCTTCTTTGTCATCTTAAGTTATCAAAATCATCTGAACCTAGAGTAATTACCGACTAAACTTGCTTATATAAAAATATAAATTCAACAATTGACAGCCTTAAATCATTATATTCAATTGCATTTCATGTTCCTGGCAGGACAGTTACAAGACAGAACTTATCATATTATTGTGACAATTCTTCTTCAACCTCACAATATTACACTCTTATGCGAAGAATTCAACATCTGGGAAACAAATACTCCGACACTGTTGATATATTTAGCACGTCAATATAAGTATACCTTAGCATAATTTTTTTCATCCAGTAGAGCTAAATTAATTGTAGAAACTATTTAAATCTCGATTTACCTGTTATTCAATACTATTTTTTATTTTATTTTTCATTTTTTTTCCACTCTTATTTTACTAGTATTTTTTTAATGTAAATATTTGTGTAAAAAGCCTTTAATGGACATAAATAAATAAGGAAAGTTTTTTTTCTTTTCGAGCCTCAAAATTATTTTTTCTCACCCGCCGAAATATTAAAAAATATATATTGTTATGTTTGTGTATACATTTGTCAACGTTTTTAATTTCGTCTGCTAAAGGGTTCTCATATATAAGTACATCGTCCTATTCATTTTCAGCAAATGAAAAAACTTTTTATAAACCTAAACGTAAAAGTTTAGTGCCGGCTTCATGATTATGCAGTTATCAACACTGAAATGAAACGTTTCACGTCCACAGCTTTTGTGAGTCGCTTAATAAAACGCGTAAAAATAATTCATTACGAAATTTGTTTTCTAGTTTAATATGAAACTTACAGACATGAAAAGTGTACATTATTAAGTAAACGCAGAATTTTCGCAAGGAAGTCCAGTTATTAAGCAAGATGGCGTTCAGTGACGATATCCGGCGAGTCCAGACGGATATTACACACATTTATCGCGCTAAGGAAAAGAAATGAGTGCGAACATCCGGTCAGCGGCACTATTTCTAGAAAAAATCCGAATTTAACTTATTTACCGTCAGAGTTCAAGTCGTAGGTGGTATGGAATTTAATTCTAATAATTATTTAAAGAAATGAATAAATATTTTTTTATAAGACCACTATTATTTATTTTTTTATGACTGACCGGTTTCGCTTAGCCTAACCATCACCAGGGTACAAAATTAAACTGTAGTTAGTAACTTGAGTTAACTGATATTCTTACTTTTTGATTTTATGTGATTACCAGAGTGGAAGATGCTCTCAGTATCGCCCTGGTTTAAGACCAGCATTAAGGATCAAAATGATGCTTGAAACGGCTTTAACCTTGTTTGGTGACCAGATCTGATTTTCCAGGTCTTCAACCTTCCTAGTCTCCATTTTCTTCCCCTCTCCACTATCTTCAGCCTCACAATATCTCCATTTAGGGTGTGTCGTGAGTTTGATAAAAAAATGGAAAAAAAGGAGATGCGGGAGAGGAAGGTTCAAAGGAACCATATACATTAGCTACGCGACGTATCTCACCTGTGCATAAGTTTATTAAAACATGAAACTATGCTATTAAAAATTAACGATAGTCGATAGATATTGCATACAGTAAGAGGGCAGGCAAAGGTTTTTGTTTTTAAATAACCAAACGGTATTGAAAGTTTACTGCAGCTATTTTTTTGGCAGGTACTTTACAGCTTGATTACAAAAGTATCAGAAGTTTCAGTAAATACACATAGATATAAATAGGTAGACATGTAAATACACATAGATAGTTATAGAAGTGACAAATGAACTAATGGCTTTTTGTGTTGATTTACTAGCCGAGATTAGTTTTCCACCCTTCAAATTACTGTGACACTGCAAATTAAAGCATTTATTTGGTACTGGTCAAAACAAAGCAACATTTCAGTGTAAAGCCCAAAAGTACAACTGTTTACAAAACAAAACAATTTCCATGTTAATTACCTCTCGTCGGTTTCCGCCGGCTACAATGAATCGAAAGAACGGCTAAGCGGCCCATTAGTACTGCGTAGGGGGTGACATTAAGCGTCATGTCAGGTTGTGATCGTCGTATGTTGGGGATGAACATGAACGGGGAGCAGGCAACGCGGGACAGCAGGAATATAAGGGTGGTTACTGGTTATCTCATCTACCCCCTAGCATTAACCCTGGAATGCGAATTAGGTCTTGTTTAAAGTATTTTTGATAGTCTTTTCTACATGTGTTTAGTAAATAGTATTTTGAACGAGCCCAAAAAGAAACAAGTTTATTACGGTTTTTTTTCTTCGTCGTCGTTACTCACACCTTTTTTACTTAGCTATTTTTTTTTGTATGAAACTTTTATACTATATGGAGTTTTCAGCGCATCAAAAAAGTACTAAAATAAAGTAACAGAAGTAACAACAAGAAGTAACATTCATTTTACATGTTGAAAGCAGTGAACTTCCAATTACAATAACAAAACCCACTTTCTAAAGTGTATGACCGTAAACACATTATTTTTAACCTTTTTATTTGATTGAATTCCAATTTATAGTTGCGTTATTTAAAAAAAATGTTTGATTCTTAAATCGTAAAGTTTTTGATGATTGTTGTAACTCTCTAGTTAATCTGGCTAGCCTTCCCTAAAAATAGGATCTTTGGATTGTATTTGTTGATTTGAGTGACGTATTTAGTATAAACATACATTCAAGTATTATTGAAAATACACTCTAATTCAAATTCAACAAATCTTAACTCCTCAGCTTTATCTTCTAACTACATTATAATCTATGGCATACTGATATTTATTTATACTATCTACAGATATAAAATGCAAACATTCTTAACAGGCCGGTCACTTCAGATAAACACAATTATTTTTATTTATTTCGAGTTTTAATAAAGATGCACTTTTTCACTCAGAGGACATGATATTCGCAAAATTAAAGTTGGGGTTTAATGTGTTTATATTTTTTTATATTTTTTATTATTCGATTTTAGGGGATGAGATTTTTAAATACATTTTGTTCGATACCATCTTCTAGATTACCCCGTTGCCTCAGCACCCAAAATGACTAATCGCCACATCGTAGCATTTTAATACAAGCAATACTACAAATGTTTTATCTATAAATTCTACACGGGGTAGTTAGAAAAATGTCTGAGGTTTTCAGTGAATACAATTTTTATATTGTCATCCTTTAAATTTAATGAAAAACGTACTACAGTTTTAGTAAAAGGCGCAGTTTGAAAACCAGCTGGGATTTTTTAAATTTTTACTTAAAATTTCATAATTTCATTTAAAAGAATAATGTTTTAAAATTGTATTCATTGGAAACCTTAGACATTTTTCTAGTTATGCGGCTAGAATTAACAGATAAATAATTAGCAGTTTTGCTTGTACTAGAAAAACAAAAAGTGTGTATTTTTGGGTGCCGACCCTTTTAACAAATATTAAAATGTTGCCAAACACGATTAAATATTGTCAAATTTTATTTGAGCAACCGACATAATCGACACGTATTATTCACATTAATGCCTTTATCGGAGTAGAAATTTGTGTATTTTTAGTTAGTCTTCCAGGGTTAACATCCTTTATGACACCATCCCCGTGTGATCGCCATGGCGAATTACTTGCAAAGCAAATGGGTTGAGCGCCGAATACGGACGTAGGCAGTGGGCTCTAGGCGGGAGGCTGTGCCGTTTGGATTGTTCGTATAATGTGGACGTTTAAAATAATGTTTAATGTTTTACGCAACTATTAAAAGCACCTGGGTTAGGAGCAGAAATTTAATCAGGAATAATAATGACGATATTATAATATAATGTGCAAGATTTGCTATTTTGAATCGTTCACGCATTACAAAAGATAACATCAAAATATTTTCATTTAATGGATTGCTTTTTATTGTTTTTTTTTTTGCAATATTAAGTAATTTAAATCGATTTGTATTTCGGGTGGGTTATGTTTTTCATATCGTTTCTTAAAAAGTCTAAGCGAGTACATTCTATGTCTTAATTAAGCATCAATTATTTTTATTGTTGAAAATAAATAACCGATTTATTTTTGCATGAATGGTATACAAAAATCTCCATTTAAAAATATGTTTTAGGTGATAAATTACATCTTGCTTCCTAAATAATTTCTCTTGAGCCAACTTACTGGAATCTGAAATCCGCAATCAAAATCCTGAAAAAACATTATTATTTTAATTTCAGAGCAATAATATACAAGAGAGAGCGATGTAGAGAGAGCTGTTGTCAGTTTATACTAGGTTTGCCGGACTCGGCTAGACCTGGGCGTGGCTAGGAAAAGGTCTAGGGTATTTATCTATCCATTTATAACACATGTCCACATAATGTTTTTGTTTATTCGTATAACTACTTTTTCACGGTATTGTTAAAAAAATATATAAAACATGTAACCTAATAAATCGTTAAGTTATCTCAATTTATTTCGCATATCAAAACATGTGGGCGGTGTCAACGGAGACGCGGGACACGAAAAACATCCTCATAATACTTTAAAACGGTGTGATAATTCGGGAAAATTTGTTGTCTCTTTCTTTCTCATGGTGTACGACGTAAAAACCCGGAGAAAGTTTCATCCCAAATCTGTATAGGTTGGGTAAAAATAATTAGCTTTCTCTCCATATATTGTTACTTCAAGATTTTAATACTAAGTCCTAAAATAGTACCAAGATATCACTTTTGGGTACCGAACATAAAATGGTTGGTTATGCTAAGTTTTGTAGTTCCTTTATTGTGTTTACTTACTCAGAAAACGTGGTCCGCCAGTTAAAATAAATGGTCAGGTTAGGTTTATATTATTTCGCAATTTGGTCAGATATAATCCCGATTCCTGATTAGGTTCCCGATTGTAATTCTTGATATATTCAGGATTTGGCTTTCAGGATTATTTACAATAAATGCTCGTTATTATTAAAATGTAACATATCTTCGCCGGAAAGGCGAAAGAACTGAAGCGCCATTTTGCGAAGTTTACACCAGAGCACTTGAAAGTTTTTTTTTTATTTTACACCAAAATTCTTCAGTCTTTAAGTCTTCAGTACCTGGTTGAATTTATTATTTAAAGTTGCTCGAGTATTTCAATGATGTCACGACAAAAAACTAAAAAAGTCCCAAACTTGTGTCGCTTGAGTCAAGCCTTCTCCCAAATGGTAAATATATTTTAGATAGCTGAAGGGCCAGAAAAGTCTTCAGAATCAAACGAGAGTCAAAGTATTCGATGCAGAAAAAGATAGATCAAAATTGTATATTTTACTCATTTTTGTCCAAAGTGTCAATTGGACGTAGTTATGCAAAAAGCGTTCAACCCCAAAATGAAACCGAGAAAAAGGTGTTTAAAAATATGACGATACAACGTTAATATACGAAATCGGCATTTGTAAAGTGAATATCAGTGTTTTTTTTTCTTTATGAGAATAACTATAGGTAATTCATCTATCAATGTATTTATTGAAAACATAAATGTATTTCGTATGTTATAGCAGATTTTTATGTTTTTATTCTTTAATTTGAGTCAAATATCTGCAATGTGTGTTATCAAGAAATTATCAAAAATCTATAACATTTGGAGCTTGGATGTTTTCATTCATAAATCTCGTATTTATCCAAAGGAAAACATTTCAAACTCGATTCTGGCAAATTGAGGGTTGGACGCTTTTTGCATAACTACATCCAATTGACCCTTTTGCCTTTCCAGCGACGATATATTACATAAGGAGGATACACTTCATTCGACAGCCTACGAATCCAGAGGTCGCGGGTTCGAACCCGGCTTGCGCAAATAATTGAAGTAATACGCGTCATAACACATGTTTTTTTATATAAAATAAAATATAGTATATTTGCAGCACTCTGAGTGGTAGATACTCTAAGTATCGCCCTGGTGAAAGATTACCATTCAGAATTGAAACGTTGCTTGAAATGGCTATAGCCGTGTTTGTTGACCAGATCTAAATAGCCAGGTACTTCCCAACCTTCCTCTTCCTCGTCCCCTCCCCACTACCTTAAGCCTCAGAACATACCCATATTGGGGACGCCATAGTCTCACCGGCTCTAGACGGTTGGGAGCATTTGAGACTGGTGCGGTATTCACGTAAAAAAATAAAATAAAAAACACACGTTAAAAACAATAAGTTCCGTGTTTAAAACATACTGCAGGTGGTTTGATTCTCAATTCGTCTCTTGTCTGTGAGTCCTGTCCCTCGCCCGTCCAAGCGAGCTCACATCGCCTAATGGAAATTTCTCCCAAACAATTAGGCGACGCATTCCCCTCCTACGCCCCGCTGTTTCCCTGGCAGAATAGTTCGGCCTAGCGCCGCGCTGGGCGGCAGCACCGAGCACGTGGCGGGGGCGCACGACTGTGCCGGGAGATAAATCTTCTTGCGCGTGCGGCTGATGAAGGAATCCAGTCTATTCCGGAGTACGTGACCTGGGATACGAATATTTTAAGATATTATTCTAGTCGGTGGCACTTTTGGTGATAGATTTTATAAGAGATTCAAAATATTTTGGTGATGGATTTTAAGAGTTTTTAAATATTTTGGTGATAGATTTTGTAAGAGATTTGAAATATATTGGTGAAATATTTTATAAGAAATTTTAAATATTTTGGTGATAGATTTCATAAGAGATTTGAAATATTTTGGTGATAGAGTTTTTAAGAGATTTGAAATATGTTCGTTTTTTAATGGACATCTCGTTATATTATTGGCTTTAGTGATTAGCGTCATCGAAATACTCAGTTGAAAATAGATAAACCGATATAGGCGTATTGTGGACGTGTCTGTGTGCCCAAGGTCAGCATTTTTCAGTGCGGAATTTCTTTCTTGAACAAATAATCAATTTCATTAATCTTTCTAGGAGCTAGGAACCGAAAAATGTAACGTGAATTGCTTACATTAGTTTTTTGTCGGCTTAGATCGCATTTCTATTGATTTTCTGTTTAGGGAATAAGATCAAAATATATATACGAGTATTTATTAACGTTTCAATTCTGAATGGTGGTCTTTCACCAGGTTGATACTTCGAGTATTTACCACTCTGGATCGTGTCGCAAATTAACTATATATTATTTTATTTAAATCTTAATATATGTGTTATGACATATTTTATTTAAATAAAAGTTATTTGCGCCCCCCAGGTTTGAACCAGCGCTACCTCTGGATTCGTAGTCTAGCTCTTACCACTCGACCACGGAGGCCGTCAATGTTATCTCTTAAAACGATGAGGAAATAAATTTATTCATCATTCAAATATTATTTTTTTAAATATTTGAAACAGAGAAAACGAATTATTCGAAAAAATGTCACTGCGGCTCGTTTAAAAAAAGAATGAAACAATTATTTTTTTGTAATTTTTTTCTTTATGAAATATTTATTGCCTTTTACTTAATGCCAATTCGAAGTTTCGATTTTACAGTTATTCGAAATAAAATGTATAAATTTTCTTAATGTAACTTTTTTTTTTTATGTGTTTCTTGGTCTTTCAATCAATAAATACCTTAAAATACTGTATAACACCGGGAACATTGTGACAAAAATATAATCAGATGAAAATAACTCTTAATCGTAACGTTGTCTTCTAATACGAAATATTATCTCTCATCTATTTCTGTTTCTATTTGTGAATCAAATGTAACTAATTTAAAATGATTCAAATTTAAATTTATTTTCTCTGATTTAATTGTTCATTGAGTTACAATCCCTTTGTTCTTCACATATTAAGGAATACAATAAAACTTAACCTTTCTTCATTCAATCAGCCGGTATCTCCGCAAAATATCCGTTTTCCGTTTGGCGTAATTTGGGGATGTTTTGATACATCCTAGTGTAATTGGATTTCGGCGGGAACCCGCCCCACGGTGACCGGAAGTGTCCCCTCGAAGCCTTTTCTCCCCTTCCATATTTAAATGCCGAATTAGAGACAGCGCCGTAAATAACCTTGTGTGCATTAACATTATACTCTTTACCCGTTCAAGCCTCGACATTAATTAAATGTTGATAGAAATTTAACAAAGGCACACATTTTCATCTGATCGTATGATGTGTTAACAAATTGTATATTCCATATATGAACAAATTTTTGTGGTTTTATTCATTTATTTATTTTATTGTATACGCCCGAGAGGGCTTTTACATTAAAAAAGTTTGCAATTGACAGTGAAAAAATGAATTATATGCACAAACAAAATAAGGAATGCTTGTAGAGAAGTAAAAAATTGTGTTTACATTTCGACTGGTCGGTAGCTGAGTGGACAAACGCGTCAGATTCCCACCTGGGCGTCGTGCGTTCAATTCCTCTGCTGGCTAAGTCTTCCATTATTGCACAAGCATCATCTTCCGCTTCTTATGATGGCAGTAGGAATTTTTAAAATATTGTCTGGTTATTCGTAACCCGGGAATGTTTGTCTTTCTTTAAAAAAAAAAAACCTATTAAGTTTATTGATTAAAGAAATATGATGTTTTAGCTTTCTTGTATCTACATTCCGTGCAGTTAAATACATCAGCCACCTCTGTGTATGTATTTCCAACTACATTCATTTTAGGTACAAGCGAGTATCTAAAAGACCCAGTCCCGATGTTATTGTTACAGCTAAATAAAATTTTGGATCGAGTAGTTCTCTTTGGTATATAAAACGAAATAAGGTTCAATAAATCTAAAGGGCTGTCTATAATACCATTGACAATTTTATAAATGAAAGTCAAGTCAAAAATGATTCTTCAATCTGAGTTTAGTAAATTTAATAATTTAATCAAATAGTTATAGTTCATATTTTCAATGGGTATACCATATTTAGTTTATGGTTTATATATATAAGAAATTTATGTTGAATTTTTTTTTGCGAAATAATGATATCACACGACTTTATCATCATGATAAAAAAATTGTTTTTTTAAGTGCGGTTGACAGTCCAAAAAAAAAATAATATAATATTTCAACACGGATGTATGACAGAAAGCAAATATAACTGACAAATATGATTTAAAATATGGTGAGAATGCGGTAAAAATGATAACTCTTACTCAACCCTTACTGGTGTACAAGGCTCAAAAAAGACACGAAAAAGTATTTTATCAATCATAGGTCAATAGCCGTTTGGTATTCACACACTACTGGTATTTTTCAATTGCACATAACCCTGCAGCGGGAATTTTTAGAGTTACGAGTACTTACATACTCTCTCGAGTCAGATTTGATCCATGCACGTTTACCTGAAGTGTCAATTTTTTTCTGAGGTTACAAAAAAACAAAGGAATGTTACAAAAACCCACAACCGCGGCGGATTGTTAATTGTGACAGTAATATGCTGAAATTTTACGAAGCCTAAATTTCTTTTAAATTTTCGACATAAAACAATATAATTGCCTTATACGCACGTAGATGCTGGTATGCATTTTTAGAAAATTGAAACTGATGTGTGTAAGAGAATTATTAAATTTAAAAAAAATCGTCTCAAATCCAAACAAGCTTGAAAGTATCTACTTATAGGGTTTTATTACCAGTTAATTTTTTGAACTTGAAATATGCGTCCACATTGCTTACTTTTATAGGATATTTAAAAAAGTGAAACTAAAGTAAAATAAAATAAATTAAAGCAACAATTTTTGTTTGTTTTGTTTTTTATAGTTAGTCAATTTATTAATTAATTAATATGATTGAGATTAAATAAAAAAATAATAATTGCGCACACCGGGTTTTAACCCACGACCTCTGCATTCGTAGCCGAGTGTCTTACCACTCGACCACGGAGGCTGTCTGCAGAAACAAATTTTCTCAGTTATTATGTTGGTTTCGTTTTGATTCTGAATGATGGTCTTTTACCAGGGCGATATTTAGAGTATATATTATTCGGGAACGTTCCGCAAATATAGTATACATATATTTATTGAAAATTAAATGTGTTACCACACATATTAATCAAATCAAATTTATTTGCGCACGCCGGGTTTGACCCCGCGACCTCGGATTCGTAGCCGAGTGTCTTACCACTCGACCACGGAGGCCGTCTGTAGAAACATTTTTTTTTAGTTACCTTAATTTGTCAAGTAACCCCTCATGATTTTTCACGGCTGACAATTAGTATAAGAATAAAAAGCTACCTTACTTCCTACGTAAAAATAAAATGCTAAGAAATCTGTAAATATAATATATGTGCTCGAATTAAATTGTACATAAAAAAAATAATTCTAATGGTAAGATCTTTCCAGAACAGACCGCAAACAAATAACAAATGAATTCTCTTGTTGATAAATGTATGTGTCCGTATTTAGACAAAACAGTAAATTATTTAAAATTATTAAATTCATCAACCGGATGTTTAGAGGTTAGCCCAGTGTTGGCGGAAAAGATATTGCTTGTTTATTTTCCAGGGGATTATTTGATTAAATCAAATGGAGTCGCATTAAATCTTCGGAAGGGTTCGTTTCGTTTTTTCATCTCGCGGCGGGTCGAATTATTTATCTTCCGTGTTCCGCTCTCGGTCATTTAGGTTTTAATAATATGAATCAACAAACCGCTTGCTTTTTATTGCCCAGCCAAATTATGCAAAAGTATTATCATCTGTGGTTATCTTGAAAAATATCCCGCTTTATTGTGAAAAATACGTCCACGCGGACAAGCCGCTTTTGGCACTAAACAAAAAGTTTTTTTCTATATGACCATAACGTTTTTATCAATATTTATTTGGATTACTTTTGTTTATGTAGACGTCTTATTTTAACTAAGGTTCCACTAAGGTTCGAGATTATATCTGAGTTGGTTCTTTTCTTTTCTTTCGAAAATAAAATTTTCATGTGATTGGTTAGCCATTGCAAGAAAATTGAAAAATTTCTCTCGGAAACCGAAAACTTAACCATAAAACAGAAAAAAAAAATTGTTGGTTACAGTAGGAGCTCTTGAAGGATGAGCTCTGGCGTCATGAAATTTGCATATAATAATAATAATAGATAATGATAAATTTTATGAGTTTACATGAAATATACCTAATATTGAAGCCTGGACAAATTTAACTGATTAGTAAGAATTTTTAAAATTTGTTATTTTTTTTCTCAATTAGAGAGATAATTATCATAAACTAGAAACTAGATATTGTAAATAAACTGAATTTATATTATACCTACTGTTAGTATTAAGTAAAAATGTTTATTTTTGTACGATTGACTAAACAAAAAAATGTGATTATTATTAATAACTATCGGTCATAAAAATTAAAATAATATCTGTAGTCTAATACAAAGTTCTTTTTTAATTTCTTGAAATATATCAAACCACAAAGTGATTACTTTCTACGAAAAAAATAAAAGATTTATATTCAGTTCGCAACGTCATTTCAATTATGTACTTTGAAGTTTGTGGAAATGCAATTAGCTGAAAAAAGATAAGAAAATATGTTATATTACGTATTTCTTTTTTTTACCAAAAACTGAGGTTTTGAAAGAAAAGTGTTGAAATCAGGTAGTAACACCTATAGAACATAAACTTGCTCATTCAATTGTATGCCCTAATTTTCACTGTTCTTATACAAATATTGCTGGTCTGTTTATCATAAGGTTAGTGACTTTTGTAAATTTTCGTTTTCCTTGACTTTCCCATTTCTCCCCTCTTTTTCCATTTCTCCGTCTTCGTCTTGAGTTAAACATCACACGTTCTCTTTTTAAATAATACGAAATGACTGAGTTTTATTACGTCTTCCACTTTACAAGTCATTTGTACATACTGGAGTTACTTCCTTAAAAAATAAACCACCTTATAAACCTAATAGCAGATTACTGATTAATTTTTTTGGTAAACGCCTTCCAAAACATAAATTTTAATATATAAATAAAACCTAACCATTCCTGTTGAAGAAAAATCAGTCTCTAGTTCATGGTTTTCTAAATATTTTAGTGCTCTTTCACATCGAAGAATAGCTTCCTATCATGCAACGCCAATGTTACCATATGTAAAATTAAGTATTTGCTGGATTATCAAAATGCGAGACAAAGTTCTTGAAGGGTACCTACTCTCAGTGTCGCCCCTGTGATACACCATTATTTGAAATAGTTGCTTGTAATACTTTTACAAGTGCTTAGTGACCAGATCTGTATAGCCAGGTAGGTACTGTACGATCTTGCTCTTTGTCATTTATTTCTCCTTCCTTCTTCCTTTAACCTCACAAAATACCTACCCTAAATTAAAAAAAAACAATTAGGTGGTTTACGATCAATCATCTACCTTTTTGGTGCCCTTTCTTATCAGAGGTTGGTTACTATCATACGTCAATCTCTCCCTTTATTATCAATTAGGTAATGTAGTATTATTTTTTGGTGTCATGAACTTACAAAGTTGTGAAGCAAAACTAGTGATGAAACTAGTGAGAGCTAGTGACAGTTTAATGATGGCCTTAAACGCCGAAACAGCTGTCACTAACAACAAAAAACTTAAAATAGCAGAACTCAAATAATTCATAGTAAATTTAAATCAACTGAATTATATAAAAAAATAAAATGGAGTTCTACAAATTGAACACAAAAACTATAATTTTTAACTGGCTCACATTTTTTTTCTAAAATATTATATTGAAATTGCCAGTCTTCTACTTCTTCTGGTACTTAATCTTATCAGAGATTGGTTTCCACCAAAAATCTAAGATTATCATTTGGGCATTTTAAAATTTATTGTTGTACTTGATGTGAGACCATTTGTTTTTTTTTTTATATAAATTAATTTACAATGTACCTATATTCTATAGAGTTTTTTTAAATTATACAAAATAATGTTTCACAAATTCGGAATAGGACTGCCAAATCAATGCATCGAGGTAATGGTCTGTATGAAGTCAGCCGATTTGTATGGGGGGAAAGGACCCCTAAGCCGAATAAATTTCAATAAGCCTCGGCATATTTCAGGATGGAGCCGGTATCTAGCTGCACGTTTCCGCAAACGGACCCCTGCGGACGATTGTCAGAGCGAACGATCAATGGAATGGCACACATTTGTAACAATCACTCGACTCCCTCTATTCGAAAGATTTCTGGATACAAAAACTTCAAATGTGTAATGCTCCACTTCACATTTTTTATATATATATTTTTTTCATTTATGTATACGGCACAACATGTGCCAATGATAAACAAGTATGTGATAAAGAAGTACCTACGTTAAAAACAGTTAGTGAAAAGTAGGTACAAAAAAGAAAACATAATTTAGGTACTGCTGAGTAGGAGGAAATAAGAAAAATATGATGGTACACTAGCGGTAATATTATGGAGTTAATGACAATGAAATAAATTGTATATTTAAAAAAAATGTAATGGTGAATACCGCACAAGAATCCCAACCGTCTGGAGTCAGTGAGACTATGTCACCCCCGGGGTATTTCGTGGGGCTGAAGTGGGGAGGGGAAGGAAGTGGGGAACGTTTTGATTCTGAATGGTAGTGTCTAACCAAGGCAATACTTAGTATCTACCACTCAGGATTCTGTATTTAGAAAGTTTAATTTAAATGTGTTTCTATAAAGTGTTAGTATGAAGTTGTAATAAACAGGTTAGAATAGGCGAAAACAGTCAAAAAATATATTATAAACATTGATATTACAAACATGTAAGTCAATAATTATAAAGTTTAATCAAAGAGTTAAACTTACTGGTTAGTGTGGAAAATAAAAGAAGATAATTAATAAATAAAAAGGTTAACATAATACACGTGGTAATCTTAACCGATATTTAACATAAAATTCAGTTAGAGGTATAGATTTCTCTTTTTGGCAAACTTTGTTTAATTCTACTTTTGTGTGATAATAAACGTAAATAAGTAAATGATTATGTAAACTATGTTTCGTCTACCACACTACATAATTTGAGATTTCAAACCCCGCTTTTTGGAATTATTCTACTCAAACAATTTTATTTATGGCATGTTTTATTTTTATTTTAAAAAATTAGACAAACATTCTCGGGTTACGAATCACCATATAATAATTAAAATTCTCCTACTTCCGTCATTAAACGTGAAAAATAACGCTTGTGCAATGATGGAAGACTTAGCTAACAGAGAATCGAACCCACGACGCCTGGGTGAGAATTCGACGCATTTGTAATAATGCCATAATGCAAAGGATATTTTAAGGTTTAATGGCTCATGGTGGAAATGACGCACAAGCTCATCGTTTACGTGTTGTATTAACACACTGCTGTAATTTTTAACAATGCTTGATGAAATATGAAATAGCTTCATTTCGATGACTTGAACCAAAAGTTGAAGACATTTTTTTTTAACCAATACATTTCAGAAGCGGCGCGAAGACAACCACAAAATTTTTACCATCTAGGATAGGTATTTTACAACCTCCCACTTCTCTTTGTCTTCCCCCCCCCCGTTTCCCTTAAATCCTCAAAACAATCCAAAAATGGCGTAACCATCTTTACACTGGCTCCGGTAGATTTTCGGTATCAAATAAAAAAAAAACCCAAGTAACATTACAATATACAGAGTTTCTCCCTTATATCATTACACCCATGCTAATTTTGTTTTATTTTTGTTACAGGTAAGAACTCTTCCATAATGAAAATATTGAAAAAACTATATTACACACGTTCCTGTGATGGGGTAAGTGAGTCAATTTATTGATATACTGATATTATGGCTAGTCATTTTTGATATGGTTAATTGTTCACGAATCGTTGTAATGATTCTTAAGAAAAATATTTATTTTATATTTTACAAAATTATTGATATGTGACAGATTTATAAAATATTAAATACTACTACCCTCTAAACTAAGTACATGGCCTTATTATAGTGGTCTGAATTTTATATAATGCTAGTTGTTACCCGCAAAATTCACGGGATGTAATTTGACTTGCCAAGAAAAAGGATTATTTGCTATAATCCACCCATTTCAAATATAGAATAATTTATATTCAATACATCATAGATAGGTACTTTATTAGATTGATAATTTCAGTTAACATCAGTTCCAAATTTGAAAAGTTCACACTCATACGTGGGTAAATTATTTATAATTAATTATTCGTAGTACAGTTCAATAACAAGAGTAAAATATATTTTTAAATATATCAAGGTCTGGTGATTTCATGATACCTTGTAGTGGATATCATGTGGAAGCAGATTCCTAACAATCTGCTTATCTGAGTGCGATTCTCTTCGCATAAGCATCATTGAAGACCCCGATTCTCCTGGATTGGCTGCTGGGGAGATGACCTATCATCCGTTGGAGTTGATGACGATAGTCAGGATGTGACCAGTGTTAGCGATTCATCAATTCATTATACTGTTAAATTTTCAAAATAAGCGGATCAAAAAAATAAAAATTAACAAAAATATATTTTTGGTTTATCAATAGTGTTCAATACTTCTTCGGTAGGCAACAAAGGTCGTATCGTCGCCGGAAAGGGAAAAGTGCTAAAGCGCCATTTTGGGAAATTTACACCAGAGCAATTTAAAAGTTTTTTTTGTTTTACATTAAAATTCACAAGTATTCAGTACCTGGTTGGATTTTTGAAAAAAAACAACTTAGGTTACTCAATGCTCTCATTGAAGCGATAAAAAGCTAAAAAAGTCCCAAACTTGTGTCACTTGAATCAAGCTTTCTTCCAAATGGTAAATAGATTTTAGATGAAAATCTTCAGAATCAAACAAGAGTCAGAGCATTCGATGGAAAAAAAAACTGATCAAAACTGCATAACTCATTTTTGACCAAAGTGTCGCTTAAGCGCTTCGTTTTCTTTCCAGCCACGATATGTTACTGCAGTACTGCGTTTCGGCAATGTACAAAAAAATCGAAACACCAATTATTCGAACGCGGCTGGGTATGATTTATTCCAAAAAGAATTTGATGAATTATTCACCCCGTTCTGTATCGATGAAGGTTTACAAATGCCACGATGGAACACTCAAACAATATGATAATATTCGTAATCGTAAGTGAACCCTAAACCTTCGAAATATTTCGGGTCTGTCGTGATTGAATTTAAATTCTCACGTCAAAATCATTTTACGAGATTGGGAAGTTTCTCATTTAAAATGCAAATACTTCAATAAATTCTAATCACTTTTATCATAATACCTATCTAGAAATTTTAGTGAAAATCTCGTCTAAATTTACATAAGTTATTATTATATTCAAATTTGGGTCGTAAATATTCACGATCTGTTTTCAAGAGAGCTACCATCGCTTTTTAAAGTCCGAAGAAGTTACGGGTGATTCGCCGTAGCATCATATTCAAGAATGTACTAATTTTTAAAGTACAAGGAAACCAGAAAGCACGGATGGTAAAGTAATTTCACTTCTTATGAAACTAATAAAATTCGGTCGTTCAAACTTGTAATTGTCGATAAAAATCTTACTGAGGATTTACTCTCCGTCTTTTGAATGTCGTAAAGTAACAAATTAAATATTATGAAAAAAAAATGTACAAGCCAATTACATTAAGTTTAACGAGTTTTCAAAAAAAAAAAATTTATGTGGAAAAATAAACCTGGTGATGCTTTGTTTGAAGGATTTGTTAGAAAACCCAACCATAGTCAAAATGTCCAAAGCTTTACTCTACAAATGTTCAACAAAATTATTTGATCGATAAAATATGTTAATGTTACATACGTCAGATATAAAACCAATTTTAAAAGGTTTCAGTTGCCAAGGTCCTCAAACGATACACTTAAATAAACACTTTTAAAAGCTTATAACTCCCATTGTAATGCTTATTTTAGCTTCCAGTTTGCAATACTATGCAGAAAAAAATACGTGACTATAACGAACGACTGTAAAATATATTTTTTTGTAAAGTTTAATTTTATTGTTGAAATTGGAATTAACTATAGAGCATCAATGGTTATTTTTTTATAAATATTTGAATAATATAAATAATCAACAACACATATATGAAACAAAAAAAGAATTTCAGAACTTATAACTTACCTTTTCAGACTCTCATATCCTTAAATTCATTAAAAGAATCTCAACATAATCTGTCTCTCGACGAATAGATATACACATTTTAACCAAATCCTCTATTGTACGACGAAATCAGAACGTTCATTTTTTTATTTCGCATTCATGCCCTAAATTGAAATAAAATAAAATAAATCACACTTATAATTTTTTAACTTAATAAATGTGTCTATTTGATGGGACCTGCCAGGTAAGTATGTTTCTGTATATTTTATTATTTAAACTAGAAATTAATATCTAATAATAGAAAATAAGATCGGTGCAGCGCCCTTGAGGTGATTTTTCTTTAAAACGGTGCTATACAAATCATCCAAATATTATTGTTATTATTATTAAAAAAAGACAATGGTCACAACCGACTAATTTTTTTTTAATTTCTGTTTTATATTAGTGTTGTTAATTATTGATATTTTTAAATAGTTATTTTTTTATTCAGAAATATGTCGCTATCCTAAACTGCCATGTTAGATTAGTTAACTTTTAATCTTTGAAAGTGTTTGCAGAATATTTTGCATAATAAACACCATGTATTTTAGGTTCAGAAGCACTTCACAAACAAACCTCACACACAACAGCAGGTAAACAACAAAATAACCTGATGTTAACATAAAATAATCAATTCCAACTCACTCCAAAACCTTCTCTAACAAACAGCCGATGCAAAAGTTCTGACGTTAATGAATTATTGTGAAAACGTCGTCCTATTCAGGGTTTGATGGTTCCCAGAGTGTGTACAGTAAATATTTAAGGGCGGCAGGTGCTCCCAGGAAGGATAACAGGATGCTAAGAATTGATGGAATATTAAATTTAATGAAAATAGTACCCTTATGGATATTGCGAATGTATATTGTCTTTATGGTAAGGTGTGTGTTGGGTTGTCTATTAAGTTTTTGAAACCCATTGACGTAGAATACACAAACTATATCGGCTCTTAGAAATCAATATCGTCGCCGGAAAGGCTAAAGGGCTGAAGCCCAATTTTGGGAAGCTTACACCAGAGCACTTTAAAGTTTTTTTTTTACAATAAAATTCACAAGTCTTCAGTACCTGCTTAAATTTTGAAAAAAATAATCAACTAAGGTAACTCAATGCTCTTATTGAGTTATCTGAAGCGACAAAATCTAAAAAAGAGTCCCACATATGTGTCGCTTGAGACAAGCCTTCTCTCAAATGGTAAATATATTTTAGATGGCTGAAAGGCCTTAAAAATCTTCAGAATTAAACGAAAGTCAGAGCATTTAACGCAGGAAATCAAACTGATTAAAACTGCATTTATTTTTGACCAAATTTTATTTTCAACCTCTTTGCATTTCTAGCGACAATATTACCAAAGTACCTACCTCCATATAAACATGTATTTTTTACTTATTTAAAAAAAAACACTCATTTTATATACGGTTGAATAAAGGACGTATTTTTTTCACATTCCGTTACAGTGAATCAAGTTATTACAAACCATAGTTTTTTGACTGATAATTAGGTTGTGATCGAGATGTACTCGGTCACTTTACTCTATCCGGGGAGCAGCGCATCAACCAACTTTTCCATCCCAACCAATTCATTCACCGTCATTTTTAAAATTTGATATTCCAAAGCTTTTTAGAGTAATACTGAAAAAAATGTTCAGTAACAGAACTGTATTTGAAAAACAAAGTTTTTTTTGTTAAATAATTTCTATCGAATTCCGGCGAAAATTATTCTGCTGGAAATGTTAATGTGATATTCTCCGTAAATTTATAATATTATATATACCTTTACTAAACTAAGACACATAATAATTCTCGTTTTTAGTCACACGCACGTTTTAAATCCTAATGAAATTCAAGCGTCTCCGCTATCGCATATACTGCACAAGAGTCCATACTGATCCCAACCGTTTGGGGCCAGTGGGGCCATAGCATCCCCTTTTGGGGTGTATTGTTATCTTGAAGGTACTGAGGGGGAGATGAGGTAGAATAGAGGAAGGTTGGTGAGTATCTGGCTATTCAGATCTGGTCACCAAACACGGCTGAAGCAATTTCAAGAAGCGTTTCAATTTTGAATTGTGGTCTTTCAGTGCAAAACTTTAACTTTCAAAGTACGAGTATCTACCACTCTGGTAGATACTCTTAAATACACCTGGCATAAGGTTTATTCCGATTCATAAAATCCCACTTTGTAACCTATTTTCTTGTATATTTACACTTACGCCTCATATTGGATAAAACTATTTTTTGAAAGCTTTTTGATGTCTCCTCTCAAAACGGAATGCGTTCGAACGACCCCTTCAAAGGTTAGAAATGTAAATAAACTGTCGAAGTATCGGGAACTACACACACCCAGTGTCTTTATCACGTGATTCGGAATGCGTCACGTGTTTGAATTGCAGATTTCCCCCCCGTTCTGCAAGAAACTAATGGAATTTCAAATATGGAAATATTCGGTTTCCGTTTTCCAAATAGCGCCACCTGTGCTCGCCAGTTCTACGTTACTCATGGCAGGAAAATGTATTTTAGAAACAAAGAAAACTAAACAAAATAAACGACATGCAATTATCAATACAAAACAATCTTGCACAGATTAATTTTTTTCACTTTCTTTATGTACTCATATTCTGAGACAAAAATTTTTTTTAATTAGATTTTTTTAATTATCAAAGCAAAACTAAAAGCTCTTTTACATCTGGTACTTTGACGAGACTTTTTTACGACGTTTTTTTTAATGTCTACTTCTCTGGAGTTTTACTACTCGGAACCAGTATGACATGGCATTCCCAAGTAAGGAGTATGGTGAATGAGAGCTATGGATGAAGAGATCAGTGAAAGGTACTTGACTATTAGCACCAGTATGAAAATAATATTTCAAATGAACTATTGTAAGACTAAAAACAGTGGAGGATTGGTAGAAGAAAGTTAATATGTATGGGGTTAATCAAATTTTCTTACAGAACTTAACTAATATGGTAGAAACTCTTAGTATCGCCCTCGTGAAAAACCAACATTGCAAAACGTTGCTTAAAATGGCTTTAGTCGTTATAAGGGAACGTCCGAGGAAAACATAGCATGATCAAGTGAGTCAAATACTTGAATCGGGCCACGTGATGAGTCAGAATAACAGAAGATTATGTATGAATGTGAATGAAGCCATGAGTGTGTGCCAAGACAGAGTTGTGTGGCAAACCGTCCTCTCTGCCTGCCCCTGCCGAAACGGCGTTATGGTTAGTTGGTTACATATCTGAATAGCCAGGTACCTCCTAATATATCTCTTATTTACCTTCTTCCCCTTACCCCTACCTCTTAAGCCACAAAACAAATTCCAATCAGGGATGCCATAGTCCCACTGGCTCCGGGCAGTTGGGACCCTTCGGTATTACCATTAATAAAATTAAGAAACGTTTCGATTCCGAAAGGGTTTTTATTTTTAGTTTTATTTTATTCACAAACGAAGCCAAAAGACTTTATTTAAAAAAGGAACTGAAATTTTAAAAGCTTGTCTTGGACCTAGGATTTTAAGGACACAGGATAGAGTAAAAAATAATATTTTAAGCAATCTCCATTGTATTATCAACTGGAAAAAAAAAACATTTATCACAAAAAGAGTACGGTCACTTAATATTACCAAAATAAATCAAAACGAAAAAAAAAACAAGATGAAACGGCTGTAAAATTATTGTATTAAAGTATGTTACAATGTGTGATTTGAAAAAAATACCATGTTTTCGTTTATTCGGCTTTCCAAAGTTACAGCGGACCGAGCTAACTTTGCATATTCATATATTTCTAATACGAATGGATATATATTTATTCGGAAGCGGAAACTCCGCTGTCTATTTTTGTGTTTTTCGCACTGATAATTGCAAAAGTTTTGGCCGCCCCCATTATCAGCATATTTCAGTAAAGCTTTAAGCTCTGCCCAAACGCTGTTCCAACCAAAACCCAATGAACACAGGCGCGAAAAAAATTCGGCTCAATATTTCTTGAATTTGAATCTAAATATTTAGAAAATTTTAATTTATCATTATTTTGTGAAAATGATTATTATTTATTTTTTTATTTTTAAGAAAGACAAACTTATCCGGGTAACAAATAATCTCTAAATATTTGAAAAATTCTTACTACCGTCACACTAAGTGGAAGATGTTGCTTGTGCAATGTTGTAGGACTGAACTAAGAGAGGAATTTAACCCATGCGCCCCGGTGGGAATCCAACGCGTTTGTCCACTCAGCTACTAACCGGTCAAAATGTATAACTTTATAATTGGTTCGTTTGCAAAAGTATTACTTGTTTCTCTTTAAAAACATGTATCGGACTTTTTTACGGCGGAATCCTCCGGTTATTAGAAGAAATCAAAGTTTGAAGTATCGAAATTCTTATTGTGCCAACCTTATTCTTTAAAGTTATATATTTAAAAAAAAAAATTCAATCGATCAAAAGTATGGATTTAGTATGTTGATTTTGCGATGGTGGAAGCATTTTTTCTTCATTCGTAAATACCAATGTGTGGACGTATTTAAAAAAACCTTTCATTTGTGGTATATGGTTTCAGTATTGCCCTGGTAGGAAGCGAAACATTGCGGAAAATGACATTATCTGGTACTAAGGAACCATCTATTTCCTCATAATAACAAAAATAATAAATGGCTGATTTCTATAGCGCCATTTTCTTGGAAGAAATATCAGCTCAAGGGCGCTTTACAACATAATTAACATAACCTACAGCTTAATCACTAAGACTAATATCTAGTGGCGTATAAATTATAACTAATAACTATGACCTTACAGCTAAAACTTATGATTAGTCACTTAAAATTTAAACTTTAAACTTAAACTTATGACTGAGAATTCTGTCTAACAACTAAAACTAATTAATATTGACTTATGCCTAATATTTATAACTAGTGACATACAACTAACATATTAACATTAACATATCTTTTCTCTCCCACATCTATTAGTCGCATAACACCTCTTAAATTGGGGATGCCATAATCCTACTTGCTCCAGGCAGAAGGCACT
Organism: Drusus annulatus; assembly: GCA_022651775.1. NCBI lineage: Eukaryota > Metazoa > Arthropoda > Insecta > Trichoptera > Limnephilidae > Drusus > Drusus annulatus. The sequence goes on from JAGWCC010000709.1 coordinate 309,315, forward strand.
GTAATCATATGAAAATGTTACATATTTTTTGTAGATATTTTTTTGTATTTTTTGGATATAGTTTTCTCATTGATTTTAGTTTCTTTCATCGAAAATTTATCAGTAATTAAAACATATTTTCATATTGCGGACGCCACCAACGATATAAATAATACAAAGTAATTTCAACGACAACAGCTTGTAGGTCTGAGCCTCCGGTACGTGTTGAAGTAAGTTATTAACACGACAGGCTTATCGGTCGGTAACACGCAGACTGTAGGTGACTTTATTACCGACCCGCCGAATATTCTGTTACTTGCACAACTCGGCTGTTGTCTGCAACTTCAAACTATTCGCGCCCCTGAGAACTTTGCATACGCCATGTGCTGAACCTGTTTACAGGGCTGAATTTAGGCCCAGGCAACTGAACAAGCTGCCTGGGGCGGCTAATTACAGGGGGTGAACTTTCTCCAAACTTCTAAAAATTGTTTAGTTTATTTTAGATGGCTGAAGGGCCACAAAAGTCTTCAGAATCAAACGAGCAGAAAAAAAACTCATTAAAACTGCATATTTAACTCATTTTTTACTAAAGTTTATTTTTTAAGTGAATACCGCACAAGATTCCCAACTGCTCCTAACCGTCTGGAGCCAGTTGAACTATGGCATTCCCAATTAGAGTATGTTGTGAAGCTAAAGGTAATGGAAAGGGAAAGGAGATGGGGAAGAGGAAGGTTGGGAAGTACCTGGGTATTCAGATCTGGTCACCAAACACGGCTAAAAGCTATTTCAAGCAACGTTTCATTTCAAGCAATGGTGGTCTTTCACCAAAGCTATATTTAGAGTATCTAACACTCTGGAACGTGTCGCAAATATACTTTTTGTTATTTTATTAAAATAAAAGTTATTAGCGCACGCCGGGCTTAAACCCTTGATCTTTGGATTCGTAGTCGAGCACCTAACCACTCGACTATGAAGGCCGTCAACACATGCAGTACATTTCTATTCATATGAATTTAACTGCAGATTTAAAAAAAACAGTTCTTCTCTTGAAAGCAGTGGACAAATATTTTACGACAATTTACTGCCGGCTCGTTACCTAAGCACACCCCTGTTGCTTGGTAGTTTTCTGTATGGCTGTGTGTTATATATTATGTAGATATGTACCCATTGTGAGCAAAGTAGCACCGAAACGGCGTACGAGACTTTTAAAAACGAAGTGAACACCTATTCAGTGTAGGTTCATTTCTAAAGAGAAAGCGTTCGTAAGCAAAATGCTCGAGACGGGTAAGAGTGAGATAATGCAGGTTTCTAGAATTTAATATCAACTTCGGTTGTGTAATGCATTTTTTGTAGTAATAACGCGCAAGAAAATTATCTAGCTAGATCAAGTTGAACTATGGCATCCAAATAGAAGAAAAAAAATGTTAAGACGAAAGCTTATCTTAATGTCAAAGATTTAAGGGTATATATCTGATCATTCAGATATAGTAACAACATATTAGTAAAGATCATTTATATTAAAACTTTGAAACCAAGGCGAAACACCTATTTTCTATCAGTGATACCACAAATGCATATTTTTTTCGTTTTTATTATTATTATTATTAATATCTTGCTAACGTATATAGCAATCCTGATGAGTTATAAAAACTTACTCTGGGACAATGGGCATTAAAGAAATACATGAGTTACAATAGAATACAGAGATTAAACTAACACAAATCAAACAATATAATGCAATATAATATAATAAGAAATACAGTGTAAAATAAATAAATAGGTACTAAGTATTAATATAAGATACAAAATAATAAATAGAAGTAAATAAGGATGTTCTTAGGCTCCTGGAAAAGAAAACTGATTTCGAAATTAGGTATTTTCATCTTTAAACGAATTTAAAAAATATTCTTCTAAAGCATTATTTTGGATTTTTTTATGAAAATAAACTATTTTTATATTTGATTCGTCCGGTTGTGAGTACGAACCCCCATAACCTCCAGAGTGTTAGATAATCTCAGTATCGCCCTGGTTACATACCACCATTTAGAATCGAACGTTGCTTGAAATGGCTTTAGCCGTGTTCGTTGATCAGATCTAAATAGCCAGGTACTTACCAACTGACGGTTGGAAGCAGAAGGAACTCTTGCGTGGTATTTGCTCAGTAGCCAGGTTCTTTCTTACCTTCATCTTCTCCATCTCCTTCTCCTCCCCACTACCTTAAACCTCACAACATACCCCAATTGGGAATTCTATACTCTTTCTGGCTCCAGACGGTTGGGAGCAGTTGGGACGCTTGTACGGCTGTCACTTAAAAAAAATAACATAAAACTAAACATCTTACCATTGTCACAGTTACAGCGTAATTTCCGTTAAGAGTTTAATTTCATTTTCTTGGAAAAAAAGGCCATGACATTAGGAATAAAATCAAGTCAAGTGTGGTAATTACATTTTATTTCCGAATTAGAATTTAATTAAATTAGAATTTTATTATTGTGTGGTTATTTTATCGCGCTTTGTTCTCGTGGAAATAATCGAATTTGCGTGTTATTTGCCGCGCTGGTATTTAATTAAATACGAATTATTTCAACAAATCATCGTTATGGTTCAATCGTCGAATCACAAACTAGATTTGATCTCATCAAAGGATAATGTAACGGATCGCTGGCTTTATTAATTAATAAAATATTGGTTATTAATCGTTTGACCGTGCAACGGTTACCCCAGAGAAAATTCACGCCATCGTGAATTTGGTATCGATAAAAATATAATTTTCAGCTTTTTTAAACAAAAGGCATTATTTCGTTTACGTATGTACACAAATAATTTTTGTTCTGAATTTTAAAAAAAAATTCGATATATTTTTTTAATATCATAATTGAACCTCCGTGATCGAGCGGTTAAGGTTCTCGACTTAGAATCTCGAAGTTGTGGGTAATTATTGTGTATTATTTCAGGTTTCATTAATCAAAAACCCTACATAGTAAGTTCCAGAGTGGTAAATTTTCTAGGTGTTGCCCTGGCGAAAGACCACCATTTCAGAAAAGGAACGTTGTTTGAGATGGCTTTAGCCGTGTTTGGTGATCAGATTTGAATAACTAGGTACTTCCCAACCTTTATCTTCTCCATCTGCTTCCCATCTCCACTACCTTCAGCCTCACAACATACCCCGATCGGAGATGTCTTAATCAAAGATGTGACACTCTTGTGCTGTATTAAAAAAAAAACTATTTTTGGGTTATGTTTCAGGGTCGAAGATAAATTGAGTGACCATAGCGTAGTAACCGGACCCCTTCCCCGCCTACTTTAGTTTTACAAAGTTATACTACGTCATTATTTTTTTTTTCTTTGACTTGTGTAAAAAATTGGAATTCTACTTAATACCTTACTTTATGATATTTTTGTTATAAAGATCACCGTAAACTGATATTTTTCTGTACATTTATTTGTGGTACTTCTATGTTTATGATCTATATTATATATATTTTTTAAATACATTATTTTTTTAAAATTAAGATTTCGCCCGCAGGCAATGGCTCCAAGCATCAAACTCATGTTACCGACAGCATCAAAAAAAATAATAAAAAATACAACTTACCAAGTAGCGAATAAAATGTAAATTTTTACTTCTATTTTTATTTAAAATGCATTCAAAGGAAGATGAATCTAGCAGATTGCCTCTGTTTCATACTATAGCAAGACATAAACAACTGCTTTGCGTACCATTTAATATGAGCCAAATGTGCTCATTCATTGCTCCGCCTCAGAAAAGGTTCAGACTTTTATTGTAGAATGCCAAGTGCAGGCTTTTCGCACAGCTTCCGGGGCCAATGGGATCTCCCGACCCCTTTTAAGCTGAAGCCTTTACAGCCTCAGTTCACTGCCTCACTGCCTGCACAGTGCTCCCTTGTCCACCCGCTCCGCCCAAACACCACCCACCGCTCGTAAACTACAGCCTTCGAGGTGTTGTCAAAAGCCAGCAGATGGTTTTTATACCAGGAACTATGCATATAAAATACATTGTTGGTCTCTTGCTTCATTGTTAACGTGGAAACGATTTAGTAGGTGTTTGTCAATATGGCTGCCTTATGATCATTGTTTCAGAAAACCAGGGTTGTTATGTCCAGGCACGGCTTATTTGCTTAATATAATAAATTCAATACAATCCAGTACAATACAATCAAAATCGCACGGCAAATGCTTCTTATGTAAGAGAAAACGGATTTCCTAAAGATTACCACTGTGGAACGTCCCGATAGTATATATAATTTTATAAAAAATAAATGAAAAATAATTTTGTATATGACCACATATATTATTTTATTTTTTATGATCGACCGGTTTCGCTTAGCCTAAGCATCATCAGGGTACAAAATTAAACCAAACAAAAAATATGAAGTGCGCGGTTATATATACACACAGGTAGAACAAAATATAATATTATATATATGTATATATATATATATACATATATATAGATTTCCTAAAGATTACCACTGTGGAACGTCCCGATAGTATATATAATTTTATAAAAAATAAATGAAAAATAATTTTGTATATGACCACATATATTATTTTATTTTTAATGATCGACCGGTTTCGCTTAGCCTAAGCATCATCAGGGTACAAAATTAAACCAAACAAAAAATATGAAGTGCGCGGTTATATATACACACAGGTAGAACAAAATATAATATTATATATATGTATATATATATATATATATATGTATATATATATATATATATATATATATATATATATATATATATATATATATATTTATATATAAAACAAAAAACAAAATATAAAATAAAATTACAGAACAATGATAAAATTTATGATTCATATAGTATATATAACCGCACACTTTGTATGTTTTGTTTAGTTCAATTTTGTACCCTAATGATAATTAAACTAAGGTCAGTCATAAAAATTGAAATAATGTCCGTGGTTTAATACAAAGTTATTATTTCATTTTTACTATATTGCTATATATTTATTGTTTCAAAGTTTATTTTGTAAAACTTCATTTGGATTTAAAAGTATATTCGTTATTAATAAATAGAAAGTTGCTTTAAAAAAAAAAAACTAATAAAACGTTTTATGACATACTTATATTTACGTGCAACATCTATTTTGCCTTTCTAAGGCATTGCCAAATAATGCTTTCTGTAAACACGTATTCCACCAAAAATATTATTTACGTTTTAACTCTGAAGAAATAGATTCCATTTCCAACAAGAAACCTACATTTTAAAACATCAGAACATTGCGAAACTTATCTCGGATAAGGTGAGCTCATTTGTTTGCGAAATCTTAAAATACGTAAAGGAGATTCCACAAAAGAATGATTACAAGTACCATTATTCCAATCACGCAATCATTAGGGGTAATGGCGAAGTAATTCACCCTGTTATTACTTGTCATAATAAAAGACGGATTTAATAAATGGCCGGGGAGGGATGGACAGTTATCACTCAGAGCATCCCTTTGTTCCCGGTGAAAACTTACGATCCACCCTTTGTTAAGAGTGGTTGTACGCAGTGATGTAAATTCCACTAGATAAGCCCGCAGCTAATATTAGACATTGATTCAACAATCAATGTTTTGACCTGTGGTCTGAATGCTTTCGTTAGTCCTTCACTGTGGTATTTTTTAAATTTAAAAATCACTCCTTTATTCTTTATTTAAATTTTGCCATAATAATAAACAAAGAGTCACGTGATTTCCAATGATTCAATCATACCAAAATTTTAACTGGTTACACCTTATAACCGGCTCAATATGAAGTGAATCTATGACATATCTACTATCTATGTCCGGAATATCCGGAAGGAATGCGAGGCTGATGTGAGCGTAATGAATAAGATCAAGAAAAATACGCTTAGATGGTTTGGGCATGTAAAGCGAATAAACAAAAAAAGAAGTGTAAAAAACATTTGACGCAAAAGTGAATGGAAGAAGAAGTCGAGAACGCTCAAAGAAGACATGACCCGATTACGTGAATCAAATACTTGATTCGAGCCATGTAAAGAGTCAGAATAACAGAAAATTATGTATGAGACAATGTATGAATGTGAATGAAACAAGCAGTGTGTGCCAGGACAGAGTTGCATGCCACTCCGTCCTCTCTGCTTACCCCTGCGGAGAAACGGCGTGATGGTTAGTTGGGTAGTTATGTCCGGAATAGACGTTTATTGACTCTCTCGTAACATGGTGTTTTTTTATTACTAAGAAGGGCAACTTTAAAATAATATTCAAATTTCCTTCTGGGAAAGGGTCACATGGTGACGAGTAGTTGGATGTATCTGAGTGATATAGAGCCAATAAGCGTCCATTCCGGACATGAACAATATATATATACTATAGATTTACTTCAAATTGTACTAGTCTGAAGATACCCGTCATAAAGTGAAACCAGTCTGGTCTTAATAAAACTAGTCGAATAAAGTTTTAATTGTTGTATTAACAAACCATTATTATGGAATTCCACCACGACTTAACTGTTTCAAAATTAGAAATAAAATAATTTTATCACATACATGAATGAATCAAAAAGAGTAAAAATAGTTAACAATATTTAATAAATTTTATTATTAAATTCTGTTGGTTTTCAATGCTGTATCGTGACAGCGGTTTCTGTGTTGAAAGCCTCTTGATATGCACAAATAGTCATGAAATTAATTGTTAAGGGTCAGCACCCAAAAAACGCACTTTTTGGCTTTCTAATTAAAAAAATACTATGAATAATTTATATGTTAATTCTATACGAGTAATTAGGCAAATGTCTAAGGTTTCCAGTGAATACAGTATTTAAACAGTAATTTTTAAATAATTCACAAAATGCATACTAGAATTTTAGGTAAAACGCATAAAAATGGCTGCGCTGGTTTTCAAACTGCACATTTATCTGACATTTTAGTATGTTTTTCATAGAATTTAATAGATTTCAGCTTAAAAATTTTATTCACTGGAAACCTTAGACATATTCCTAACTGGCTATGTAGAATTTACAGATAAATTATGTGCAATATTGCTTGTATGAGAAAACTACAAAGTGACGTTTAGCACCATTATGAGTGCTGACCCTTAAGTTTTGTTACAATTAAATAAATAAATACATAAAGTATTTCTTATCAAATAAATCGACCTCTTTTCCTATTACATACTTAAAATCTAGTATAAATTATGTCAAAGGGGAGTATGGCTTGAATGGCTTGAATGGCATAAATGATATCAAGAAATTTTGCGTGCAAGAGTTGGGTTGTTTTCAAGTCATGCGCCATATAAAAAGGTGAATTGATGGCTGGAAAATCCCGTAAAGTAGGCCTCATAAAATAGTTTATATCCCGCTGGATGTAAATAAAGAGGGTGGATCTCTAGTGGAAAGATTTTAAGAATTCTTCGGAAACAATGTGCCTATTTTGGGATAAGACTTTCTTAAAGCTGCCTAAAATGAAGATTTTACACTAGTAAATAATTCATTGCGAGATAAAAATGTTTATTTATTTATGTATGCCCGTTAAAGGTTTTTTACACAAATATTAACATTGTTTATAAACAACATACTTTAATTATTTTATTTACGTGAATTCCGCACAAGAGTCTCAACTGCTCCCAACCGTCTAGAGTCAGTGAGACTATGGAAACCCCAATAATGGTATGTTGTGAGGCTGAAGGTAGTGAAGAGGGGAAGGAGATGAGGAAGGGAAGCTTGGGAACCAAACACGGCTAAAGTCATTTCAAGCAACGTTTCAATTCTGAATGGTGGTTTTTCACCAGGGCGATACTTGGAGTATCTACCACTCTGGAAAGTGCCGCAAATATACTATGTTTTATTTTATATCAATTAAATATTTTATGACTCATATTTATTAAATAAAAATTATTTGCGCACCCCGGGTTTGAAACCGCGACCTCTAGATTCGTGGTCGAGCGTTTTACCACTCGACCATGCAGGCCGTCGATAAACATAAACAATTGCTACAAATGTTGTACAAGAAAGACAAAAATACAATTGAAAACAGGTACATCCATAGTTAAATAGTTTCTACAATTAATTTACCTTAACTAGATGAAAAAAAGTATACTCAGGTATTTATTTATGCCCGAGTGGGCTTTTACAACAAATTTGTACAATCTATTTATGACAGGTATGATATGATAGTACATGATTTATAAAAAAATAAAACAAAAAAGTACATACTTCTTGAATAATAAAATTAAATCAACTTAAACATATAACCAGTGGATGAGTACAAAATATAGTGTAAAATTTAACAACAATAATACATATAAAAAAAATAGAAGAGAAAAAAATCACTGTTGTGTGGTAGACTGTGTATATTTCACCGAAGTATTTGTGAAGAGTTTGTTTGATCACTAATACAGAATCACCAAATACATTCACATTCCCAAATCTATCACCAAGACTATGCAGTCGATTTATAAGTGCTTGAGTCTGATAGTTGGTATTAAAATTGTCGTAGAAAATGGTAGCAATTCGTTTAGTACTTATGTTGTGATATTCAAGTACTAAGTATATCAACAACATCGAAGTGTTTGATTCCCAGATGTTAAATTCGTCGCAAAATAGTGTAGTATTGTGAGGTTGAAGTAGAATTGTCACAATAATATGTTATCGTAAAACTTGCTGTAATGTTATATAAACTATGATCTCGTTAATATTTCGAGCACGTTTTTCCTTTTAGGGCTATTCCTACTTCTTTAAAATAGCTTAACGGGAAAATTTTGGGAAAAAAGTATTTTATGTATCATCATCCAGTGACTTTAAAACCATGTATGGCCGTGCTAAAAATGTGGATATTCGGAAATAATGCAAGGCTGATCTAAACGTAATGAATAAGATAAAGAAAGGGACGCTTAGATGGTCTGGGCATTTAGATCGAATGAACGAAGAAAGGAGTGGGAAAATAATATATGACTCGAAAGTGAAGAAAATATCGAGTGAATCAAATACTTGAGACGGGCCATGTGAAGAGTCAGAATAACAGAAGTGTGTGTATGAGACGATGTATGAATGTGAATGAAACAAGGATTGTGTGCCAAGACAGAGCTGTATGGCGGTCCATCATCTCTGCCTATCTCTGCGGCGAATCGACGTGATTTTTTGTTTGTTAGTTTTATCAAGTGAATTTTTGAAGAAATGTACACCCATTGTGTTTTATTTGGCTATTTATATGTTTTATGTGAGAAATCTGACCCATCAAAATACAGTCTTAGATAATAGCATCTATTTATCAAACGATATATCAACCAAGAGTTCATCAACTAGCATCATTTTTGAACTGGTTAATAAAGTGCTTACTAGGTTTTGGAAAAAAAAAAGTTAGTATATATGTATATTCCATTGGTTTTTAAACTAAGTAAAAGCAACATTTAAAGGATGAATTTTAGAACCTTGGTCTCACACAGACCTTAAAAAGTAACGATTTATAGAAAATTTTATCCAGGCAGGAGGAAGGGATGTCTATGGGGTGGGGAGACTTTTATATGAAGTTAAACTGAGCAAAATTTAGAATGAATGGCGTTTAATACGATACACAATTATATTACGGGGATAGGGTAGATGGCCGAGACTTTTGTGAGGCTGAACGTAGTGGGAAGGAGATGGATAAAATTAAGATTGGGAAGTTTCTGGCTATTCAGATCTGGTAACTAAACACGGCTAAATCCATTTTAAGCAATGTTTCGATTCTGAATGGTGGTCTTTCACCAGAGCGATACTGAGAGTATCTACCGCTCTAAGTGATGCGGGTGTGCGGAAGCGGAATGAATGAGCGGAAGATGTTGCTTGTGCAATGATAGAAAACTTCAAGCCAGCAGAGGGATTTAACCCTCGACCCCCGGGTGGGAATCTGACGCGTTTGTCCACTCAGCTACTAACCGAACTTACTAACTATTTTCTTGAAAGTTGATAAAACCTTCATACACTTTTATTTCATGCATATGTTGATACATTTAGAGATTATTTTTTCAAATTGTTCCAAATTTAATGTACACAAACATGTTGATTCACATGTACATATCATTCAAAAGTTGACAGTGCTACAAACCTGTTTTTTTTAAATTGCTGCCTTTGCTTCTAAGTCCCTCATATATAAAAGTCACAAAGGCTAATTCGTAAATTATTTAAATTTACGATTTGGCTTAAAAAAATATTTTGATTGATAAAATTGTCAATGGTATTATAGACAGCCCTGACTTATTGAACCTTATTTCATTTTACATACCAAAGAGAACTACTCGATCCAAAATTTTATTTAGCTGTCACAATAACATCAGGACTGGGTCTTTTAGATACTCGCTTGTACCTAGATTGCATGTAGTTGGTAATACATACGCAGAGGTCGCTGATGTATTTAACTGCACGGAATGTAGATACAAGAAGGCTATAACATCATAATTCTTTGATCAATAATCTTTTTTATGTATTCAAACACTATTTTCTACTACTCTACAACCATTCCTTATTTTGTTTGTGCATATAATTCTCATTTTTTCACTGTCAATTGCAAACATTTTAAAGTAAAAGCCCTCTGGGGCGTATAAAATAAAATAAATAAATTAATGTTTAGTAGTATCAGTATTTTTTTGTTTTTTTTTAAATTAAAAATATTTTTTTTGCAATTTTATTTTGTCAAAAAAAATCTTACTCTCAATACGAGCATGTGCATTATTCCATATAAATATCATAGTATAACGGATGAGTCAAAGTACTAGCTGAGGGAGGTAATCAATTATTTATGAGGGAAAAATGCTGAATTATTTTCTCCGTTACCGATTTCTATTGATATAACTTTCATTGGACCATGATATTACAATTTTATCTTTGCAAAGCGCACTGACTAACAATGCCGAAGGGTAATTATTTCCGATAGTCGAAGCAAAGGCGACTTCAATGAAGTCCCGCGAAGTATTCATCGGGTTCTTTTCTCTTCCATTCTCGAATAAGGACATCTTTTGTGTGCAACTTCTTTTGCTTTGACGAGCTTCGCGGGAATTGGCGTTCACCGAGATTGCTTCCGTGGAAATGTGCAAATCAATGAAACTGCAGCTGAGATCAGACGATATATTCGCAGGATTCAAAATTGAGAGATAATTGGGTATCTTGCAATTTCCGTTTTGCCAGACCTTTTACTTTATGAGAATGTAAGAAAATATATGATATTTCAGTCTCAAAATGCAACAAAGTAATATTAACCCTAAATGTGCTGTACTTTAAACCTGCAAATTATTAAAATATTATGTCTAACTAACAGAGAGGTCGGACCGCCATATAACTCTGTCTTGGCACACACCTCATACATACTCTTCTGTTATTCTGACTCTTCACATGATCCGATTCAAGTATTTTATTTACTTGATCGTGCCATGTCTTTCTCGGGTGCCCTCGATCCATATTCTTCCATTTACTTTCGCATCATATATTCTTTTCACACTCCTTTCTTTGTTCATTCACTCTACATGCCCAAACCATCTAAGCGTCCCTTTCTTAATCCTATTCATTACGTTCACATCAGCCTTACATTCTCTCCCGATATCCACATTTTTAAGACGGTCATACATGGTTTTACCGCACATATGTCTCAGGGATCTCATTTCCACAGCATTCACTCTACTTTCATCCTTCCTCTACAATGTTATGTCAAAAAAGTTTAAAAGAAAAATATATTTAAAAAATATATGGTAGACACGAATATGAGAGTGATGCATACACGTAAAATGCATGATACTTGAAATTAAAAAAATCAAAGCAAAAATAATATATGTGGGTACGTAGCCATGCTATTCGTATTTTATAATGATGATCCAGTGTTAATTAAAAGATGTTTTAAATTAAACAATTAACTAATTTTCGTAGAAAGCAATAACTTTGTGGTTTGACATATTTATTGAAATGAAAAATTAACTTGGTATAAGACCACATATTTTATTTGTTTTTTTTATGACCGACCGGTTTCGCTTAGCCTAAGCTTCATCAGGGTACAAAATTAAACTAAAATTTGATTAAAAAGTTTAATTTTGTACCCTGATGATTCTTAGACTAAGCGACACCGGTTGTTCATAAAAATTATACTAAAATATGTGGTCTTATAAAAAGTTTTTTTTTTCTTTCATAAATTACTTATTTATTTAATTTATTTTATCCACTCAAGTGGGCTTTTACATATAAAAGAAGGTACATTTTACAGTAATACAAATGTTTTTTTTTTTCAATTTCCGATTATAGTTGGTTTGTGTCGTAGAATACTAATTAGCATAACTCTTATTTCATTTCTCTTCGTAGAATTAAGTGTTTTTCATATCCGCCAATATTAGCCCACGTGAAGTTAGCTCCATTAAAAAAAAATAGCACAAAAAAGGGTACAGAAAAAAGTGCTCATTACAAATAAGCCTCGACTTGGGGCAGAAAGACGAAGGGGGTTATTATTGCCCCGTTATTGGATGCTGAAAGCGCCCCATAAAAACTGAAAACGTACGTTTTTCACTATTCAAAAGCGCAGTCTTTCCTAATATAAATGCAAACCTGAAATGAAATTTATCCGACGTTTATGTAAAACTCTGTTTTCATATCAACAATTTATTTGGCTCTGCTGGAAAATTTTTAGTGCTATCCTCCGTGAATTCTTTTATTTTCAATTTGATGCATCTCGCTTATTATCAAATTCTGCATAAAGCAATAAAGTTAAAACAGCTGAAAATTTCATAATTTTAATATTCACCGCTTAATATATGATAATTGCGCTAAATTATTTTTTTGACTGATACGCAGAGCAGTCAAGTATTTGATAAATTCAGTCACTGGTGAAATAAAAATAATAATGCATTCATTATTATATAGGTTAGCCAAGGTTTTTTAAGGTACATGTGAATGTGAATTTAATGATTCTCTATACATAGGGTACATAGTTCAAAAAAATTCTAACAGTAATTTGTTTTGACTTTAGAATCACTGAGGTGAGGTTATGTTTTCATTTTCTATTGGTTTTATCAATTAAATCTGATTGAATTGAAAAGCGTTATTTCAAAATATATGTATAACATTACCCTTTGGAACCCTCGGGTTAGGAGGTAGTGTTTGATTTTTCGTCTGGTTCCATGAGTCTATCGACTGAAATTCTAAACTTAATTCTAGAATAATGGTTTCCAAACAAGTAATACCCTTAAATGCAAACATTTTCTTTTTGATCTGAAAAACATCCGCATGGAATTCAAAGGGGAGTGGAATAGAAATTGTTTTATGCCCTTAAAAAAGTTAAAAGTTTAGGGGTGGTTTTGAGAGTGGATATAATACGAATCTTAAAAAAGTATTGTGCATTCAGGAGGTAAAGAAAACATTTTTACAATTAATCTTTTTTTTAATTTCGCACTAGTCCTTATTTCCTGAAGCCAGTAAAACTATTGCAAAACCTAATTTGTTTGTTGTTAAGCTGAACGAAGGGGCTGGGAAAGGATATAGAGAAGATAAGGGTTGAGAAGTACATCAATATTCTTGTATGGTCACCAAACACGGCTTAGGCCATTTCAAGCAACGTTTTGTTCTGAATGCTGTTGTGTGACCAGGACAATATTGAGGAATACATTATTTGTGAAATATACATATTAATATAATTATTTTAGAACCTGAACCTCTTGATCTGGAGTCAGGGATCTTAACCGCTCATCCAAATACGTCGTATTTGCGCGCATTTTAATCTAACACTCTTAATTTATTTATGTGTTAGTAAGACTTTTGTACATAAGAACGCACTCGACACTGAAACATGCAAATAAAAGTTTGTCCCACATGGATATCTTAAGAAAATACAATTTAAAAAAAATCATTAATTTGTTGCGATTAGCAAGATTGAAATGGGAATTCGTAAATGAATGAACACAGCAAAAATCTTATTAAAATACAAAGGTTTTAATTAAAATAATGTACGACGACCTCTATGTACTCCATCTAAATAATGATTTAATTAATTTCACCTTGACCCCTGGGTACTCTATTGTATTTAAGACTTCCATAATGCGAAGGGTTTGAATCCTTACTGTATAATCATCCAATGGACGTACGTGCTTGGAAAGTAAAGAAATTAATACATTAGGATGAGGAGAGGAATGAATTTATTTTTAAATTTTCTCGAGAAGGGGTGTTTTTTGGGTTCCAAAATAAATTCCAACATTCTTTTGCAAATAAATTTTGTGAAACCATTTAAGATTTTTTTAAATTTCAGTTTATTGTGTGTATAGCGCACAAGAGTCCTGACTGTCTAAAGCCAGTGAAACTAAGTCATCTCGAATGGGGTATATTGTGTAGCTGATCAGAGTGGGGAAGGGAAGAAGACGGGTAAGCGTATAAAAAAATCACACGGCTAAAGCCATTTCACGCAGAGTTTAGATTCTGAATGCTGGTGTTTGTTGGTCACCAGGGCAATACTGAGAGTATTTACCACTCTGTAACATGCCGCAAAAATTACAAAAAATATTTGTTTGTGAATTAAATCTGAAAAACACGTACATTATTTTCCCATCTCGGGACTTGAACCCGCTCCCTTTGGATTCATAGTAAAGGATCTTAATATATTTATGGTTTTTGTGTTTAATTTGTAGAACTCCATTTTAATTTTTATATAATTCAATTGAATTAAATTTAATATTATTATTATTGAGTTCTACTATTTTAAGTTTTTTATTTTAGTTTTTAGTGACAGCTGTTTCGGCGTTTAAGGCCATTGGACAAAAAAAAAAAAAGGATCTTAATCGTTCGACTACAGAGCTCAAAGATATTCAAGAAAACTCAAAGATAAAACTAAGAAAGTAAGGCTTGTTCAATGAACTGGGATTATGCTGTTCATATTTACTCTTGTCTTGAGTATCGTGGAGAAGGGTTAGATCCTTTAGCCTCAAGACTGCGGGTTCAACACCTTAATACGGCAATAAATTCGTTAAAAGAACATATTTTTATGGAATTTAATTTAATATAAAGCATATTTTCACTTTGTTTCACCGTTGATGATATTCTAAGAAACGCCCTGGTAAGAGACCACTATTTAGTTCAATAAAAGAAAAGGACACTTAGGTGGTTTGGGCATGTTAAGCGAATGAACGAAGAAAGGAGTGTGAAAAAAATATATGATTTGAAAGTGAATGGAAGAAGAAGTCGGGGATGCCCGAGGAAGACATGGCACGATCAAATACTTAAATCGGGAACAACAGAAGAGTATGTATGAAACGATGTATGAATGTGAATAAAGCAAGGAGTGTGTGCCAAGACAAAGTGCTGAGAAACGGCGTGATAGCTAGTTATCATTATATTATTATTATTTTTATTATTGACCATAAATAACTTCCCAACCTCATATTCCCCTTCACATTTCCCTCACTTCCTTCAACCTAACATTATTCCCCAACATTTAAACGCCGTAGTAGTCCCACTGCTTCAAAGCAGTTGCAACTCTTGAGCGGTATCACATTATCAACAAAATATGTACCTGCGTACTATAGAATTAAACGAAAAAATTCCGTTCAAGCTAAACATGACGGCAGTAATTAATGTTTACGTATTTGCAACAATATTTTACAGGTGAATGCAGCCTGCATTGTGGTTTGAACTTATTTGACATTCCCTTTAAAATACCTCTATTTCGCAACTATACTCTGCAAGCTAACCAGTAGACGCCACGGTTACAACTAATTTAAACTTCCGATGGCTTGATGTAAACAACACACCATCGTTTCCCACAACTTTCGGTTTAAAACTTTGTGGTATTTAGAAACAGCTTTAGACATTTAGACCGGAATATTAAATTATAAAATAACATGGCTAATCTAACTTGTAACAAATTAGTTTTCAACTTAATTTATTAATATTTGAAAAAAGTTTTCCTGTATTTTTTGTAGTTCCTTTCTAATTAAGGACAAGAGAATAATTCCGAGTTTCGGTCATTACTACGCCTCCTTCTGGATAGAACAACAAACACCAGTGTTACTGAACGCAATATGATATTTTTAACGAAAACATTTTATTTGTATCCTTGTAACGCAATGTCCTTACTGTCTACTAAAAAAACAAAGTTATTGTCATAAAATATTTTATTGCTCTTTTGTTATTTGTTATATTCACATTGCTTGCATTTTTAATATTAAAAACGTTAAATGACAATACTTTAGTATTGACGTTTTAAATACCAACACGTTAACTGTCTTCAATATTATTTATTTTTATTTCATTTAACAAATTTGTTTTTATTTATACATACTTTTAATTTATTTTTATTTTAAACTCTTAGCGTCTTGTAAATTGTTTTTTAATCTGTTGAAGTACACATGCACTACTATATTTCCGAAAAAAACATGATTTATGATAAATTTAGTTTACAAACTTATCTGTCATATATTATTTTCTTGGTATTATGTTATGTTAGGTAATTAAGTATAAAATGCACCTTTTTGGTGAACTATCGCAAAACAGCGCCATATAAATTCACTGTTATTATTTTTGCAATTGTGAGATATTTCCGTTATTATTGAATAATTTTATGGCTGTTTATGAAATGATGCTTGTTTATTTGTGTTAAAAAATAAATATAGAGGTTAATTTAGTTTAAAATGGACTTTCAAAACGGCTTCTAGCGGCTCAACCCCTTCTGATTTCCTTATTTATTTAAACCAAAAGCTAATAACACCAAAAATTTGAATTTAAGAAATATTTGGTCGAAGCGCAGAAAAAATGAGATTTTCTTTTCGAAAATAATTTTATAATGCATTTTTACTTTATTTCACAGATTTGAGATGTGTAAGCTGTTAACCAAAAGCTTAGGTTTTCCTAAAAGAAAATAAATTTCCGGAAGCTGTTTAACGTTACCTAACAAATTGTGTATCATCCAATGAAATATTCATCTCCCAGCTTCTAACTTATCGTTTCTTTCAAAAATATGCAAATTCCGTGGATTTACATATAATTTGTGGTTGCGCCTTCAGGAATGATGCCAAATATCCTAATATTTTACGAGCATAACGTATGGAGTACATCGATTATGTAATATGCGAGTTGGCAGAGGATCAACTCATATAAATATAGGTTAGTGGGGCGGCCCACTGTTAATAGGCTTTACATTGTCAGGGGTGCCAAGAAAATATCATTTTGCGGTCGGTGCAACGTTACGTTTTTACAGTAATTCAAGCCCAATTAGTGTAATTAAAACTGGCACTGTTACTTTTTTGCTTTTTCACTAACAAATTCAGAAAGTCAATTAAAATCAGGGATTATATGACCATTGTTGATGTGCATGCTTTTATGGGGTGCTGTTTATATGGAATTAAGAATGTGGTAAGTATGCCAGGAAAATTATATTTTCATCATAAAATGCAAAGGTTTTACATGATACATTTTTTTTCGTCAATCTGTCTTAACTTAACATTAAAACGGGACTTGTACTCTCATTATTTTGGTATCGTTCGTTGCGTTATAGAGAGAAATCTCAGCGCAATTATATACCAGGAGGGATAGCTTTGCGAAACAGTGTAAATAATAATAATATTTGGATAATTTGTATACCCCCGTTTTTGTGAAAAACCACCTTAAGGGAGTGTAGTCGGGATTGTTCATTTCTCCTGACTCGGGCGTAGTTAGGGTTTTCATGGACACACTTTTTTACATCCATTCATACCACATGTCGGCATTATGTTTTGTTTATTTGTATAACCACTTTTTCACGGTGTTGTTATCGACAAAAATATAGGATATAAACTCAAAAACCGTTGAGTTTTGTCGCATAAAAACGTAGTGGGCGGAGACACGGAATATAGAAAACATGCTTACGTACCGAAAAGTGGTGCGATATTATGTGACAACTTGTCTTGTTTCTTTCTCTTTCACGGTTCACGACGTAAAAACCCGGAGAAAATGATTTATCGTAAATTTGTATTAGTTGGGTAAAAATATTTAGCTCTCTCTTCATATATATTCTTACTCCAAGGGAAAATCTACCCCTTGTTCTCACTACCCTGAGAATAAGTGTCATCTGGTGATTATTTTTTTTTACGTGGGCTGCCTGTAGAAATATAAAAGTCTAGGTATGTTGTTACAATGAGTTTTATTCCGAGTTCACAAACGAAACCTAATGATTAACCGTATTCGCTTCCCCTTACTTCGGAGGGTAAAAACGATTACAAGACGGAAATAAGTACGTAATCCATTTACCACAATTAGATTAAAGTCCTACCAATAACTTCATCGAGCAAGTATGAGAAAATTGACATCGCTGCTATTTCCTCCATCGGAGAGAGTAATAAATCTCCTAATTTTAATATCTGCGCAAAAACTAAGAGGCAGACGAAACACAATTTAAATTTGCGAGTAGCAGCAAGACTGCAATGGAAATTAAATTATCTCATGAATGGATAAGGGGGCTGTAGGTGCATGGGATTGAAAGGGTAGCGAGGGGTAAGGGGGGTGGTGAAGGGTGGCGACAGAAAGGGTGGGGACGGCGTTGGGGTGAAAATCAGAAGCGTTACTTCGAACAAATAAGTTTTAGAATTGTATTAAAGAAGATAGATAGACGAGGTTGCTACGCCAGGACAGGATCTGACAGGAAATGAGACAAATGTTTTTAAGGAAATTGAGTGAACCTACTCTTCAAACTAACGTGGCATTTGTTTAGAAATGTATTCGAGGAAGGAAACTTTATTATTCATTCGAAGTAAGGATACATTTGTTATTCTTTGTTGTTTGTTTGAAAAGTTAGTTGTAAATATTTAACGGCACGTAAAAGATTCTCTGAGCGTTAGAAAAAATACACGCTCCGTCTTCAAATCATATTTAATCAGCATTAAGCTTTTCGTCTGTTTCCCGGGAGGCTGTCTTCAAAGCTTCATTTTTTTCTCATTTTTCTCACTCTCAATGTTTTGTTTCAGCTCTTAGCTTCATAATATAATATTAAACTTTCAGAACTGTTTTCTCTTCGATCATTTTTTGATATTTACGAAATTACTGGCATCAGGGAGTCACAGAATTAAAATTCAAGGATGTAAGTAACTCGTAATTACATAAAAAAATGAATTAATTATGAATGTAAAATAAAGAACCATTAATAACGAGCTGTCATTATTTAATGGTAATCTATAAAATAATTGATTAATATTCTTAGTTTATTCAGATCACACAAAAAAATAACAAATTTTTTTCCCTTATAATCTTATCTAAAAAGTTTAAAAAAATGTGTTGATGAAGTAATACAAATACAAACGGCGATCTTTGACGTTTAGAAATTTGCACAGCTCTTCATTTAAAAAATATATATTTTAAGGTCAACGCAACTAAACAGAATTTAATGTCATTTCCATCACGATATGTGGAAATTTAAAATAACCATTTAATTGTCAAAAAACGTGACAAGACTGAATATTTTTTATTAAATTATTGCTCTATAAAAAATGTGTGGTAGATATTCTCAGTATTACTCTGGTGAAAGACCACCATTTATGAACGAAACGTTCCTCGAACATCCCTTCCCCATCCCTTTCAGCCTCACAACATACCCCCAATTCGGGATGTTATAGTCTCACTGGCTCCGGACAGTCGGGAGCAACTGGGACTCTTGCGCGGTATTCACATAAAAAAATAAAACAAGAGTCTAAAATAACTGTAGATCTAGATCAGATTTAAATGAAATAATATCTTAAGAATAGACTCGTTTTTGCTTAATTTGAAAAGGGAATCTGCTTACTAGGAACTAATACCAAACATTACAAAACAAACTAGCCTTTGTAAACATTTATTTTTATCTGTAAACCGATGTTTGTAACTATGCAACAATAATAAGTCACCACAAAACAATAACAAACTCGGTCGAAGTCGTATGATAAAAGAATTATTACAAAATTAATAATACGTACGCTATATAAAAATGACACAAATTGTGTTTTTTCTTCAAATACATTATTTTAGAACAAATTATGGCTAAGTTAAAGAAATGAATCACTGTTACTTTTTTCTGTTTCATCTCCACCTGGTCCAGCCCTCACTTGATGCAAGACGTCTTAAAACCTGAAGCACTTTTAACTTAAATTTCCCCCGGTTAAGATTTTCCTCTCTTAAGAAAACATACCCTAGAAATAAATCGGTAAGGGACGTTTCTTAAAAAAAATGGGCGAAATAGAAAAAATAATGTTCATATGTTCTATTTATTAAATTTCGAAAAAATACAATAAGTGAAGACGAAATATAAAAAAACGTAATATTGACCAAGAATTGATGAAAATAAAATAAAAAATCGACGTGACATTAGGCACAGAGTACACATTCGTACAGACAAATTATCGTGCAAAAAATGATAAAAAATAACGCTAAACGGCAAAACGAATGTTTGGCTCACGGTGGAAAGGATATAGGGTTGAGTTTGCTGTGGCAGATTAAGAAAAGGAAACTACCTTTGGTTTGAATTCCTAATAATTCTAATGAACATATTACTATAACCTTAAATCATCTTTAATTTTGAAACTGTTAATCCGTGGTTCAACTCCATTTTAATAATACCATTTTTTTTTTTTACTTAATTCCACTATTTTTTTATTTGAAAATGCCCGTCATAAGGTGAAACCGGTCAGGTCACTAATAATAAATATGATCCTTACAGCTAATGTTATTGCTAAAAACATTTTGAAAATTTGGGAAATTGTTTATGAGTGGTAAGGGTCGCAAGATAAATGCATTTGAAGTAACATTTCACAAAAATGAACCTGTATAAATCAGCCAAGGTTTTTTTAATAATTTATTAATAATCTAAGCTACAAATTACTTAGATCTCGAATGCATCCGTTGAAAACATTTGATTTTATTGTTACAAATTTATCAAAATGAATTCAAGTTTTAATCTTGGGCAAGTCCCTGGTTTTTAGAGTGTTACGTCCCCTTAACTAGCACTCAGTTTTAACGAGATGATCTGAACGGCATTACGAAATGTTTTAAATAAAATTTTGCCATATATTTTGACTTCAGAGAAGTTGTCACAGCGTAACTCTCTACCCTCTTTGAACCTTTTTTTAGATAGAATTAATTGAATTATTTGGGACGTAAATACAAAGTTGAACTTAATGTGCAATCTCTATAGAATTGCTTGAAATCACCCTTAAGCCTCTTTCCTTTTCTGTGTTATGATATCTTTGGATATTGTGAAATTTTTCAACGCAAATGTAGTAACTTATTTTTGTATTACAAAAATTAAGTCAATATGTTATATCTATCATTGGTCAAGTTTTACTTACAAATAACCTATTACCACAAATAACTTTTTTTTAAATTATGAAGGTGTATTTACAAAGATGTATACTTATAAGTATTGCTCTGGTGAAATATCACCATTCAGAACCGAATCGTTGCTTGAAATGTCTTCAGCCGTGTTTGGTGACCAGATCTGAATAGCCAAGTACTTCCCGACTTTCGTCTTTCCCATATCTTTCCCCTTCTCAGTACCTTCAACCTTATAACATACTCTATTTGGGGATGCTATAGAATAACTGGCTCTTTTAAAAAATATATATAGTGAATACCGCACAAGAGTCTCAACTGCTCCCAACCGTCTAGAGCCAGTGAGACTATGGCACCCGCAATTGGGGTATGTTGTGAGGCTTAAGGTAGTGGGGAGGGGAAGGAGATGGAAAAGAATATGATTGAGAAGTACCTAGATATTCATATCTAGTCACCAAACATGGCTAAAATCATTTCATGTAACAATAATAATAATAATATTTGGATAATTTGTATAGCGCCGTTTTTGTGAAAAATCACCTCAAGGGCGCTGTACAAATCTTAATTTCTACTTTAAATCAATTCTTAGTTTATATAAATATACAGCAACATACTTACTTGGCAGGTCACTTCTGACAGGACACAATCACCATATCAAAATAACTTTAAATTTAGCCGATTCTTACATATATTTTTTTTATTGTATAATTTTTTTTTTAAATTTTTTTTATTATTATTTTTTTCATTTTTAGAGGATGACAGCAATTTTAAAATAAAATTTTGTAGTGAGGAACAGATAATGGTGATAATCGTCGTTTCAATTTTGACTGCTAGTCTTTCACTAGGGTGATACTAATAGTATATACCACTCTAGGCAGGAGCAGTTAGAACTCTTGTGCGGTATTCACTGTAATTTATTTTTATTTTTAAATTAAATAGATGTTTTAATAAAATAGTGAAAACTCAATTTTTTAAATTAAGTGTGTTATAATGTTGTCTTATTATTAGCTTTGAAGTATTACCCACTTTTTTGCATAAATACTATTAGCAACTCATAAAAATTATAAAAATGTGTAAAAAAATACTTGGTTTCATTCGCGATTGCTAAATAAATAATTTTTTTATTTGTGACATCACACAGCTATTATCAAAGCAAAACCACAAGTTTAAATATAATAATAAACGTCATTACAGTTGTTATAAGCAGGGGTTTTTCTCTCCGCCCTAACAAAACAACCAATTATATTTTTTGTCAAATTTACACTGCGATATTTATTTGACATTTAAAACCCTATTAAAAAAATGTGTTCCTTTTTTTAAGTCACACAATATATTCATTGCCGTTGTCGTGAAATGGCAGAGCCCTCCCTAATTATTCGAGAGCCCCTTAATTAAGTGGTGTCATTTTAAATGGAAGTGCGCACTGAATGGAGTAACTTCTTGCTATTTTAATCACAGATCACCAGCAAAAAAATTGCGGCCAATTGCGTTTTATTTAATTATTTTTTAAATCAAAAGTTTTACTTTGATCATACCACCCCTAAGTCTAGGCATTCGGAGTGAATATTACTTCAAAACTGTGGTGGCCTTAAACCTTTGATATAGCTATAATATTTGAACCATAACTTTGCAAAACCGAGGTCGAATCTATGGAATTTTGACAAAAAAGTGTTGAAAACATTGCCGGGTAATTTTGAAAATTTTTTTGTTTCTTATAAATTTGTTTCAACTCCAATTAAAATGTAAAACATTTCAAGATATTACTTTAAATGTTCTTAAGATAGGGTTGAAAAATGAAATTACGACACAAATATCAAAATTGCTTCAATGCGTACCCTTTTATCTGGTGTACACCTAAATATTGTTAATTTATTTTTATATTAACGGACCATTGTACAATTGCAAAAAATACACAACACGAAACGCGAAAAAAAGAGCAAAAGCATAGCACATACATAACATTTTAATGAAGCGATGACAAAAATACATTTTTGATATAACATTCAAGTCAGAGCCTTAACAAGGTCTTGGTAGAGTCAATAATCATCCCCATCAATTTTAATGCTGCCTGGACGGACTCCCTCTTGATGGCCTTCTGTAGACGTGAGACCTAATATCCTCCATTAACAATTTTTACATTTGTTATTTTTTCCTAAGAATTTATGTTTTTCTTTCTCTCTTTATTATTGTGTATATTTTTATAACAACTTTATTTTGTGTATTTTCATCAATTATGAAATGTATTGCATTGCACAACTCCTGCATACCTTCTGGAATAAAAACTTTATTATTATTAATGATGTTAGACATAATAAATTGTATTCTTCAAAGATTATAATCGTAAAGAATGACAAAAATCATTTAGACTGGTACCAAAAATTTCAAGACCATGGCTTGAGTTAATAAGTCTCGACATTCTGGATAGTGGAGATTGATACCAATAGTAAGTAGAGTGATAATTGAGGAACATCATTTTTTTCTGAGTCTACGGCAAGGAATGTTGAACTGGATGAGTTGCAACAAAAAAGGTGGGTCAGTAATACAATATAGTCATATATATTTTTATTTTACGAGCCATTTTTCTTCACGAAGATTTTTGGAAATCTGGCGGGGTCCTCTCGATCATACAATT
Organism: Drusus annulatus; assembly: GCA_022651775.1. Lineage (NCBI taxonomy): Eukaryota > Metazoa > Arthropoda > Insecta > Trichoptera > Limnephilidae > Drusus > Drusus annulatus. The sequence continues at coordinate 333,182 of JAGWCC010000709.1, forward strand.
AATCGCTTTTAAAAATCTAAACCTTAGCTTTCAGCCGAAAATATATATTTTTTAAATCACAATTAGAAAAAGAATTCAATTAAATTATGAATTTTTTATGGTAGTGTGTGTTTGTCATATATAACTATGAAGTAGATATCGGAAAGGTGTGGTACTTTTAATATATATTATATACATTTTTTTATAATTTTGAGATTTAATTACGCGTTTATATTAAAATAAATGATTTTTACGGAAAAGTAGGCAAGTGATATAATTTAAATCTTTTTTTACCTTTTATGTTATGAAACAAACAAAAAATTGCTCCACTATCAAAACATTTGCAAATGTCAAATGCAGTCAGTTTTGCAATGTTTCGGTACAAAATATTCTATTCCAAGATTTGTTTCGTGGTATTTTCGAATAAACTTTTCTCATATGGCGACTGCACAAAATATTTCCAGCTGTTAACAGCTTTGCAAAAATTCCTCAGTTCTGGTAAAATTTTGAATCGGTATTATAATATTTCGTTGTGCTGTCAAGTTTATGAATAGCGGCTGTGGAAACGAATTTTATAACATCTAAAAATGACGAAAAAATATTGTTACTTATGTGGTCGTTGCTATTCTTCTTGGCCTAGTATTTTCAGGACGATGCAATATTTTTGTCCAGCATGAAAAATTTTTATTGTTTTTTAGCTTTATATTTTCAACGATAAATAAGTATGCGTATAGCACCGAGACATTTATAACGTAAACCATCATTGTAATATAATCGATAATTTTCGATTGGTTAGTTGGTAGAGTGGTTCAAAGCGTCGGGTTCTACACACCCAGGCGTCGCTGGTTCAATTCTCTGGTAGCTAAGTTCACCATCATTGCACGAGCAACATTTTCCTTTTATATTGACGGTAGCAGGATGAATTTTCAGTTTATTCGTGACCTGGGAATGTTTTTCTTTCTTTTATAAAAACAGAAAAAAATAGATGAAAATCATAGAAAACATAAGTATTCAGATGATTGATTATTAAAAAATGTCAAGAGTCTGCATATTTTAAATTATTTTTGAAATTATGTATAAATTAATGTGAATGCATTCCGAGACTTGACTTTTCAGTTAAGTATTTGTATTAGATACTCGTAGGTACATCAAAGTTTACAAAGTATCTAATTATTTCATATTCTTTTCGACCTAATAATGATATTAAAACTAATATACCACTTGATATTACTTATGTATTTCCAATGGCTCTCACATGATTTGTATTGGTTCTATTATTTTTTGGCAGTCTGATTTCTTTGCACGTCCTTAGCGTTTCATGTTTGCCTACCCCTTCGTGAAAAAACGTGATGGTTAGTAAACTTGGTTTTACATGAATAAAAAATGTGATGCAAGTTCTAAATACTTGATAAAAAGTTCGCTTTTAACTTGAACGCGTGAAATTTTAGATTGCATCGAGAAAAATCGGCATTGTTTTACCCATTGTAAGTTTTCAATTGAAATTAGGTTTCAACTCTGTGCCGTTCTCCATCTATAACTTACAAGTTCCCAAACTGACGCCCCGATGCCAAACTTTCCTGTTTCCAATTCAATTTCCACCGTTTTTCCTTCTGATGTCAGCCTAATACTGGATACTTTGGCACAAATCCAACACAAAAGTCGTAATGTACGGATATTCGAAATAACAATACGGATTCACGGAGGACGAAGAACTTTTTAGCACTGCTGTCTGGTCTTTTGATTCTTTTGTGTGAATTGTCATTGTGTCTGGCATAAATGAAAACATTGATCTTTTGATAGTTCGTAATAGCGTATTGTTTTTTTTTTACATGTCACTCTCATTCACGAGTTTTTTAAGTTTAAATCAGATCATATTATTTTACTAGTAGACTTCGTCTAGGTTTTATTCTTTTATTTTATTTATTTTTTAGTTTTTTTTGTTACTACGAGTGTTATTATTATTTTTTTTAAATATGTTTAGGGAAACATAAAGTTTTATAAAAAAAATGTTGATAAATACATTTATTAGTATGTTGCATTCACAAATGTAATATGATATGTGTAATGTAATAAATTTCCGCCAGCAATATATATTTTTTAACGAAAATGATAAATAAAAATAATATTAAGTGTACAACTTGGCTTCCGCCGGTTTTTACGAAATTTGTAAAAAAACTGGTTGAGAACATTTATAATTCAAAGTATTCTCCATCGCTAGTAAATAGTGAGGTCTACCATACTATCTAATAGATAATATTATAGCATTACAATCCTGAAAAAAACTTGACAGTATAAAATAACATTTCTTAAGCGAACTTTGGTCAAAAATGAGTTAAATATCAGTTTGTTTCTGCATCGAATACTCTGACTTTCGTTTGATTCCGAAGACTTGTGACCTTTCAGTCATCCAAAATATATTTACCATTTGGGAGAAGGCTTGACTCAAGCGACACGAGTTCGGGACTTTTTTAGCTTTTGTTGCTTCAGGTAACTTAGTGAGAGCATGAGTTACCTGAGTTAACTTTTTTTTTGTTCAAAATCCAACCAGGTACCGAAGACTAAAGAATTTGATTGTAAAAAAAAAACTAAAAAATGCTCTGGTATTAACTTCGCAAAATGGCGATTCAGCCCTTTCCGGCTACGATTTGTTTAATTTACGAATTGTCTTATTAACTTCTAGTCGTTTTTATTATGCAAACTTTCCAGACTTGTGGTCGCGGAGATGAATTCTAAAGGTTATCTTTAAAAGATTTTTTTTTTCAATGAGGCTATTATATTCAATTAATTCACCAATAAGCATGCTTTTTAAAGCAGTGAATAGAACACAGCCTCAGTTGCCAAGCGAACTAGTATCTTTCTGTTTTAACGATTGGAGGCTCTTGGCTCGCAGGCCAAACAATGTAGAATCGGGTGGGTCATATGGCATTCACTGGGGCACATTGCACCGAGGTAAGACATATTTAGGGCACATTAGTAGCTTTAAACAAAATCGTATCCGATTTTACTTTTTTTACGCTTAACTAGCTAAAATCTCCTAGCAAAGAGAAGTTTGTTCGTAGCAGCTTTGTTCCGAGGGTTTTTTGTTAGCGATGTTGTTATAATTAGTAAAAAAATGTTTAATGTTGCCTGTGACACATATTATCAAAGCGCTGCCATAACGCGGGAGTACAAATAAGGCTTTGGTATAACTCATGACATAAAAAAAATATATTTCACGAGGTGGAAAATATATCTAAGTATTTTATTTTAGTTTTTTTATATAATGGTTTTTGTAATATTTTTTTTATATTTTCTTAGAAAGCAATCACTTTGTGGTTTGACATATTTCATGAAAGTTAAATAATAACTTGGTATAAGACCAAAGGTTTGTAAAATTTTAAATGAAAATTTCTCATTTTTCTTAAATCACCTTCTGTTAACATTTTGCCTCTTTCATTTCATTTTGTCCGTCTCTTTCTCTCTGTTTCTTTATTATAATTCTAAATGGATTGTATGTTATTTTATATTGTGTTCTGTCTCTGTATGTACGAGTATATATAACCGCACACTTTGTATTTTTTGTTAAGATTAATTTTGATGCTTAAGCTAAGCGAAACCGGTCAGTCATAAAAATTAAATCTCATGGTCTTATTCAAAGTTATTATTTATTTTTTATAATGATTAGTATATATTAATGATATCAACTCAATTATGTTTTTTAGGTAGGTTAGGTACTCTTCATTTGATAGTATATATCATAATTCTCATCAGGTAGATTTGTTGCATTAAATTTATCATTTAACTTCTTCACAAGCTATGCATTAAATGAACAATGGGTAGGAATGAATAATATTTATAGAACTAGATGTTTTGGGGAAATATTTCTCTGAAAGGACGCCGAAAAACGTTGAAATCCAAAAACCATTAACATTTCGGATTAGACTTTCGGACATTGAAAAATGCATTCGTTCTGATGGAACCTCCATTAGCGGGGCGCTCTACTTGGGACTCTCATGGACCGACTTTGAAAACTGCAAATAATGGTGAATTCTGAAAATAATTAATGTACTAAGGAATTTCTTGTTAGTCAATGCAAATTTCTTGACGGCCTGGATAGACGAGTGGCAAGATGCTCGACTATGAATCCAGTGGTCACGGGTTCGAACCCGGCGTGCAATAACACATTTAATTGATATAAAATAAAATATAGTATATTTGCGGCACGTTCCAGAGTGGTAGATACTCTAAGTATCGCCCTGGCGAAAAACCACCATTCAGAATTGAAACGTTGCTTGAAATGGCTTTAGCCGTGTTTGGTGACCAGATCTGAATAGCCAGGTATTTTCCAACCTTCCTCTTCCTCATCTCCTTCCTCTCCCTATTACCTTCAGCCTCACAACATCCTTCTATTGGGGATGCCATAGTCTCACTGGCTCTAGACGGTTGGGAGCAGTTGAGACTCTTGTGCGGTATTCATGTAAAAAAAAAAATCTGCTTGGCATGTTCCTGTCAGTTTTTTCGGTTTCAGCAAAAGCTTTTATAATTGTAACAATATTAAAAAAAACGCTAAGCTTGTTTCATTGCTCGTATTAGAAATTACATGTTTTACTATGATTTGTTGCAAAATAAACTTTTTTATTTATTTCAGTCCCTCTTTTTCGTCGATGTTTGTATATCAGTGCTAGCCGCTTGAATAAATAAACTTATTTAAGTCTAAAGTTGATTGAAAGGCTTTTGACGAGTATTTTATATAAATATTATAAATTCACATAACGGGGACCATTGAAATGTAAAAATAACAAGAAGGCGCTGACCGTTGAATTGTAACGATGTCAAATGTGACGAGAGTTTGAAACACCTCAACCTAAGTTTATTGAGTTTTATAACTATATGTCCGTTAAGCTTTTCAGCTGATCACTATTTGTTCAAATACTGAAATGGACCGACAATCGGCGCTTAACGGGAGGCGTTCAAATGTAAAAAAAAAAACAACTAAATGGCGCTGATCATTGAATTGTGACGATGTTAAATGTAAAGAAGTCAAATGTGACGATTTCAAATGTGACGATGTCAAATGTGACGATGTGAAATGTGACAATGTCAAACGTGACGATGTCAAATGTGACGATGTCAAATGTGACGATGTCAAATGTGACACTGTCAAATGTGACGATGTCAAATGTGACGATGTCTAATGTGACGATGTCAAATGTGACGATTTCAAATGTGACGATGTCAAATGTGACGATGTGAAACGTGTCGATGTCAAATGTGACGATGTCAAATGTGACGATGTAAAATGTGACACTGTCAAATGTGACGATGTCAAATGTGACGATGTCTAATGTGACGATGTCAAATGTGACGATTTCAAATGTGACGATGTCAAATGTGACGATGTGAAATGTGACAATGTCAAACGTGACGATGTCAAATGTGACGATGTCAAATGTGACGATGTCAAATGTGACACTGTCAAATGTGACGATGTCAAATGTGACGATGTCTAATGTGACGATGTCAAATGTGACGATTTCAAATGTGACGATGTCAAATGTGACGATGTGAAACGTGTCGATGTCAAATGTGACGATGTCAAATGTGACGATGTAAAATGTGACACTGTCAAATGTGACGATGTCAAATGTGACGATGTCTAATGTGACGATGTCAAATGTGACGATTTCAAATGTGACGATGTCAAATGTGACGATGTGAAACGTGTCGATGTCAAATGTGACGATGTCAAATGTGACGAAAGTTTGAAACAACCCGCACTTAAAAACACCCGAGCTTACTATTTTTTTCGTCTTATTATCTTTGTTGATATCATGTACATGTATAGGATCAAGAAAGGGACGCTTAGATGGTTTGGGCATGTAGAGCGAATGAACGAAGAAAAAAGTGTGAAAAAAATAAATGTATAATATACGATCAAGTGAATCAAATACTTGAATCGGGCCATGTGAGTCAGAATAACAGAAGAGTTTGTATGAGACGATGTATGAATGTGAATGAATCAAGGAGTGTGTGCCAAGATAGAGTTGTATGGCGGTCCGTCCTCTCTGTCTAAACAGCGTGATGATTAGTTTTTTTTTAAATTTCTTAACCAAATATAAACTTACCACATAATATGACTCTTTGTTGACAGCAAAAAAAAACATAATGAAGTCAGTGACTCAGAAAATGTATTTCTAAATATTTAGACCAAAGTAAGCTAACTGCACGTCCTGGTTAGAATGGGATAGACAATGTCTCCTCGCGGAATTAGGTTACTATTTACGAGCAAATTATACGCTACTAGCGCCGCTTGCGCCCCTGGCGGCGGGCGAGGCAATTAACTTCCCGTTTTATTTTAATGCCATGATAATTGGGACTTTATATTTCATTCGTTAGCCACCACTTTGGAGCTGGCATTAAAACCTTCCCTTTTTTAGGTAATGCCGTGAAAAGGTGATGTTCATTTAGTCGGGGATAAAAGTGCTTAAAATAACCGTTGTTATTTCCTTAAACGAGATTTAAAAATTAAAAAAATTATCGGTGTAGGTCTTGTTTGACAGTAAAATAAGGATTTTATAACGTATCTGTACAGTAAATGACATCGCTACGGTAGACATTGTGGTAAACTATGTAAAAAAGAACTATTTTTTCTTTAAGTCCTATTTTAGTTTCCTGCTTAAGTATATCGCCGTCGGAAAGGCGAAAGGGCTGAAGCGCCTTTGCGAAGCTTTAAAAAGATTTTTTTTGTTTTACAATAAAATTCTTCAGTCTTTGAGTCTTCAGTACCTGGTTGGATTTTGAAAAGAAAAGTTAACTCAGGTAACTCAATACTTTCATTAAGTTACCTAAAGCGACAAAAAGCTAAAAACATACCGAACGTCCCAAACTTATGCTTCGATGCAGACAAAATACTGATGAAACATGCAAATTTGACTACTTTTTGACAAACGTGTCGCTTCAGCCCTTTTGACTTTTCAGTGACGATATGTGTGTATAACTGTGACCAAGTTTTGTGTTATTATTTTCTATTATAACGTTTTTTTTGGTATTTGGATATTTTTAGTTCTAAGTTAAGCGAGTATCTAAATGACTCGGTCCTAATATTTTTGTTACACGTTTAAAAAATGGATCGAGTAGTTCTGTTAGGTATATTCATAGACATAAAATACAAGACACGTCATATTCATACAAGTCGAACGATACATGTAGTACGGTCTTGATTTAAGTTTTAAAGCTCATAACGCTTATGAAAAGGATGGCAATACTAAACAGAATGTGTGTGTACGGATGAGATAGCTATATGAACGTCCCGCATTACTGTTATAATTTCTCTTCCCCGACGAACTTACTGAGCGACTAGCCAAGTAGAGTACGACGTACGGAAACGGTTGTTTTCCACACACCTAATATATCTGCATTCGCTATCTCACATTGTTTCGGTTGAAGAGCTCCCGTTTTCTCGTGATAGCTTGTCTGTCGAACGAATGTTTGTGTGATACTAAACACAGTAAATCTTAGGTATGTTTTTCGGACTTGGTTTAGTACCTTGACGGCCTCCATGGTCGAGTGGTAAGACGCTCGACTACGAATCCAAAGGTCGCGGGTTCGAACCCGGCGTGCGCCAATAACTTTTATTTAATTAATATGTGTCATAACACATTTAATTCATATAAAACATAATAAAAGTATATTTGCGGCACGTTCCAGAGTGGTAGATACTTTAAGTATCGCCTTGATCAAAGACCACCATTCAGAATTGAAACGTTGCTTGAAATGGCTTTAGCCGTGTTTGGTGACCAGATCTGAATAGCCAGGTACTTCCCAACCTTCCTCTTCCCAATCTCCTTCCCCTCCCCACTACCTTCAGCCTCACAACATACCCTATTTTGGGGATGCCACAGTCTTACTGGCTCTAGACGGTTGGGAGCAGTTGAGACTCTTGTGCAGTATTCATATAAAATAAAAAAAAGTGCATTCACGCGTCTTGTCTCAGTAACGTATCTACATTATTTAATTCACCTAAGGGTATATGGAAGATAATTAAGATAAGTAAATCAAGATTGTCTATAATACCATATTCAAAAAAATAAAAATAGAAATTAGTCTTTTGTCTGTGAATCATTTTAATTCTTTCATGAAGTAATTGTAATTTATGATTTCTATTGCTAGACCGAGTTTGTAGTTAATGTATCTTAGAAACTTGTGTGCTTGTTGTAAACTGATGATACAACTTTATTCTAGGTCAGTATAATACTTTCGTCCTCCCACGAGATAAAAAAATGTCCATGTGGCCTTAATACCCTTAAAAGGTTTAAAACAAAGCAGATGGTTCCACTGTTAGTGGAAGTTCCACCGTAACAGTTGGCCTGAGGATTCCACGGCCGCGTTAAGAAATTAAAGCAATAATCTTGGGGAATTTTGGTAGTCAACAGATGTTGTGTGTATTGTTCATGTTAAAATATAATAAAAACGGTTAGTTTATTTGAAAGAAAAGTTTGTTACGAGAAAATAAATGAAAAGGGTGGTTTTAATGACCGTACCAAAGTTTAAAAAAACACATATTGTACTCAATACATCTGACGATCTCCGTGTCGTAGCGGGAAGCTAACTATCTTCGGATCCGAAGGTTGTAGGCTACAAACCTGCAATTGGCAAAGTTAAATTCACGTTGGTTATCTTACATAAGGAATTTCAACAGAATATTGAATATCTGCATCATTAAAGTTACTCTCAATATGGTCCTGGTGAAAAATCACACTTTCTGAATTAAAACGTTGTTTAAATCGGTTTTAGCTATCGTTAGCAACCACATTCGTAGCCGAGTGGTCCAAAGCGATGGGTTTCCACCCAGGTGTCGCAAGTTCAATCATCTGCTAGCTTTATTCAATCGTCGGAGCTATAAAGATATTTGACGAATTACTAAATGATTAACAAATTAATAAAATTATGAGGTTAAGAAACTATGTTATAAATTTATGTTAAGGAATATTCAAGGGTTGTATTATAACATATGTATTATCACTAATATGTGTACCAATTTAAAAAAAATATATATATATATATATTCTGTCAAAGTACAAGCAATATTCACCGCTAATAATGATGGGGGTAAAGAGAAACCAAATATTGTTAGGTTATTTATTACCTGCGAATGTTTGATTTCTTAAAAAAAAAATATATATATTTAACTATTCAGGTAGGTACTTGTCAACCATCATTGTTTCTTTCTTCTTCCTACCGTCAATTTCCTTCAAAATCACAACATTCCTCAATCGGTAAATCCATAGATTCATTAGATCTGAGCAGTTGATCTCCAGAGTGGTAGATACAAGTATCGCCCTGGAGAAAGACCACCATTCAGAATCCAAACGTTGCTTAAAAATGGCTTTAGCCGTGTTTTGTGACCAGATCTGAAAAGCCAAGTACTTTCTAACCTTTCCTTCCCCTCCCCACATATAATAAATATAAATAATAAAAATCGAAACTCTTGTGCGGTAATCACATACTGATTTAAAAAAAAAAGTTACTTTTACATGAAATATAATGATTGATGTGGTGAATTGTATTTCGTCAAGATCACGCTTATTCACACTTTTACTGTTAAAAAAAGTGAATTATATATATATATATATATGTTTTGTTTTGATCATCCCTTATTAAAAGTTAACCTTTATATTCCAGGAGCCGCCGCAGCCTCCCGTCTGTACGTGGAGGCCATCACCAAGTTGGGGCGGCAGGCGCAGCAGGGAACATGGGGTGGTTCGGCCGATATCGGTAAGTCAATCGAAACCTCCTTAATACATCCTATTTTCACATATCGTCTCGAATACTAAGAATGATTTAGTCTTTCAGCAGTAGGTTCTTCATGGGGTAAATTTTGGTAGTTTTTACTGTCATCTTTTGAGATTTTTAACTTGCTGTAAAATGCCAAAAAATATGCATTTTACTGGAGTTAAAGTTGCATTTTTTTAAATGTTTCTTTTCACACGGAAGAGTTTTAGGTAAATGGTTCATAACTTCGAGTTGTCAGTGTGCAAAGGAGATTACAATAACACATCGATTATATAGAGCCGTTAGAAATCGTCAGTTGAAATTATGTTCGTATTTAGAGGTCTCGGATTCAAACCCGGCCTGCGAAAACACAGTTGAATAAATTAATGTGTGTCATAATACATTTAATTCATATAAAATAATATATCGCATGTTAATTTGCTACACGTTCCAGATTGGTAGATACTCTAAGTATCGCTCTGGGGAAAGACCACCATTAAGAATTGAAAAGTTGCTTGAAATGGCTTTAGCCGTCTTTGGACACCAGATCTGAATAGCCAGGTAGTTTTCAACCTTCCGCTCTCCCAATATCCTTCTTCTTCCCACTACCTTCAGTCTCACAATATACCCCAATCGGGAATGTCATAGTACCACTAGCTCTAGACGGTTGGGATCAGTTGGGGCTCTTGCGCGTTATTTACCATAAGAAAAAGAATTGATGATGATTACGGTTGAAATGTTCTCAATTTAAGATTTTTTTTCAACTAGACTATATTGCCACAACTAAACTATTACGGTACATAATAAAATGCTTATAGCCCAATGTGAGGGTTTCTTTCCACTTGGCTTAAGTCAGTATTTCGATAGGCCAATTAAACTCCGGTTCTGGTCATTGCGTTTCTGTATCGTATGATAGTAAATTCGATAAAAAGGTATTAACTTAATTCAATGTTATCTCTCGAATTACATGTAAACCAATCCAATACAAAGAAACCCACTAACGGTCAACAAATCTGTCGTTAAAAGATTAAAAATAAGTAGATTATTTCACTGAATACATTAACGATGTCATTTAAGAATCTGGGTTGAGGGCACATCTTAATCTCTAACGATAATAACCGTCACGTTGTCACAAAGGGAAGCAAAAATAATTAGAATTAACTCAAAGATTCGTTAAGGCGACACTTTCTTAATTTTCTTTTAACTGCCATTCCTCGACTTAACGTCCAGGAATTATTCCATACAAAGGGACACAAAAAGAAATTAAAAAGTTTGTTAATTTCAATTTCTTTCCAAAGATGGAGCGCTTTTACAAAAGGTGACTTGGAACTTGTCGACGGGAAGAGCTAGATACTCGTATTTGTGAGGAATGCTAATTAAGAAGTTTAATGCGATAATATTATACAGAAATGTGACCAACGGAATCAACCAAGCATAATTGAAAATGTAATCTGCATCTGTAATAAAAATCACAAATTTAAGTTGAGCATTATGCTCTAAATAATGAAGCAAATTTTGTGAAAAACAAGGTTAATTTCACATGGAATTTAAATTTTATTTATAAAACATGTTTTTCATTTTATTCAAAGATTTTTAAAACGCAACGCGGGCTTAAAAAGTTTAAAAATTTTAACAGTTTTCGGATTTTTTTATGAACAGCTTTTGTACCTCACAATTAAAAGAAGTACAATTAATTAAAAACGGGCTAAGGCGTAGCAGTAATTGCGTTGACACCTGGTTAGGAGGTTGCTGGTTTATTTCCTACCACTGGAACATTTAATTAAGGGCGAAGATTTTTCTCAGAAAAACAAAATGAATACCCACACTGACTAACACAGTTGAATACTCGTACAACATTTAAAAAAATGATATTGCCTTTTAAAGACATTACGATATACATTAATCTTTCTCAGAACGTTAATAATTTATCTAACTAGAAATTGATATGCGTTACAAAACGGTAGCATTTTGTTCAAGCGAATCTATCCGTTGGCGCTTCAGAACAAATATTATATTATTATTGTTAATACAATATACGCAATTCAGACGATTTAGATGTAAATAAACTCAATTTGGATGATTTCCTTGTTAATAAACATGCAAACTCAACCCTTACTAAAATTTGCATTTGAGGGGTTGTTTGGTTTCGGAAGTAAGGGAATCTAATTTCACGTTTGGATTTCATTCCGACTTAAGAAGCAAAGTGAAAACGGAAATGTCGGCTTTTGGGGAAATCGGTAAAATATTATTTTGGTTAGGCGATTAAAAACAAAAGTTGGTTTTACATTCATAGAATTTTGAAGAATAAAACTGAATCATTATTATTTCATCTGCAACATAACAACACATCTAATTTTATTTAAACTGTATCACAACAAAGTTGCGTCGGAAAAATATTTATAACAATTTAAAAACAAAGCTTTATTCTGTTAATTTGAAAAATTCCACTCATTTACACTGACCACTGTTTTACTATTAAATTTTATTAAGAAGATCACAATTTATAGACACTGTTAAAGTGGTATTTTTCGACCGAACCGGTTCGTACATATCTAAAGATGCCTACATCAAAATAAAACTAATACATATGTTAATAAAGTAGTCAAAAAAAGCTCTCCATATCTCTACACAGGATCCCCAAAATATGACATTGGCCCCGAGGGAAATTATTTCCCTCAGGGCCTCCTGTTGGGAGTCACATAACAAAAATATATGAAAAAATATCTTGTGTTTATAACTCGTATTATTCCAATAGACTTACTTACTCTACAAAGAAATGGTTTGAAGTAGACCGAAGAAAGAGAAAAAGCTCTTATTAAATTTGTGGTTATTACAAAGAGAGTGCTTCATTCCATCTATGATGATCAAACCTCTGAAACTATGAAAAAACTGTATTGATATTGATAATTTCATCTCATACAAAAAAATACAATACACTAGATGAGAATATTTTCTAGTAATATCCTTACCCCTGATATTTGTAGCCAACTTGTCTCTCGATTAGGGACCAAAGTGTCATTAAAGGTTACTAGGCGGATACCGTGGAAACGGAAGTTGGCGAAACATCTCAGAAATGTCTCTTGTAACACCGTAAAAAGATTAGTTTTTTCGGTGTTATTTTGGCGTGGGCTTAGTGACCTTTGCTATTTGTTTTGTATGTGAAAAGAAGTAATATTAAAAAATTCTTCATCTTTTTAAATGTTTTATGAATTGACTTATATTTTTACGTATTCATAATAGTACCTAGTAAAAAACGTTTTTTAAATAATGTATGTCTTCATTGTGAATAATTGAATACTTATTCGATGTGTACACTATCTTTCAGAAATAGAACTTTGCTTTTAAAAAATTAACTAAAGATTTTAATAATAATTAAATTTACGTAATAAAATATTGTTATGCCTGTCGTTCACGAGAGAAAGAATTAAGAATTTACGTTTTATCTATTTATTTATTTTAATTAAATATATTTTTTATAAACTTCTTAAAAGATTTTTAAGCCTAATCGTTACCATTACTTAACTCTCGCGATGAGGTTAAGCCTAGTTTAAATCACTCACTAGAATCCTAAAAACGACGTTACATATTTATGTCCGCCATAACACAAGGACTGCCCTCTCGTGACGGGCGAAAAAATACCAAACATAACTATTGTTGTTTATTTTGTGATAATTTTATTTTTCATGTAATAAAATAATTTAAAAAATGTTTATTAAATTTTAAAACGTTAAACAAATTAAGGTTTTTTTAGTAAAGGCTACCTACAATAACCAGCATATAGCGCCTTTAAGGTAATTTAGTCACATAAAATGTTAAGTTGTATATTTATTATTATTATCAACCGACTGGCGAAAGAAGTTCAGGAATTGAGCGATTTATACAAAATAATTCATGCCATATCTCTTTATATGATAATCAAATAACAATAGTTGATTTCAACAGTATAATGTAAAAAAATCAGTGATTCCTCAATACTGTATCATAAACTGAGCTGAGATTAATGTCAAACCACAGAAAGAAAAAAAAAGAAAGCGATTTACTGGATAAACACAGTTAACTCATTGTACAGATGACAAATACTGAAGTGGTAACTATTATTTCATTTAGGCCTCGAATGCTGTGGATGTTGGGAGGACTAACACATTTTTTTTATATTTCAGAGAAAACGTTTTTATTGTTTAAGAATTTTTCCATTTGGCCGGCCGACCTAAATGTTCCTGTCATGCGAGCGACCGCCTCGCGCATCGAGTCTGTCAAAGTCTTCCAAAGAGCTTACTTAGACGAGTGTACGATGTTGTACAATAATAAAATTGAGAAGGATGTATGGCAACAGCGTGAGGGTAGTGGGGGTATATATAGGAAAAGAAAACCCTGAACCCCAAAGCTGGTCGAGAGCAAGAAATCTTTGGTCGTGTCGTTGCCCCCGTCGGGCGAACAAGAAAACATATTCGTGTTAAGGGCAATATCGCGTAGCTGAGCATTATACCCGCAGTGTTAAGGAGTTTTGACGTCTGAATTGGGAGCTTTATGGATCATTTTTTTCTTGGGGTATTTTATATTGGCCCCAGTAAATATCGGAAATATTGTAACATTTTTTGTTTAGTCCGTCAAAAAAGATCACTGAAAAGTTATTTATTTTTATCTTCTAAGATTCATTAAACATTTTAACAACCTTCATTAAATTCTGATTCCCGTCAAAACCTCTCACCGCAAAACTTAATTTGTGTGTTGTACAAATATTTTTCGGATCATGTCAAGGGATAAATTATAAATAGTCATGGCTACAGATTAATTATTTGGAAGCACTAAAAATAAAGAAAGCCATCAAAATTAATAGTAATTTTCTTAATAATCAGTTGAATTTGTCCAGTAGTCCAATACTAGGTACTTTTCGTGTTAACTCAAAAAAATTCTTATTATTTTTTATCACTTTCTCAGTTGACGTTTTGCCTCTTTCATTTCAAATTGTCTGTCTCTTTCTCTCCGTTCCTTTTTTTATAGTTTTAAGATTTATTATTTTGTTTTCTCACTCTTATTTTGTTTTATATAGTGTTATCCTTCTGTCTGTAAATATAACCGCACACTTTGTATTATGTTAAGTTTAATTTTATAGCCTGATGATGCTTAGGATAAGCGAAACCGGACGATCATAAAATTTAAAATTAAATCTGTGGTTTCATACCATTATTTTCATTGATCATTTATAATTTATACCAGGCGAATATTTTTCATCAAACATTCTAAATACGCTTTCATAAAGATTGTATTTGTAAGCCTTTACTGAAATCGAGACAAACGTAACCGCTTTTACGTTCAGACAAAGTGACACTTCACAATTTCACTGACACAATTGCTCTGTGTGGGGAATTAATAACTGACATAATTTAATTAACAATTGCGCAAGAGTGAATAAAAATGTGAGCCAACTCTTTATAGCTAACATCTGACGTATCGGAATATCCAAATACAAATATTTAAATAATATTAATTATCTAAAACACAAATATGAAACAGAAAGAACCATTAAATAAAAACACAATGGCCACAATCGAGACTCGAACTCGGATTCTCTACTCTATCAAATATTCGGTTTATTTTTTAGGCTAATTTTGGTTTCGTATAACGCAAAGCAAAATTTTGGTTTTTCCATCAAAAACAAGTTTGGTTTTCTGTTTTCCGAGTGAAAGCTTTCACCGAACAAAACATATAGTATCAAATCTCACCCCTAAAAGTTATTTGCTTTCACGAGACCGAAGATTTTTTTTCCATTTGCGGTGCATTTTAATATATCTAAATGTAAAATGCAGCGCCGGGTCACAATACACTTCCTCTCGGTTTGATGTATCGCTGCCTCGGCGGATTCTCAATTTTACCTAAATAACAATATGCGTTTGTTAACAATATGCGAAAATATTGAATTGATGATAAATCTGTACAAGATATTGTCTTAACTGCTCTCAATACAATTACACATCGAGTATGCACAAAAATTACTCTTTTTAAGCTTTACGCTGGAAAAGTAAAAAAGGCTTAAGCAAAATTTTTAATCTTTTTTTTTCTGCATCGAATGCTCTGACTCTTGTTTGATTCTGAAGACTTTTGGGGCCCTTTAGACATCTAAAATATATGTACCATTTGGGAGAAGGCGTGACTCAAGCGACACGGGTTTGGAATTTTTTTTTAGCTTTTTGTCGCTTCAGATAACTAAATGTGAGCATCGAGTTACCTGAATAATTCAACCAGGTACTGAAGACTTATGAATTTTATTTTTTAATAAAAAGTGACATAATCTATCCATTTGGGGACTTGCTGTTGACTTTATCGGCATTGATCCTTGTTGCGCTTTCTCCCACTTCTTACGTCAACGTTTTGGGCACCTGTCTTTTTACTGTATATTTTATAATATGTGCTTTTACAACGAATATATCTCAGCTTACAAAAACAATTAAGAAAATAAATAAGCACATTTAATAAATAAAATAAAAAAATGACCTACGTGATGCAAGCCTTTCATTCAGTACATCTTCAAACAATAAATAATTTTTATTTTTCAATTATTCAGTGACGATTTGCAAACAGTAAAAATATTAGCTACGAGAATAGAATTTTCATCATCATTGTGGTTTGAGACTAGAATCATAGATATTAATATTATTTTCCTTAGGTTAATATCTTACAAATAATTCCATTGCGTTTGAGAAACCACCCTAAACCGGAGGCTTTTCTCGGATATAACGTGTGCTTTTCATCCCCTAGAGGCGGTGGAGTTCAGGCTCAGTTTTCAACACACCCCATCCTGTCTCTTCCTATCCCATCCTCTTTCCTGCACTCCCCTCCCTTTCTGCCCACTCTGTCATCCCCTCGCCGTGTGAAACTGACACGCCGGAGTAAATTTCTCGAAACAAACGTCGCGCTACACGCGGACAGGACACGTGTAGTTTTTTCAAAGCAGGGAACACATTAGAGGTGAGATCGATACCGATTTGAAAAAAAAAACTAGTGTCGCTAATTTATCCACTCATTTCTACTCCTAATAATTCACTTCTTTAGATTTTGCTCTTCAGTGTTTTAAAGTAAGGCAATGTGTGTTTTTCATCATATTTTTTTATTATTATTTTCTTATTTTTTTAAAAATAAATATAAATAATTGTTACAATTCTTGCACAGTGTATTATAAAATAAACTATTCCACGTCATAAAGACCAAGGTTCTTGTGTTTGGTGAGGGAATGTTTAGTTTTTACAACACAGAGAATTCCACTAGTACAGAGAGTGTGCACTATTTTAACGATGAATAGCTCTTTAGTTTTTTTTAAACGTCATTACTTAAACTGGTTGACAGTAAGTATGAATAGAGTTTCCAGGGTAATTAATACTTAAAACCTTGAAAGAACCTTATGAAGGGAGAGCAAATTATTTTTACCCAACCTATACAAAATTGCTATAAATCACTTTCTCTGGGTTTTCACGTCGTACACCATTAGAGAGAAAGAGACAACAAATATAATACACCGCTTCTATGTACTGTAACGATGATCTTCGTCTCCCGAGTCACCGCGGGACTCCGCCCACATTTTTTACTATGCCACTAAACTTGACACAACTAAACGGTTTTTTAGATTATATGCCATATTTTTGGTGATAACAATACTGTGAAAAGGTGGTTATACGAATAAACATTATGTCGATATGTGATATGAATGGATGTATAAATACCCTAGCCTTAGTCTTGCCACGCCCAGGCTTCCGAGTTCGGTAACAATTTTCAAAAACTGACTACACTGCCATGGATTTTATGTACTCTAAGCTTAAAACCGTTAATTATAATAACAGGGTTAGGTTAGGGTAGGTTAGAGTAGGTTAGGGTAGGTTAGGGTAGGTTAGGGTAGGTTAGGTTAGGTTAGGTTAGGTTAGGTTAGGTTCTCTTAAGTTTGTTGTAGGTTCATTCTACAACAAACTTCTTTATTTATGGGAGACTTATATTATATTATACGTCGTAAACTGTATAATGAAATTTTTGATAATGGCCTTGAATGTCGAAACAGTTATCACAAAAAAAATAAAATCAAAACTTGCAGAACTTCATAATAACAATACGAAATTAAATTTTATTGAATTATTAAAATAAAAGATTTCTTCAAATTTAACACAAAAACTGTAAAACAGAGTTTATTTAAACATTACCGCTTACTCATATTTATATATCTTGATTGTATGTTGTGATTAAATTAAATTCGACAAATCAATTTAATGATTATCGATGCGAGTACTACGTACGTGCGTGTGTGAAATTCTTAAATTTATAAATGGTGGTAATTAAATTTATCATACAGTACCTACTTATACTATATTTTACATTATATTGTCAGATCAGATTACATTTCAACTAAAGTTACGTCTTGTTATTTTTCACGGGTAATAACTTATTAAATACATACTTATAAGATGATGTAGGTACTGTTCAGAAAAAACTTTTAATTTGTACACATTTTATATTTATTTACATTACAGTTGATGTTGTTACTGTCGAAATCTATATTATTGTGGTTTAAATACAATCTTATTGAGGTTAGAGTTCTGATAGCCGTAACGTAATACCTGATCGTGTTTGATGTCTAAGTTCAGTTGGTGATATTAAAACCCTTCGAAAAGAAAAGCGTCATCCAATCCGATACGATTCCGATAAAAAGGTGCCAACTGAATATTCCGTAACGGAGCTCGGCTAGCGCACCCTGTTATACCTTCGTGGGGCTCAAATTTCATTTAACTTTTTCAACTGGCCCTGATCCCAACTTCTTATCTGTTCATATTGCGAGCCATGGAAAGGTTGGGGGATGAGGAAGGAATGGAGAAGTGAAAGGGAAAGGGAATGGGAAGGAAGGAAGCCCTCTGTCGTGTGCCTTTCTTTCGGACAAAAACCTAACAATCCCATTACGGGAACACTGAAATGAATTTTACAAATGCAACTTTTTACAATTCAAATGTTTAAAGCTTTGAACTACGAGATATGCACACTGTCTTTTAGACTTTTAATTTTTGTGAGATTAAAGGCCGTTGTTCATTTCCTCAAGCATTTCAAACACCTTTCAGGAAGTTATGAAATTTGTATTAAATACCCTATTTGTCTTGGCCGGGATTACTTCATCTTGTTTGAAATGCGACAGAATTTGTTATTTTTGCAACAAAATGTGGCCAAATTTGTATTACTCACTCACATTTTTTGTTAAAACTCATCCAGTTCAATATTCCTTGCCGTAGACTCAAAAACAATGAATTGCTGTTCCTCAATCATCATTCTACTAATTATGAGTAACATTCTCCACTGTCCAGAATGTCGAGACTTGTTAACTCAAGACATGGTCTTGAAATTTTTGGTACCAGTCTAAAAGATTTTTGACATTTTTTAGGACCCCGTCAAAATCTTGTTCAGGCTTTTGACTTGTTCTTTCCAATATATGTGTTTGTCTTTCCAATGTATTCTTTCTCTGTTGCTCTTTTTTTCCCTAAAGTTAGTATAAAAATAAATAAATTTAAAAACGTAATTGGTTTTGCCTTTCTTTTAAAAAATATTATGTTAATAGGTTTATAGGTCACACTTTTCAAAAAAGACTTACAGTAAAATAAATAGGTAAGTTATTAACAAAATAAATTTTAATGGCAGGAAAAAGAATTTTTTTTCTAATTATTTTTAATGAAAAAAGTCTCATGTATATTTTAATAGTAACACTTTAAAAATGAAGACAGAGTTCAAACAATAGTTTTAAAACAAAAAGTGAATTTTTAAAAATCCAAAAATCTTTGGAAACGAATTGAAAAAGGTTTACTTAATATTATATTCTATTCCGTTATAATCTTCTGCTTTATATTATTATACATACCAACTGCCTATAAATTATAACAAACTTCTAAAAGCATATAATATTCATTGTATTATTTGGTCGAAATTGATACACGAAAGTAATACTATCTTACGTATTTTCATGTTCAAAACAAATATAAATAACATTGCGTTATGTTTATCTTCTGTGTTTACTACCGAGTTGCTATAAGGTGAATTCTATAGCGATGACCAAGCATATTACTGAATGGATTGAGTCTCAACTTAGAGTCTGTGCTTTACGGAAGAGGTACGATAATAATATCAGGGAGATTAGCAAATAAATGTGATTACTCCATATATTTGTGAAAATATCACATCTCCATCTACAGAATGCAAAACATTATCAATAATTGTGTCACAAAAAATTAAAATATGTATGGGTTTAGTGTTTTGGATGAAATACACTAACTTCTTGTATTAATTTCATCACCCTTGCTTTGTTTGCAGAGAGTTTCTGAGTTTGATAGGATTTTGATATAAGCTTTTATCCAGTAGACTTGCATATTTATCATTGCAACACATAATATTTCGAATTCTCGGATAAAATTACGAAAGCATTTAACTTAATGGATGAAACTGTGGTTTTAAACGAGCGTATAAGATTATTAATAGTAGTGAAAATTCATATTTATAATTTATATATACTTTACAATAATAACATCAACAAAAAAAGTTAACATATGAATTTGTATAAAGGTGTAGGTACAGTGATTAATATATTTGAACAAGAGATCATTATAATAGAAACAGTATATAAATATAGTATACATAGTAATCAAAAACATGTATTGGGTATTATGCGTAGTCACTTAATATATAAAAACTTAATTATTGTATAAATTAGTTTTTAGTTTAGGCTTATCATAATTTCCCTTACAAAGGCAAGTCTGTGATAAGACAGTAGTTTTGCAGATTGCTTGTGTAACTTTAATATTTAGTCTGTGGTTGCTGTGTTCTTGCTAATGTGAATTTACTATTGTATGTATATGTATATATAGTAATTTGGAATATAACATATGAATAAATAATAATTTGCTTTATGGTTAGTTCAGTCAATAACATCTAATTTAGGTATTTTTGGATGACCATCATATTTTTATTTTCAATACATAAGTAGTTTTGTTGATTTTTTGTAGATTTTATGATCAATAGATAAATTATTTTAACTTTATTATTAAGGTCTGATGATTTTCATGATTGTATCCAATACGTATAATATAACAAGAGCTGATACTAAAAACATAAATAATGTACGTTTTAAAGACTATAAAAATATATGCGTATGATGTTACATAAATAGGTTTAAATATAAGTGTTCTATCTATAACCATTTTGTTATATTTACTCTCGACTTGGTAAGAAGTCAAAAGATCTTCGGTATTTAAAAAAAAAAAAATCCAAAACACCATTTAGATATTCAATATGGTGAGGTAAAACTTTGAACATCATCAACAGATGGCAGCCTAAAATCGGAAGAAATTGAAATATTAAATAATTTTCAATAGATATATAAGATCGTTTAAAAAGAATTTATAATAAGGTCTTAATGGCTCAATTAGCAGAGTGTTACTTCTGCATAGAGTAGAGCTTCCGAGTTAGAATCACTGTCGTGACCATTGTTCTTTTTGGTTTCTGGCTTTTCCTGTTTCATATTTTTGTATTAGATTATTTATATTATTTAAATAATTGTGTTTATCTGAAGTGACCTGGTAGGTAAATATATTGTTTGTAACATCTCTATACATAATATAAATATGCCATAGTTTACAATATGTATTTAGTAATAAGATGAAGCCAGAGAATTCAGATGTGTACAGCGCTCTTGAGGTGATTTTTCACAAAAACGGCGCTATACAAATTATTCAAATGTCACTATAGTCTGTCGTTTGATGGATAAAAAAATCTACTCACACCTGTTACTGTATCAAATATTTAAAAAGCAGCTCACCACTGTAGCAAACATGTTATCTCATTATTAAATTAAGAAAATAAATGCGATTTATTTCCGTTACATGATTTGGCCATATTTGGCCATGAGATCTATTAGCTCCACACTTGGCTTCTTTGAATCTGATTAGCCAATAAGCCACAGAGCTCACCAGATAATCCATTTTGCGTTAAATCCGATCGAAAAACAGCCCAAGTACCCGAAAACTGAGCACTTCTGAACAGTGTTTATCGCAGTAAACTTTTTCGATGAGTAAGTGAAACCTTCATTTGCTATTTTGGATGCACGAACTTCGATCGAGCTTTCGATTCCAAAACTTTTAAGCATAGCCAGGTGTTCTTTACTAAGTATGCCCAGTATATTTAGAAAAAAAATGTAGTTCAATCCGTTGATAGCACTTGTTTGTAAAATATAAAACTATGTATGATTCTTTGTACGAATTTATATTATACTGAATTCGTTTCAACGGTACTACATGGGAATCTATGAGAATAAAAAAATATCGATAGATTATTTATAACAATTTTTTGATTTTACACTGGAGATATTTTAGGAGAAATATTTAAGGATAAAATGTGGGGAACATATTATATTGGTCGAGTGGTAAGACGCTCGATTACGAATCAATGCCCGCCGTGCGCAAATACTTTTTATTTATTTTCTCTAAACCTCCTCTTCTCATCTCTTTCCCCTCCCTCCCACTACTTTCAGCCTCACAAAATACAGAGAAAAGAGACAGACACTATGAATTGAAAAAGAAAAAAACGTCAACGTTATTCTATTGTTTTCTCACTGTTATTTTATTTTAACTTTTTTTCTCCCTCTGTATATATACTAAATATATATATATAAAAAAAAAAAATATATATATATACATAACCTGTTCAAAAGAAAAGGTGAATTTTGAATTTTCGCGGGCTGTGTACATTCGATTATCGTATTTTTTTGTTATGTTGGTACATTAAATAATAAAATTCATGATTTGTTTTTCCACAACTCCAGGACGCTCATCGTCATTAACATTTTCTCGGCCTTCTGTAAAGCGCTTGTACCACCTATAAACACTTTTTTGAGACAAAGTAGACTCACCGAATGCCACAGTCAACATTTTAAGTGCGTTGTAGCACTTTATTCCATTTTAAACGCAAAATTTAATACATATTCTTTGATCCCTTTTTTCAAAAGTAAAAAATCGAAGAACACACGAAAACGTGACTAACCTTTCCAGTTGTCAAAAACAAACTACTAATCCAAAATGGCTGATAATGCTAACATATGATAAACATATGTGTACCAACATAATTTAAAAAAATCGATAATTAAATGTACACAGCCCGCGAAAATTCAAAATTCACTTTTTCTTTTAAACAAGCCTCGTATATATATATACTCGTATATATAACCGCACACTTTGTATTTTTAGTTAAGTTTAATTTAGTTTCCTGGTGACGCTTAGGCTAAGCGAAACCGGTCGGTCATAAAAAAATAAAATAATATTCGTGGTTTTATACAAGGTTATTTTTTCGTAATATGAATAGATTTCAATTGTTATGAAATAAACAATAAAGTGGATTTAAACAACGTGTGTTTTTTATTTAATTAATTGTTATGAAATTGTTGAAAGTGACCTAGAACGAATTGTTTATGGTAGTTCAATCGATGAAATGTTGTTTTCGGATAGAATAGAGATCCCGAGTTTGAGTCTCCGTCACAACCTAAACGTTTATGTATTTTTTTAATTCCCATGTTTTTAAGATTGTTAATATTGTTTTTCTAGTTGTATTTATTGTTTTAATTGTAACCGTCTTCGAAAAATCTGTATAGCTTGCTCGTATCTACCGTATAGGCTCTTTATTACAAAGGTATTTATTCTAAGCATGCACATCATTCTCAACCCTGTACCTGCCTACATAGAGTTCAAACTAGCCAACCGTGAACTGAAATCATACAAGTGCTTTAGCTACTTAGGACTTAAGGTTGGAGTGCCTAATCAAAGGTAAATACAGAGGGTTGGGGTTGGGGGCTGATACAATAAGGGAAGCCCTTCGTATTTATATAACGGTAAAAAATGTTGGGAGGCAATTCTTAAGTATCGACCCCTAATCAATTTGACCCAATTTCGCTAATGAAAGAAAATCCTCTATTTATTTTACGTCAATAGTGTTCTTACCATGGAAGATGGTTATCAAATTCTTGCAAATTATTCTTTTTAAAAAATGGACGAAAAAAATATTACTTTTTGTAAAAAAATATATTTATTTGGTTGAATAACAAAAATAAAACGTCTTTCTAAAATTTCATTGTTTTAAATAAACAACTTAGACAAGTGTGTGTTTTATTATATCCGTCTACTTCCTAGTTTTTATTTTAGTAATTCAACTCTTATTTTGTTGACATTATATAAATACAGTTAAAAAAATTTGAAAATTATTAATTAACATATTACAATGGAAAAATAAAACAACACAGAAAGTCTACTTAAAAATAAAAATATAAATCAACATCATCAAAAAAATTAAGGTACAGGGTAAAAATCAACATAAAAAGTGAAAGTCACCATAAAAAGTAAAAAAAATAAATATAAAAAAACGAACTTACAGCAATTTTATTTTCAGTTTCAGAACAAGAGGAGCAAATAGTTTAAAAAATAAATATCTCATGACGGTTTTTGGTGCATCCACTTTTTTTTGATCGCTCATCCAACCCAGAGCGGTTTTTATTAAAGTATTTCAGGAATGAAATAGCTTGCGTCGGGAGTTGGCCGCTTTACGCCTCAATGCAGCATAAAAACAATTTATTCTACAAAATATTAACATTTTGCTGGCACTGCAAGACCTTGGTAGTCGAAATTATTACCTATGAGCATTGTTGTATTGAACTCTTATGGCATCCCATTGCGCTTGGATAAAGTGCATCCACAGGTCTGCCGTGTAAAGGTTCGTGCAGAATGCATTAAACTGCATTCTCTTTGCAGGGCTGGTGCATCTATGGAACCACCTCGCATACCTGCTCTTATGCTGATCGCTTATCTTTGACGATGAATGCCGGGTTTGTCGTTAAGGTCAGCGGTTATGATATAACGCAGGTATTTAACTTTGGATAAAACACTCCGGTTTCCCATCCAGCTGTAGCGGGTTCAATCCCTCTGGTAGCTAAGCCTTCCATCATTACACAAGCAACATTTTCCGCTTTTAATGATGGATTTCGGAGAGAGGAATTAAAAAATTGACAGGTTTTCAATTGGCTACGAATGTTTGTCTTTTAAAAAAGAGAAGAACATAAGATTAATACGTGTACTGCCCAGATTTGCTTTTGTTAGGATAAAAATGAATCTTTTTTTTATTTAAAGTTAATTAAATTAACAATTAGTCCAAACTGCTCCCAACCGTCTAGAGCCAGTGAGACTATGGCATCCTTAATTGGGGTATGTTGTGAGGCTGGAGGCAGTGGGGAGGGGAAGGATATGGGGAAGACTAAGAAGAACCGGGATATTTAGTTCTGGTTACCAAACAGGGCTTAAGCCATTTCAAGCGACGTTTCGTTTCTGAATGGTGGTCTTTCACCAGGACAATTCTTAGAGTATCTATTACTCTGCCTGATGATTGTACTGAGACCGTTTGGCTTGATTGTAATAATAAAACGGTATTCACACGGCATAACAAGTAACAGTAGTTCATTTAAAGTGTTCCACCAAAAGGTTACTAATTTCTCTGATGTATGTAAAAAGATTTTAATTCTTAAACGTTTCATGTTTATTCGCGAATTCTCCCGACACTTTAAGAAAAAGCCAATGTCCGTAGAGAATAAATTTGGTTTAATTTTTTTATTTATTTTTTCTTTTTAAAAAGAAAGACTAACATTCCCGGGTTACGAATAACCTGACAATATTTGAAAAACTTCTACTGCCATCATAAGAACCGGAAGATGTTGCTTGTGTAATGATGGAGGACTTAGCCAGCAGAGGAATTGAACGCACGACGCCCGGGTGAGAATTGTGCTTAGATAATTTACATTAACCCGGAATGTGGGTTTTATTATAAATAAAATATTTTTTTGTGGTTAGTGCGTAATTATTTCCCGTAATGGGAATTAAGATTTTGGTAAAGTACCTACACACGAATTACATACTCGTATATAAATAACGAGAGATTATATCGAAAACATTTGATATTAAATCGGTAGGTATATATTATTAATTGTTTCCACATCAAATAATAATGTGAAAATTATTCGAAAGTACTCGATAACATTTCCCAGTATTAGAATTTACTTGAAGTGGATGCCTCGAGTAAAAAATCACATGGTATATTTTAAATGTATTATTTGGTTTGCCAAGCGATTCCATAGGATTTTGGATGCTTGGTAATAACCACTGAAGAGATAAGTTAATAGAAGCGTGTTGTGGACGTGTCAGTGTGTCCGATGTAAGCTATTTTTTTTCCTTATTCCTGGATGACAAAAGATTTTCTGTAACTTAACGATACAAATTTTCTTTCAAATCGGTGAAGATCACAATTCTAGGTATTTTCTGTTCAGTGGTAATAACTAATAACCCGTTTTAGGCAATTTAAATTAGAAACATGATTTAATTTGTTCCTCATAATGAGACATTTAAGCTCTTTCATAAGCTTCATTAAAACATGTCAAATTATTTAATATTACGACTAGCTAATTGGTAGTTAATTAAATTAGTGGAAAGCCCAGCTTTGTATTTTGCGCTTGCTTTATTAGAAAATATTATTTAATGATCTGTAAACATTCAAATAAAACAAATTACAAAAATTAAATTAAAAATATAAAGGTTGTAATGGAAGATGCTTATTTAAACGACTATGCTTCTTACAAAAATAATGTTTTGTATTTAAGTTATAAAACTTAAAATTGTCCTTTTTGAAATATGTCAAATCCAACACATTAGGAGTTTTTTTTCTGTTTTGACAGTGTTTTTTTTTTAATAAAAAAATATGCACTACAGCAAAATGAAAAAGAACTTCACATTAAAATATATATATTTTAATGTAAAGTTGTAATATATATACTTATATATATATATATATATATATATATATATATATATATATATATATATATATATATATATATATATATATATATATATATATATATAACTTTATAGTTATGTATATACGTTGGTAAAAATATACTTAAATACTTATTTTGTAAAACCAATAGCGTATATAGTATGTTTATCATAGATTCACTTAATTTTTTAGCAGTAATAATAATCAAAATACCTACAAGTCATATATCAGTATGAAAAGATGCGACTCACATTTTAACCTTGTTAGGTACGTACAAGTTAAGAATTCACACTTCCGTTGTAATCGGAAAAAAAATACATATTTTATTCATAAATAAATTTGTTACATCTGAAAATCAACGCTTCTCCAAAAACACGTGTGAAAATGAAAATATTTCCCGTCAAAAGATATTAAAATTCAAAGGCTTTTTCTTCTCAAAGGGGGTGCGTTTTCCCGCACCACTCTTCGGTAATAAAACTACCCGAATTTGAATATGAAGTAATAGCATTTTGCCTTTGTTCGCGTCTTTAGGGGTAGGTTTGCCCCTCTCGGAGGCTGTGCCACTAAATTACTCCAGTACCGCATCCTAATGTGTCGCGGGTGGGTATTTTTGCCTGTAGGGGTGTCTGAATTTCAAAACCCCTTTTTACATTCATCCGTGAATTAAAAAAGGGAATTTCAAATACGTTCTATCTTAACAAATTTGTCAATGCTATTTGTATCTTTTGAATTGAATTGGCTTAACTTAAGTCAAGGTTCCTTCTTCTAAAAAATGTATAATTTGTTTTACTAAAACATTTATAGTGCTTACTCGTAATATAATATCAATAAAGCACCATTGAATTATTTAGAAGAAATAAACTAAAAGGTATATAATATATAAATAAAAAAATGGCTTCTCTGGTTACGAATAACGGAATGAAGTTTCAATTCCTCTTTCTTCTATCATTATAATCGGAAATTGTTACTTGTACAATGATGGAGAACTTTTTTAGCGGGGAATCAAACCAGCGAAGCCAGGTGGAAACCCGACGTATTTGTCAACTTGGCTACTATCCGATCAAACTTCCTTTTATAATGGTACTTCGATATTTTCACTTTATTATTATTATAGTTTATGTCTGTTAACATTTTTAACTAATTTACTTAACAGTAAGTACTTCATTTGTCAAAATTCAACCACGAAATATCAAATTTAATTAATGATATTTAACAATCTTGAAATATTTAATATTAACCTCAATTTTTCACAAAGTCCCTGATTTAAAAAAAAAATAATAACATAATACGTCTTCCAAAAACAAGGTTAGGTACTATAACCTTTCCTGATATTAGTCGAATTCTTGACGTGAATGTAACCACGTGATCCATCAGAAACCGCTCTTCTCCGTGGCTTCAGCCGCCTGAATTCAGGAATCAGCCCACGCAGATAAGGGTGGAAGGTTTTAGGAACCCCGTAATGGAACCTCCACGAGCCACCCTTCTGGAGGTAGTATATTATTTCACCACTCGAGAGCATCCTTCCTGCGCTGCTTGTATGAACCACTAATGAAACGATCAATCATCGAACAATAACGTTCATTAGTTTGAGGATTTTGGTTTTACGATTTGAAGGGGTGCAATGTTGTGTTGACAGAATCGAACGATTTAGACATCAAAGAGTACATACTTTTTTTGTGTTGGTAAGGAATAAACGAAATATTGAATTCACGAACTCAAGAAACGTGTCTATAAAAACTGGGAAGTTTTATTTTTATTTAACATAGCGGTCGTTACTACCCGACTCTGCCAAAATTTCAGCGTATTATTTTTACAGATAATTTCATATTTATTTTTTGTTTTTCTACAGTTACATGTCCAATACATATTTGTTCAGCCCTGAAGAAGGTTCAGGTAGAGCCGAAACCAGTTGGTATATGTATCTAATAAAGTGGTGTCAAAACAAAGTTACTTTTATTTAAAATTTAATTATGTCTTTCCACAGAGTGAGTGCTTCATGTCAAAAATTAAATTAACATTCAAGAGTTGCATAAATTGTGAGAAAATTGACATGTTAATCTGTTTTATTTTGTTAAAACAAACAGAATTTTTAAATATCAATGTGAGTATTTAGTACAAACTCACTTTATGTATACTTTTATTCAAAATTAAATTAATTTAATAAAATACCAATCGAAATCAATGCTTGATTAAAAACGCACATTTTGAGTGAAATACGAGTATAAAAGAATTATTTTATTGCAGGGATGTTTCAATTACTTGAAAATTTTCATATTTTTTCAACATTTCAAGATTAAACCGCTTTGATAATTAAGTGTAATGCCTTATTGTCTTCAACTCTCTAATTCAAGATGTAATACAACAAAAACCTTAAGTGTTGGATAATTTTTATTGTTTTATCATATCCGTTAACTTGTTTTCGTAGAATTTTAAGTTGGAATTAAACAGACATTCCCATTCCAAGTTCTACGGAACGGATTTACTTCGAGACGGAAGTAAATAAGGACGACCTACTCGCTTATGTATTTGAGAAAATCTGCTTATTTAGAGAAGTGATTTCCAAGTTCCCCGTAAATGAAAATTCCAAGGCGCAGAAGTCGTCAACATGTTTACTTATTGTATTTTATATAATCTCTGTAAACCGATACGTTTTCGTGTTTATTTTTAAAATTTATTAAGTGTTATTTTCAATATAATTAACGATTATAAAAATACACACTTTTTGGTTTTTTTTTATTCAAGCTATACTACAATTTATTTATCTGTTCATTCTGTACGGGTAGTCAGGAAAATGTCTAAGATTTCAAGTGAATACAATTTTTAAACAATAATCTTTTTAATTATCTATGAAATGCATTCTATAATTTTAGGTAAAACGTTCAAAAATGCCTTCGCTGGTTTTCAAACTGCACTTTTTACTGACATGTTAGTATTTTTTTCATAGAATTTAAAAGATTGTATTTTTTTATTAACTGTAAACCTAAGACACTGTCCATATAAAATTTAGAGATAAATAATGGTAAGTATTGCTTGTATTCTAGTATACTGAGTGACGTTTGGCGGTATTTTTCAGTGCCTGAGCTTAAGGCCAGTGTAAAATTAAAAAAAAAACTAAATTAAACACAACGTTTTATCAAAAAAGTAACTTAGATTTTCATTTAAAAAAACTTCTACTGTCAATATATTCATCGTCGCTTGATGACAACGGAGGTGAAACAGCTGTCACAACAACTGCCCGGAGGCAGCGGGAACATAATCCCAATTAGGAGTTTGTTGTTAAGATGAAGGAAGTGGGGGTAGTGAAGGAGACAGGGAAGACGAAGGTTTTGTTTCAGAAAGGTAGTCTCTTGTCATGGGGATAGTGAGATATCTACCACCCTATACCATCAATTATCTTCCAAACAGATGACGCACATATTTAAGACATCTACATAAAATAATGACTTAAATTAAAATCGACAAAATTTAAACCATTTCGTCCAAGAAATATAATTGACTCACTATGTTGCAACTCATCCAGTTCAACATTCCTTGCTGTAGAATTAAAAAAAAAGGAATTTCTGTTCCTCAATCATCACTCTACTAATTATGGGTATCATTCTCTACTGTCCAGAATGTCGAGACTTATTAACTCAAGCCATGGTTTTGAAATTTTTGGTACCAGTCTAAATGATTTTTGTCATTCTTTACGACTCTACCAAAACATAGACTTGAACTTGATTTTGATTTGAATGTTATTTCTCACGTATATTTTGTCCCATTTTTGTCATTGCTTTATTTAATATTATGTATGTGCTGTTCTTTCTCTGTTGCTCTTTTTTCACATATCGTGTTATTTTTTTTTGTAATTTTACAATAGTCCGTTAGCTTATAAATAAATCACCATAAAATATTCTCGTATTGCAACAAATTTAGTAAAATAATCAACAATGCCGTTGTTTTAATATTCGATCGATTCAGCGAATCCTGAAATAGGTCGGACTCTTTCAGAAGTCCGCATCAATATAATATAATCAAATAGCTTTGTCGGCTTTTAAATAAGTTTTCACTGGGGCAGAATCTTCCGGGAGATTTACGTATTGTCTGAAGGGACAATGGCAGATAATTGCTATCTCCTACTTCTAGTTCAGGGAAGTGTTTCGGACTGGCGTGTAAAGGGTGAATGGGAACAACTTCGGGATATCTAGCAATCTTCATTTGTAAACTTAAAGGTTTTAATGAAAAGACAAGAGTTCTAATATTTTAATCAAAGTGGTACAAGTTGACAAAATTTACTCGCTAACATTTGAATAAAAAGAACGCCTTTCTGTGCTTCACATTTTCAATGACTATTTTGTTTGTTCAAAAATAATCTTAATGTTCTTTTTTCATACCTTGGAGTCACAATATATGGAAAGAGAGCTAGTTCTTTTTACACAACCTATATAAACTTGCGATAGATCACTTTCTCCGGGTTTTTACGTCGTACACCATGAGAGAGAAATAGACAACAAATATAATACACCGCTTCTATGTACTGTCGCGATGATCTTGGGCTCCTGCGTCACCGCGGGACTCCGCTCAAATTTTTACTATGCCACTAAACTTGACACAACTAAACGGTTTTTCAGATTATACGCTATATTTTTGTTGACAATAATGCTGTGAAAAAGTGGTTATACGAATAAACAAAAACATTATGTCGAAATGTGATATGAATGGATATATAAATACCCTAGCCTTAGTCTTAGCCACTCCCAGGTCCGCCGAGTCAGGAAAAAATCATCAAAAACCGACTACACTGCCTTGAATAGATACCACTCTATATACTCTAAGGTTTAAACAATATTGAAAATGAAATAATAACTTTGTATTAGACCACATTTATTTTATTTTAATTTTTATGACCGACCGGTTTCGATACAAAATGAAACTTAACAGGAAATACATAGTGTGTGATTATAAATACTCACACCTATAGATGGAGAATACAATATAAAATAAGAAAACAGTAAGAAAACGAACGAATAACATTTAAATTATAACAAAGGTTAGGTACTCGTATATTTCCCGTAAACTCATAAAATTTCTCATTATTCTTTTATCACGTTCTCAGTTGACGTTTTGCCTCTTTCATTTCATATTATCTGTGTCTTTCTCTCTGTTCCTTTGCTATAATTTAATTGTTCTTCTTTAGTTTTTTACTGTTATTTTATTTTATTTTAAATTTTTGTTCTGCCTCTGTATGTACGAGAATATATAACCACACACTATGATTTTTTTTGTTTAGTTATATTTTGAAACCTGATGATGCTTAAGTTTAGCGGAACCGGTCGGTCATAAAAATTAAAATAAAATCTGTGGTCTAATACAAAGTTATTATTTCATTATCATAAAATGAGTCAAACCGCAAAATGCTTTCTACGAAAATATAATGTTAAATATGGTTAAACACGAAATGAAAAATAAACTAGGTTGCGACAAAGATCTAATCTTTTTTCTATGTCTTTTTCATATTTATAATGTTGGAATATTATTAATATTGTTCAAATAATTATTATCACAAAAGTTTTGAACCGTAAAGTTTTACCTCACTGAATAAATAATCAAAAATATTTATGACGATGAAAAAGTATTCACGACTGTAATACGAATGTGGAGATTCGAATTTAATGCAATGCTGATGTAAGTAAGCATAATTATAAAGATTGTAAAAGGAGTCTGAAGAATGCGTTAGTTAATGAAATGAAAAGTTGGGGATACCCGAGGAGAACGTGGCACCATTCATTGCAGCAAATCGAGAGTTGAATCATGTCAATATTGGTTATAATAGAATAGTTCATTTGTATGCTATCAGGTCCGGCCCTGTCAAAACCTTAATTTAATCACCAAAATTTTCGAAAAACTTTATTGTAATTGTAATAATAGGTATCTTTACTATATTCCACGTGGACCCATGAGTATTATATACAAAAACATCACTTTCATGCAAAATGTCATCACTGTTAACCACTCGTTTTTGGCAGGTTTTTCTTTGAAAATAACTAAATATAAACTAACAGATCCAACAAATGACATGTCTAAAGTGTAAACGTCTTATTCTCTGTTAAATAAGCAGAGTAATATTACGATTCGTGCATTGTTAAAAATCAGTGCCTTGGCAATTCGCTGCCTAGAGTAGAGAGTTCCAATTGTGCCTCCACAGAACGGTCCCTATATGCTATTCCCAGAAGCAATCAACAAAAATTAAAAACCCGAATTCTCAAAATCAACATTTCATAATAATTCATAATGTTGAGCAAGCAGGTTGCCTAAATTGATCAGTGTGCCAATGAATCAGAAAGTTTAGTGCCTTTGCCTAAGTACATGCGGTAATGAAGCAAAGAGTGTATGCCCAGACAGAGTGATGGTGGTCTATCCTATACGCCTACTCCTGCGGTGAAATGTGGTCGTAGTTAGTTACACATTTAGTTACTTTATGTACCTACTTTTCTCTGTGTGTATTTATTTCCACTCGAAATTCGTAGGTTTATTAGAGCTTAAATTTATAGATTTTGGTTACTTAAAAGGGTTTATTTATGCCTTAGCGTAACCATAATGATTCATGAATACGTTAATGTCACATTTGAGGTATACCTAACAGTGTGGTTATAGGTTTTTAAATCGGGTAAAAGCGTTAAAACATAATGATGTTGGAGCTTGCAACGCCGAGGTAGTAATTAATATTTATAAACAAAGCACACATTTTTAATATATTTTTTTAAATGAATAAACCGTTAAACGATTATATTCCACATGTATTATATAATTTGAGAAACCAATGAAGAAATGTTTTATTAAAGCGAATTAAAGGACTTGTCAAGTTAACGACTAATAATTGTTTATAAATCACAACTGGTCTGCAGGTTATCTCGATAACCCAGTGGTTTAGAACAGTAATAAGAATTATTTTCTAACTCTCAGCCAAAATAAAAGCATAGTATCTACTTTTTTCACATGTAAATACCGCACACGAGTCTCGACTACTCCCAACCGTTTGGAGTATGTTGTGAGACTTAAGGTAGTGGGGAGGATAAGGAGTTGGAAAAGATGAAGGTTGGGAAGTATCTGGAATATTCAGATGTGGTCACCTAACACAGATAAAGCCATTTAAGGAAAGATTTTGTTTCTGAGTGCTGGTTTTCAGCAGGGCAATACTGAGGATATTTACTACTCCAGAACGTGCCAGGAAGTATATGATATGGTGTTTTAAATTAATCATTTGTGGAAAAACTCAAATTAATAAAATACAAATATTTACGCAACCCGCGATTTGAACCCGCGACCTCTGGATTCTTAGTCGAGGAAATTGACCGCTCTACCACATAGGCTGTCAAAAGGAGTTAAAATTTTAAATAAATATGTGTTTTGACCTAAATAGCAACGTTTTGTTTACATAAAATGTTGCCAGGCACTTACAAAATTGAATGCGAGGAAACTAGCACCCGGCAAAGACACTCTTGATTAGTATATAAAAATCTGAGAATATATTTTTAAATATAACATAATTTTATTTATTTTTCGGTTACTTAACTAAATATTCTAACAGGACACAAAATAAGACCTCCCAAATAAGATACCAAATAAAGGCAAACATGTCGTAAATAAATATTTGTGCGAGACACAAACAAAACAGAAACACATTTGAATTTATTTACTCTCAGTCAATACCAAAGAACAAAAAAGCCTTTTGATGCCTCAGATATGAGGCAGTTTGGGTGAAATAAATATCACGTTCCCGCCAAGAAATACTCAGGCACTTTGATTTTTCGTGAATAAATTTGAAACCAATTTTCAGACAAAAAAAATATTTACCGTGCCTCCCTATATTTCATAACAATCCGCTGGCTTACGATGACGTTAAAAGAAGATATCGAATCTGTATTTATGATAACTCCTGGCATTCAAATAAAATAAAAATAGCTGATAAATATTTTCCCTTTGGTAAGTTAAATACTGAAATTAACCGGAATTGATGAAATTTTTACGAAGCTCTTAAACGTGTAGGTACTGATTTCAAGGAATTATGCGTAACCCCTTGTCAATTCTAGTACGTATAATAGCTGTATGTAAGTAATTTTGTAATTTTTTTTTTGTTAAAATCTATTTTCTAACCAAAATAAGAGAACTGTGTTATTATTGTTAAATCATAATATTTTTTCGTTTTATTGAATATTTGACAAACATTTTTCTTTATTTTGTTCGTCGTGAAATTCCATTGGAAAGTAAATATATGATTTAAAAGGAACCCCTTATAAGTTATTTTCATTTAAGTATTTTTGACCGGACTAGTTTCACCTTGTAACGGTCATCTTCAGATTGGTACAATTTGAAGTCAATCTATGGTAATATATACCTCTCATGTTCAGAATATACGCTTTTAGCCCATAGATTCCCTATAAATTGTACCAGTCTGAAGATGCCCGTTACAAGGTGAAATTGGTTCGGTCAAAAATAAATTGAAACAAGTATATTATTGTTAACCATTATTATTTATATTTATTTTCTTGTTTCTGTTTGTATTTATTTATGAATATGTAATATTCGATATGGTGTGTGAGATCTCAATTTAATCTACATATTTTGTAAAATGCTAAGTTTTATGCTGTGAAAAATATTTTTTAACTACTACGTTTTTCAATGAGATATTTCCAGTATCATTTGAAAAACAAATTTGTATTTATAATTTCTTTTTCTTTTTTTAATGTTTTAGATTTTGACGTAAAGTATTAAATGTTACGCTAGTATAAATGATACGTTTTTTTTAGTTATATGAATGTAAAGATACAGCGTTTCATTAAAAATCACTTAGAATCGTTGCTTAACTAAAATCTTTCTATCCAATCTATTTGTATTCTAAACCTAACCTAATATAAATGTCTAATCTTCGAATTCATCCGCACATTTTATGAAACTAAAACTGAAGGTTGTATTTAAATATTATAATATGTGGATAAAGCCTGTTTTATTAGCGAAGCCCTTCGTTGCTAAGTCGGGGTGTACGTTAAAAATCTAGTATCCTTAAAAATAAATATAAAAGAAAACAGTAACTTTACTTTTTTTTCTGGCGTATTTTTACGTTAGTACGTACGAGAAATTTAATGTTTTTACATTCTCAAATGGTAAAGTAACACTGATTGATGGAACTCAAGAACCTCGAGTTCTATTTTAACAAATTTTGCCTTCAAGCTGTAAGAAGATCTCTCAGACTTTGGCCCTTCATAGTTATTGTTTTAATTTATTTCAATTTTGAGATACTGTTTTATATTTTCAGAAGTTTAATTATATTCACATCATGCGCAACATATTGAAAAGCTTAGAATTGTTGTCAAGTTATTTCTAACAGGCAATCAATCTGCCTTTATACTACGATAAAGTTAATTAAATGTTAATAAGTAAATCAAGGGAAATAATGAAACAAATATTTAACTTGATTCTAATTTTAATTAATATATATTATTTGCTCTATAAAATTGGAATACCACCACAAGTGAACTATTTAAAAATGGAAATTATTAATTTGGTGACATTTTTCAGTACAGTCTCTTTGACTTGCAAACATGCAGTTTTTACCCGAAAAGCATTATATCGTAACGTCGCTCGAAAGGCAAAATGACTTATGCGACAAATTGGTAAAAAAAAATAGTTAAAAATGCAGTTTTAAATACGATGTTTTTCTGCGTCAAATGCTTTGACTCTCGTTCGATTCTGAAGAATTTTGTAGCCCTTCAGCCATTTAAAATATATTTACCATTTTGGAGAAGGCTCGACCAAGCTACACAAGTTTGAGACTTTTTTTTAGCTTTTTGTCGCTTTAGGTAACTCAGTGAGAGCATTGAGTTACTCAAGTTAATTTTTTTTTCAAAATTCAATGAATTTTATTGTTTAGAAATACATTAAAGTACTCTGTATATTTCGAGGAAATAATTTTTTCATTCGTTATTACGAGATACTCGGAGTCTGAATGTTCAAATTATTTGCGTGATAATTATTAAGGGTATGTTTTGCAGAAGAGGTAGTGAACCTTTATTTTCAAGAGACTTACTTTGTTAGAGAGAGAAAACACAAAAGCTGGTTGTTCATTTTAAAGTCTAGCTGTTTCGTACTACGGTGTGGATAAAGGCTGTGCCGCTACCGTATTATTAGCGAAGCCCTACGCGTTGCTAAGCCCTGGCCGGAGTGTACGGTTAACAATCCGTTAAGGCGAGCTGCCGAGGGGAGTATATTGGAATCGGCCCAGGGCGTAACGAGCCGCTAGGCCACTAGGCTGCTAGGCTGCTAGGCTGCTAGGCTGCTAGGCTGCTAGGCTGCTAGGCTGCTAGGCTGCTAGGCTGCTAGGCCGGAGAGGGGGGACTGGCTAGTGGGCTTTCGGCCGCCCAAATGGGAAGATTTTAAAACTGTTATTATAACTCTGTTTTTTTTAATCAACGTGACGCGTTATTTAAGGACCTTTCAGATCAAATGCGTTTTTTTAAACTTTCACAGTAAATACCGCACAAAAGTCTAAACTGCTTTCAACCGTCTTGAGACAGTGAGACTACGGCATCTCCAATCGTGGTATGTTATGAAGTACCCGGCTATTCAGATCTGGTAAACAATCACGGCTAAAGCTATTTCAAGTGACGTTTCATTTATGAATACTGGTTTTACACCAGGGCGATACATAGAGTATCTGTCATTTTTGAATGTGCCGCAAGTAAATCATATATTATGGTATGTTAATTAAATGTATAATAACATATAAAGATAGTAAAAAAGTGGGTATGCTGGGATTTGATATTGCGACCTTTAGATTCGTAGCCGAGGGTCTGAACCATTTGACCACAAATATTATATTCCATAAATTAGTACATTTCCGTAAGACGAAATTCCATAACTTACAAAGTATAGTATCATGATTAATTTTGTGTAACCAAAATCATGTATAACCGTGTTGATGGCCCCTCCATACTAGCAACTGAATTGTTGTAAAAGTATTGCACGATTTCAATCGATGGTCTATCAGTACTCTCAACCTAACAAAAATGCCTTTTTATCAATTCCTACATTCTAATTCTTATAATGAACATCTCAACGTTTATTTTTATTTTGTTTTTTTTTAATGACCCGTAATGTCAATGTTTGAATTAAAGAACATTTTACATGTTTATTAACCACGGTTTTTCAGAATTCGCCAATCATCGTATTGAAAATAATCCTACCTTCAATAAAACCACATTCTTTACAAAAATGGTCATGGCAACAAATTAAAAAAATTAAAAGCACTTGAAGTAAAGAAATTCATAAAAATTAGTCATATTCTTAATAATCAGTTAAATTATTCCAGTAGAACCAACTGTCCAAATGAGAGTTGACGTTTTGCCTCTTTCATTTTATATTATCTGTATCTTTCGTTCTGTTCTTTCGTTATGATTTAAATGTTATTCTTTTGTTTTCGTACTGTTCTTTTTTTTTTTTTTTGTTATTTTATATTGTTCTCTCTTTCTGTAAATAATTTAACAATTATCTATTTTCATTAAATAATTTTTTATTTTCACCACCTTCCAAATGTTGTGAAAACACGCTCAAATATGACTGACGGACTTCCATCAGTTTGTAAAACGAGAAGCTAAGGTTAACATATTTTAAATTTTCAAAGTAGGTTTTCACATTCTGAAGTTTCAAAGTATGAGTGTGAAATAAAGTGCGTAGTAAAATATATAACTATACAGTATAAAATGTGTTCCATCCGCCCCTGTCCATGACAACAGAAGCCAACTATCGACCTTCTTGCATAACGACCGGCCGATGGCAAATTGGATTTGCCCGAGGCCACTGTTCCGCAAATAAAGATCTAATTATTATAAAGGGATACATTATTTTATTAAAACTAATAATGTAAATTAGATACAGAATGGCGACATTAAAATTTGAACACCACACTAACAGAGATATGAAAATCTAGAATTTATAAAAAAAAAAAAAAAAAATGCTGTCATTTAGTTTGTAATGTATAAACACTTGTGTATTTTAGAATAATATTTAAATTTTCAGAGCGAAAAAGAATTTCCACTTGAAAATTTATCAAACTATGCTTTAAATATTAACTTCTGTTACAAGTTTTTAATATATTCATATATCTGATTTCCTTTTATTATGCAATCAAATAAAAAGTTCTCGTTTTGGGAAATCAATTTTGTATTTCGGTTCTTGTTTGACTATACTAACTGCATCATTTGTATTTTGTTGAGAATTTTGCTCCTGAACAAAATCTTTTCTGATATCGACTTATTTCATGTCAGTGAAGAGAGATTCAGAAGTGAAATCCTATTGATTCTTGAAAGAGTTTCTCCTCATTGATCTGATCATCGCCACTGTCTGAATTTCATTTTTTTTTCTCACGTATCTAAATGGTACTTTAATTTGTATTTATTTTGTAAAAATTTAATCTTGTATGCATGTAATTTAAAAGTTTGTCATGAATGAGGAATTTAAGAAAGAAATTATTATCATTATCAATATTTTTTTCAATTATGATGTTATTATTTTTAAAATATCAATTATTTAAAACCGAACATTGAAACGTGTTGGCTTTAAATTCATATCAAATTGTAAAGACATATTAAAAAAAAACTGTTTTTTTGCGAAGTTTTATTGCAAAC
The DNA here is from genome assembly GCA_022651775.1 of Drusus annulatus. Classification (NCBI taxonomy): domain Eukaryota; kingdom Metazoa; phylum Arthropoda; class Insecta; order Trichoptera; family Limnephilidae; genus Drusus; species Drusus annulatus. Next base: position 372,439 of record JAGWCC010000709.1, read on the forward strand.
CTACCCATGTGCTTTTTATGATACATTGTTTTCATTATTGAAAATTTCTCTCTACAAATCTGAACCACTTTACAGCATAACAACCGTTGACATCTGCGGTTTTCATTAAATAACACCTTGTTCTAGATTTAAATGCGTAAAGGTGGTAACTTTTAAATGTGGTTTCGGGTGTTTTTCTGGCTTTGTGAAACGCTTTAGAGGTGGTAAATTAGAAAAGGAATCAATAATTACACGGCGCATAATTGTAATGATGGTAAATTAAGTAAATTTTCACTGACATTATATTACCACATTCTTCTGAAACAAAGTATCCACATTTCTTTAAAACTTATGTTTCTAACTTTAAACCTATGTTACTTCAAACTTCTTCAAAGTCGGTAAAACT